>ML682073.1:4153990-4454809 GCA_007922195.1 Podocnemis expansa | reverse complement strand
CAACGGTTTCAGCGTGTAGGAATCAATGGCTCCATGTCAAGTTGGCAGGCAGTAACAAGTGGTGTGCCCCAGGGGTCGGTCCTGGGGCCAGTTCTGTTCAATGTTTTCATTAATGATCTGGATGATGGGATTGATTGCACACTTAGTAAGTTTGCAGATGATACCAAACTGGGGGGAACGGTAGACACCCTAGAGGGCAGGGACAGGATTCAGGGAGACCTAGACAAACTGGAGCAGTGGGCCAAGAGGAATCTCATGAGGTTCAACAAGGATAAGTGTAAAATCCTGCACTTGGGACGAAAAAACCCCATGTACTGCTACAGGCTGGGGAGTGATCAGCTAAATAGCAGCACTGGAGAAAAGGACCTGGGAGTCATGGTGGATGGGAAGCTGGATATGAGTCAGCAGTGTGCTCTCGCTGCCAAAAAGGCCAATGGCATACTGGGCTGCATCAGAAGAAGTGTTACCAGCAGATCGAGGGATGTGATCCTTCCCCTCTATTCTGCACTAGTGAGGCCACATCTGGAATACTGTGTCCAGTTTTGGGCTCCCCACTACAAAAAGGACATGGACAAATTAGAGAGAGTCCAGAGGAGGGCAACCAAAATGATCAAAGGGCTGGAGCACAAGCCCTATGAAGAAAGACTGAAGGAACTAGGCTTATTTAGCCTGCAGAAGAGAAGACTGAGGGGGGATTTGATAGCAACCTTCAACTACTTGAAGGGTTGCTCCAAGGAGGAGGGAGCTCGACTGTTCTCGGTAGTAACAGAGGGCAGAACGAGAAGCAATGGCTTCAAGTTACAGCTGGGGCGGTCCAGGCTGGATATTAGGAAAAACTTCCTTACTAGGCGAGTGGTGAAGCATTGGAATAAGCTGCCTAGGGAGGTGGTGGAATCTCCATCTCTGGAGGTGTTCAAGTCCCAGCTGGACAAAACCCTGAGTGGGATGATCTAATGGGAGTGGTCCTGCTTTTTTTGGCAGGGGGTTGGACTAGATGACCTCGTGGGGTCCCTTCCAACCCTATGATTCTATGAAATTTGTAACCTATGTAAAAAAATTGCTTGAAGCTGACATTTGCAATACTTAATGGAGCTAGAACCTTTATCATTTTATTTGTGCACGGAGGAAGGAGAAATCTGCCTTTCCTTCCCTGAATTTCGCACATTTTTTATACCAGAATTTCAAAACTAACGTCCCCCTTACCAAAATCATACACATTGTCATGAATGTATTTTAAGATGACTTGAAAGGCCATTCTACAAGAAAAACAGTTCTATTACATCATACACATGAGCAGAATTAAAAAAAGCAAACAGCAATGTCAGCAAATGCCCAAGAGTTACAACTATGGAAGAGTGTCTGCATCTGCGTTTAGCTACTTACTAACATGAACTGTGGATAAAAATCTGTTTGTCCCTTGAACTTGAACTGATTAATACCAATTTTTAATTAACTTAGACTCAAACGATCTCAAGTTTGAGACATTCAGATAATCAGTGACCAGCCTATAACGGCAACTAACAACTGGTTTTGGAGCAAAAAGAGTATCAAGATGACCACACAGTCATCTACTTTTAATGAAAAAGGACTGCCCAAGAACACAGTTCTGTATGCAAAACTAGTTTTCTGAGATGCCAGCTACCATGACACGGTGGCTACGCATCCATACTGCTATAACCCTGTTTTCTGACGTAAGTTCTTCAATGTCCACATAGCTCCAGTAATGTCCATGTAACCTTGTACTAGGGCAGAGACAAAACAAAATAACTGATTCTGTAGCAAAAGATACTTACAGTCAAAAGGCATTAGAATCATAGGTGACGGTTGGAAGAGACCTCAGGAGTCATCTAGTCCAACCTCCTTTTCAAAGTAGGACTAACCCAAACAAGCCCATATCCCAACCAGGGCTTTGTCAAACAGGCCTCAAAAACCTGAGGATGGAGGGTCCGCCACCTTCCTAGGTAACTCGTTACAGTTCTTCACCACCCTCATAAAGACAAAAATTTTCCTAATATCCTACCTAAACCTCCTCCATTACAGTTTGGGCCCATTGCTCCTAGTTTTGTCATCTGCCAGCACTAAGATCAGCCTAACTTCACCCTCTTTGGAAGCCCCTTTCAGGCTGTTGAAGGCTACTATCCAGTCTACCCCATTCTGCAGTCTAAACAAGCCTGGTTCTCTCAGCTTCTCCTGATGGGTCATATGCTCCGGCCCCCTAATTATTTCCCTTGCCCTACACTGGACTCCTTCCACATTTGGGGGCCCAAAACTGGACACAGCACTCCAGAGGTGGCCTCACCATCGCTGAATAAAGGGGAATAAGCACCTCCCTTGACCTGCTGGCAGTGCTCCTACTAATGTAGCCCAATATGCCATTAGTCTTCTGTGCTGCTGGCTCTTGACTTCGATGCAGCTTCTGGCCTGTTAGAACCCCCTGGTTCTTTTCTGCCAAAGGCATGTTATGAAAAACGACATTACACACAGAATGGTGCAAGCGCAGCAAAGATGGAATAGGAGTGTTGCAGATCTTCTCAAAGAGGGAAGGGCTTCTTTAAATGACAAGTCTCCTCTCTCTTCATGGCTAATGACGCATACATGATGATCCTCAGCAGAATTTATCCTTCCCATTTGTATTAAGATTCCTGAAATGCCCCATAAAACAAAGAAGGGGTGCTGTGGCACTTAAAGACTAACAAATAAATTTATTGCATGAGCTTTCATGGGAGAAAATCCCACTTCGTCAGATGCTTTGAAGATGTGGGATTTTCTCCCACAAAAGCTCATGTAATAAATATGTTTGTTAGTCTTTATGTGCCACAGGTCTCCTTGTTTGTTTTACTTAACTAGACTAACACGACCGCCCCCTTTGGATCTTGAAATGCCCAGAGGCCCCAGTTAGAATCAGAGTCTAATTGTGCTTGGTGCAGTACAAATAACTAAGACACTCTCCATGCTTCAGACAGGTTTTAGTTTAAACAATTTAAAGACAAAAATGCAAAAAGTTTATTTAACAGAAAGGAGGTAGGAGATGAAAATAAGGTATTTCACAGAGCTTCCCTGAAAGAAATCCGTTTAATGCAGAATTTAAACAAAAAGCTTCTGCATTTGTGTTTTAAAGTAGATACCTATATGGTGCTTTTAGTGGGTGACAGATACTCAGCATTTTGTTCAATATATGCGTCAATCCCACACAGCGCTACAATTGTTTTCCATCCCTGTAGTAGAAATATCACATGTCTGAAAGGTTTTTCTCCAACATGATGGTAGGGAAATGAGCACAGGCATCTGCGTCATGTGGATCTGCTCATTTAACTTAATGACGAATCTTAATAAAGAGCAAGCACCTGGAATGAAATGTCAGCAGCACAACTGGTTTACATTTACCTTTAGCAAGAGTGTGTGTGTCATTAAAGTTTGAAGTAATGTTTATTGAAGAGTAAAGTGTATCAGACTCCCCCACCAGACGTCTGGATTTAATTTCTTGACGTCGGTACTCAAATTTAATCAATTCAGTGAAAAAATACATTGATTAACTTAGTCTCTTAGAACACCTACGGTGTGGAATACAGAGCAGTGTGGAAAATATAGCTGATGGGAGCAGCCTGCATTAGGAGTTCTCCCACTTTAACAGCAAGTTGAGTGGCACATGTACAACATACCTTTGCAAATCAGGATACTCAGCATCAAGGAGGCATCGACATGGCAACTTTTCCTCGCAAAGCATCAGTCATCTATATTGGCCATCACCCCTGTCAATGACTCCTTGATGCTGGGTATCCTTCTGATTTGTTTTTGCCATTTCTTGACCACTTCTCTCACTCATTCTTTTACAGAGTAAAGGAAAAACAGACAAGTAGTTTTAAGAAGTGTTCCCTTGTGCAGTCACACTGAGACCCTCTGAAACATAAACAACGTGGGTATTCTCTGGCTCAAAAAGAAATACAGCTGACTAAGTACATAAGTCTCCCCGCAAGTCACCTACACATGGAAAAATTCCTTGCCTCCTCTGATAGTTTTGCAAAGTCCAAGGCTTTCAGGCCACAGTCAAGTGGAATAAACACTGCACAATGATGCTGCTCTAATGGCATGAAGTTCACAACTGTTTCCATGTTCTGTAAGCATCACCTAAAGTTGATCCAGCAGTATTGCTAACCTGTGACAAGGTTTCGCCATCTTCCCTGCCCAGAGGCTTCCAGCCAGTGGGGCTCAGGGTTCTCAAGGGAGACATGCCCTCTGTAGAAAGGCAGCCCTTGATTCATCCACACAGGAGTCTTGCTATTGGTATGTCCAGTGCAGCCATGTGAATGCACCCACTAGCAGCAGACACACCTCCAACATCCTTCGCAACACACCAGAATGATCCTGTTTGTGTGAGGCTGGGATGTGGTGCAACTTGCGTTTGAAGGTCACTAGATAATTCCCTAGATAATTAGCATACACAGACACTCCAGACAGACAGCTGAGCTCAGAGCCACCTTCAGCCGCGATATCATTAATCTGCCAGGGAAGGCCTGGCTGAGCTTCTGGGTACCTCCCAGCGCCATGCAATGGGTGATATACCCAAAGGCTACAATGGCACCTTACAGGAACTCCAAGGTTTGCCCCCACATTCCTCAGAAAAATCCCTCCTGGGTGAGAAATGACTACCAAGTCCAAACAGGCAACCTGCTGCAACAGAACTCTGCTGCGGACAGAGTGGATAGTGCGGATCCAGAGATGGAACAGAATGAACTGATATCTTTCAGGTCATAAATGAATAGTAAGGAAGGGAAGTGTTTGTCTTAAACATTGGGACCAACAGGGTCAGAAGTAACATTTTTGTACAGATCAAGTTCATT
Organism: Podocnemis expansa; assembly: GCA_007922195.1. Classification (NCBI taxonomy): domain Eukaryota; kingdom Metazoa; phylum Chordata; order Testudines; family Podocnemididae; genus Podocnemis; species Podocnemis expansa. The sequence continues at coordinate 4,449,971 of ML682073.1, read as the reverse complement.
GGAAGTGAAGTTCATTATACCTAAAATCCCCACCAAAGTCTGAGCTCAGCCGTTTGAATTCAACTTATAACTGGAGGAATTGCAACTGGAAAGCATCGGGAGATTTCCATTCTACTTCAGCATGGACAGCGTGTCACTGCAACACAGTTCAATATAAGCTGCTTCCACTCTATAAACTCAACCAACAGAGCTGTCCAGGTTTTTCCTCTCTCAAAATTAATTAAAATGCCTCCTTCAAACTGAGATCTTGTATACAAATTTTCTGCCAAGAACAAATTTTTACAACAGAGTTATAAACTCCTTTAAAGAAATTCTGCAGTTTACAATGGAAACAATGACAGGAGCCTTAACCATAAGCACAGAAGCAAAATCATATTTCCTACCTTGTCCAAAAAAGAACAGAACTGTTAGTCCCTCAACTCAGCTTAATTTCATTTGAGTAACAGTGACTTGTTATGAAATCAACAAAAACAGGTGCAAACGAAAATAAAAGAATTAAATTGGCAGTGATGGCTGTGTGGGGACACAAAGTAAGTTGTTGTATTTTTGATTGTGCAAGGTATTTTTTGGAAGACCTTGCATTGCCTTTAACTCATTTCTCTCTGGGACTATTTTAACTCAGGAGTCACCTGGGGTTAATTCTGCAAAGCCATAAGTTGTCCTTCCCAACTCTTCCACTAGCTTACTCGTTTCTATAAACGATTAACACAGAAGTCTGCAATTAGCCCTTTCTATTTCACTTCTTGGCTTGCCTTGATGACCTCCACTGATATTTACAGAAAAGCTCTGAGCTGATACTGGTGAGGCTGCAGAAGAGCCAGTTCTCCATTAACAGAACAGAGCCCAGCTCTAGACCTCTGAGTGAACTCGCCCTTCCTTCTCAGGCTACAGGATGTATTGCATGCCAATGAGAGCTGGACAGTAAAAACTACATCAAACCAGATTACATGCAATTTGCTATGTAAACGCAACTGGAGCTCTACCAAGTTATTTTCGCTATAGGAGTTTTCCTCCTGGAGAAACCCTGAATGGTGAAAATACTGTCTGCTGGCAACTTTATACTCCTACTAGAACAAGTTACCATCCTAAAAAGTCACATGGGTTTCTCCCAGGAAATATGTAGCAAACACCACGAAGAAGAGAAAAGTAGAGCAGAAGAAAAGATGACGTGCACAGGGATGTCAAGAGTCAAAACCAAGATGGAAATAGGGCATATGGAAGAGCACCCCCTCCAGCCAGAGCAGTGAGAAATTTTGACATTAGTCCTTTAAACACTTACCTGAGAGCACTGAACAAGAAATCTGAAAACAAAAAGACACATTTAGCAGAACTACATACAGCACATTGAGTACTTCCATGGACCGTCAACTTTCCAAATGACTATTAAAAATATTTACCACACAAAGCACTTTGGTCTTTGAAGCAACCTTGGTGGATTTAATTGCATACACCGTGCAACCCTCACAACTGAACAGTCTTGTCTGCATCCCCAGTAACACACTGGGATTCTGCAGAATGCAGATTTTCATTTAAAACAAGTTACTTAGCCTTGACCACCAGGAAAGGGGGCAATGGTCTCCCATATAGTATACCATGTACAATAATTTACTTTTGAGAGAGTCTATTTGCCTTTCACATACTGCATAGTTCAACTAATTCACAGCTATCTTAACACAACGCTTCACAACTTCCTATTTGCCCAAAGTTTTCTCATCTTTTATGTAAATATTAACACAGGGTGAGGACTGATAAAGATTTTAAACCACGCCTCCCTCACACCAGACGGATAAAACAGTTCTATCAAGTTGATGAAAACCTGGCAGGACAATGAAACTGATAGAGTATCTTTGTTTTTGAAAAATTAGACAAATCTTAAACATGTGAATCTAGAAAAAAATATTTCGCATTCAGTAGAAGAACTGGCCATTTTCTAAAAATAGTGGAGACCAATGAGATGGATTGTGTGATGTTTCTTAAAAATATTTATCAATTGTTCCATTAAGCTATTTTCATCACAGCTTTTGTCACAGAAATAAAGGTTTTAAAGAGTGTTTTCCCCATAACTATTCTATGATGAGAATGAATCTCAAATCCTCTTCACTCTGGCAGACTATGCTCTGGAATCTACCAACTGTATTCTTGATTATATTGTACAAAGAAGGCAGCCTCTTCCAATATATTTTTTGAAGACAGGATTTTATCATCAGCTTTAACTCAAGAACAAGAGGGGAAAAGTGCCTTGTTATGATTACTTTTATCACGTTGATTTCAAACACTATGTATTATTAATCAAATCCTCTGACAGGTCTTCAATAATGAAACATGACATGCAAAGAACAATGAGTCACCAGCCACTCTATGCTGATAAAATTAAAAAAGGAAGGAAGACTGAGTTCTCTCAACTCCCACTCTTACTATCCCATTGCCTCACTGAACCTGCCATTCCCTGAAACGCTATCCCCTCACCCAACAACAAAACGGCATTAGCACGGAAAACCCCACTTTGCTGAAAGGCGGTATTCTTACAAAAAGAACGCCATCCCTTCAAGAGCCAACTGGGATTTTAACTCCACGAAAGATCATGCAATAAGTAAATGTGTTAGTCTTTGAGTGTCACAGGACTCCTTGCTTGTTTTGCTGAACTAGACTAACACAGCTGCCCCTTTGGGCCTTAAAGAAAAGAGCACATGAGAAACCAAGTCAAGTCCTCTTCCGCAAAATGCTTCACTCAAGTTCTCTCCCCTCCCTTCTGCCTCATTTCATCACTTAATAAAATGCTCTCTTTTCATTTTTTATTTTACGCAACTGTGGTAGTGTGTTGCACCGCCTAACTAAGTCACGTACCCGAAGTACACTTAATACAGTCGTGGCACAAGGTGACTGGCCCTTTAAGCGGAGATGGAACCAGCCTTCCCCTTGATGGCTCAGCTACCTCTCAAAGGAGACAGATCAGCTAGGGAGCTGGTGATTATGAAAGCCAGCAAATGACTCAGCTGGGGCAGAGCTGCCAGGAGCACAGGACCCTGGCAAGAAGCCCCAGGTCAAGGAAGGAGAGCCTCCAGGAACAGGGAGGCTCTGGCAGGAAGCCTCAGGTCAAGAGGGGGAGCTACAGAAAGCAGGCTGACTCCCATGGTGAGTCCTAGAGCAGTGACTCTCAAGCAAGTGGCTGTAGAGTGGAAACCTACGTAGGGAACACAAAGAGCCCTGCAGAGGACCAGGGTTGGGGACTGCCATATAGCACTCACTTTTAGTGGAAGAAATAAAGCTGAAGTCCTGAGAAAAGAGCCTGGCATCGCTTCATCCCTGGTGCATGTCAGGACAGAAATCTATATGCAATTTTTCTAGGATCTCTACAGTTCTGGGTTCAAATCCTGCTTCAAATCACAAATGTAAAAGTCTCTTCCCAGCCCTCAGTGATCAGATTTCCAACTGCACAAGTTGGCTCCCATGACAGGCCCTGTTCAGGAGAGGAACAGGCTCAGAGTGGAAGAGGAGAGGTGTAAATGAAGACTAAGGTACACTGGCAAAGCTTTGCAATGGGAGGGTAGGAAGTCTGCAAATCCCCTACTCCGGCAGGCACCAGACAGTGCAATACTTATCACTGTGCTATACCATTCATCTCACTCAACTGTATAAATTTGATCAAGCCAAGCAGCACCCTCTGGCCTGAAATAAAACACGGATCCTTAGTCCAGTAGGCATGATAAGAGGCCTGAAAACCTGCTCACTATCCCAATTAACATGCACACACTTCTGTAGCACCCATGGGTTACCAGAGACATCCGTGTAGACGTGTTCATTGTGAACCCAGGCCTTTTGTTCAATTAAACAAACACCTCGTTTCACTTCACAGATGCTTACTTGGTTTTTGTGGTCCCTGATCCAAAACAAATTAAGATGGATACAAGCCCCAAAACATCCGGTGATAAGCACTGGTTCCCAGTGAAACAATTGAACGGAAGGATTCATCTTATTAAACATACAAAAGGTTATCAATGAGCCAGCAGTTTGCACCTTGCCCGCCAACTTCACTGGCACACCTTCTACCACTCAGAAAAAAAAGCACCTGGTCTACTAGTTAAGAATAGCCACAACCAAATCACATTAAAAGGTGTATCTTTGATAAGGAACAGATTAAAAATATAAATAGAAAAGCCTTCCTTGTCAGAATTCAAAATAATGGAGATTATAAGTTACAAACTGAATAGGAGATCAAGCTTACTACCTAGTAAAGACATAATGGGGTTCCTCTTCCACCTTAAAATTAATCAACTGAATCAGTGCCGAGCCAATGAAATACTGTTTTATTTGACCACTTATAAAATTGCCCCAACATTTTCTAACAACAGAAATCATTGTACTACCTTATGCTCAGCCCTATGTTCATAGAAAGATACTTTACCCAATCTTCAAGGTATTGAAGTTTTCATAAGAACTCACTTCCAACTTCAACAAGCTGAAGTACTGGATCTTAAAGTCGTGCCAATCAAATTATCTTGCTCTCACCCCCCCCCCCACATAATCCCTATACATTCTGATATTTCAGCAGTCTCTATCTATTTAAAGACTGGCTAGAAATGGAAGCTAATGCTTTTGAAAATAATTTGGAATTTGCTTTCCAATGGCTAAAGTATTTGGGCAAAGTTCAGATGACAAAAATGGTGGTATAAGTTACATATCCTGATGTAATTCTGCTGTCACACCAGAGTAAACCAGGCTTCGGCTGATCTATTCAGTGTTTACTCAGTTGTTCAGAAATAGGCTCTCTACACCTCTTTTCAAAGGAGATTGCTCATTTTACTCCCAAAATTATCTAGGCACCACACATCTTAGTGTCCCCTTACTTGTACTGCTGAAAATTATTTACATCAGAACTAAAAGGGGAGTTCTAGGAAGAGTCATTTATATTAAAGGAAGAAATAACAGCATTTCACATTTTTTGCATGAATACTTCTTATAGGTCTCATTTTGCACCGTATCCCAACATTTGGGGTATGGAAAGTGTGCCTGTGAGTCTAAATTCGTCTAATTTACACCCAGAGGTGGCAGCAGGGTGGAGCTGCAGCAGGAAAATGTGGAAAAAAAGGAAGAAAGAGGCACCACCTCCCTCTGGATGACTCTCCTGTTATAAACCCTCTGCTCCAGTCCACCCCCTTTGCATGTTGAACTACACAGACTGACCCTAACTTAATTTCACTTTGGTAAACCTCTGAACTTGGCTCTGTCTCCAACTTCAACTCCTCTTGACTTCATCTAATTTCAAATGCAGGTAGCAAGAGATGACTTCAAAGTTTAATATCTTCCAACCTGCTGGTGTATGGAACAGTAAGCCAGGACCTGCAAATTTTCCAAGCAATGATACAGGACTAGTTAGTCGAAGGCTGGGATGACTTTAATATCTGTATGGGGGTTTGAAATTAAGAGTCAGTCCAACACAGACTTAGGCAAGATATCACCCTTGCCTGCACAAAGATTTTTGTGTTACTCAGACTGCTGTTACCATTAGGCACAGTGGACCAAAAAACACAGCCCTCTTTAACATTGCCTTTTTATATTTTTCTGAATGCTTTGTTAATAAAAATCTTCAAAAAGCATAAGTTACTCAAGTATACTAGTTAGAAACAACATACAATGACAGTTTCAGGAACTTAACCTGTCCTTGTGGTTTTAAAACAATTGAGACTTGTCACCCAAATATTTCAGTACTGATGACCCACACGCAGAACAGCTATTAGTGTTCAATTTGCCAACAGATGCTCAAGAACCGTTAAATTCCACATCACCATCCACATGCTCATCACACGCAAGCACAAAATTGCTGTTATAATAGTCATTCATTGTCTGAAAGTAACCAGGATTTTCACAAGCAATCCCGGCTTGTGAAATATTTCATATTCATATTTCATTCAGAATCATTTCTTATTTCAACATATTTTAAGAACTTACAGGAAACAATTCATGAAATAACTTTTTTATTCCCCCCCCACTCCCAGTTACCAGATACTCCTGTCCCTATAAGTGAACTGCACAGGTTCAGTCCAAGGAAAAATGGCTCAGATAGTTTCATTTTTAGGAAAACCAAAATGAACTTAGAGCTACTTCAACAGGTACAAGCTATTTTCATTTGAAAAACAGTGAACAATTTATCAAACGTTGCTCATAAAAAGCTGTCTTCCAGATGGAAGGCTCAGGCTAGTTCTCTGCCCATAACAAGTTTCACAACAGAGCTACCAGCATCTGAGAAAATGGAGTCTAACATGGAAAAGATGACTAACTCAGCTCGAGCCATAATGTTTATATTCCCAGGTATGTGCAGAATTACACAATATATGCAGAACCACAATGAAAGGCCCGGGTCACACCCTCTTCAAAAGCAAAGGAAGGAACCTGTTGGCTTGATAAAAATATATTTATCCTTGTTTCTACTATTCAGTCTTATCGATCAAAGCCCCATGCACTATTCAGACCTAAACTGGTTCATTTGTTCTTTTATTTATCTATGTGGGGAAACACCAGGACAAATATATCTGAGGACCACATGGTTTATTGCGTGGTTTTTTTTTTTCAAATAAGCTTTATAGTCACGTATGAAGAAACACATGCAGTTGCGGTTTTATTGAAAACAGGGTTTGTCATGGAAAAAAGTTACTTCTCTCCCATCTAATTTGGCCATAATGAATATTCTGCCATTTGGTATGTCCTACAGTCTTCACCCCCTTGAAGACTGGGACTCAGAATTTACTGTTCGCAATTAGGGGAGTCTTGTTCAGTGTAAAAATGCAGAGACGGTATTCAGATGCTAACCTGAGATCATCACGCTGGGTTTGAACAGAGACTTAGAATGGCCAACTCAGGTACTTTTCCCTCTTAACACTCTCCCCTTCTCATCCCTTGCTGTTTAAGGCCCACATCCACACTGCTTGAATTAAAACAACTTGTTTGGTTTGCTGAAATGGACTCATTAACAGACTGCCCCCGGACCTGTTTGAATAGACCCTGTGATTCACCTTTCTCTCCCTGTGTATCTCTCTACCTGACAAGTTACTGCAGTTTCCATTTCATTCATCTGACAAAGTGGAATTATGGCCATAAAAGCTAACGTCATAAATAAATTTGTTAGTCTTTAAAAGTGCCACAGGACTCTATTTGTTTTGTTCAAAAGAAAAAATCATGAATCAAATAACTGAAATGAAAAGGGTGGCCAGGATTTGGGGCTTTGAGGCACAAGGCAGTAATTTATGACAGATAAACTCACAGTGTTTGTATAAGAGAACATGTATGTCACATAACTATTTCCGTGCCCATAAAATGGCATTAAACCTAGGACTCACTGTTAGTAACATATTTGAGTGGCTTTACTGGGTGAAGGAAAAACTCTAATTGTTGGCCAATTTAGGCAACTTCAGTGACAAATGGACAACAGGAAAGTGGGTGAAAATGATCTTCATTGTGTGCAACATATTGTGACTGCTACCAAAAGCAAAGTCTGCCCAAAGACTTAGCCAGCTCAGAGGAAATTACAGAATAGAGAGTGACACAGCCCTGACAAGGCCCGCTTCCCTTCTCCCTGCCTTTCCTTTATTTGACAGTTGCCACCACACCTAATCTTCGGACTCCACTATATCTTAGCCACACATGGGATACGCCCCATGGGAAAGTAGGGTGATGGTGCTGAAGTGATGTCAGGGAGAATATTTTCCTTCTTGGCTCTGCAAACCTTTGAACTTTGAAGGGGTAGCCATCCGCTCTTACGCTTTTTTAGAAACTAGCTATAACAATGCATATCCTGACAGGAAACGTTACCATGCTTGAGTGATAAACTATTACATAAAAAGGCAAATTCAGTTTCCAAGTCACTGAATCTAACCTGATAAGCGTATTGCCTCCACTGTTCACGAACAGTCCAAAAGGAATGTACAGTTTTGAAAGACAGGAGAAGAGAGGCCCCACTGGGTATTTTAAAGCTTTGTCTCAGACTTTAAGCCAGTATTTTTTGGGTCACATCTCCTTCCCAGCCCCAATCCGCAGATGGGGCTGCAGGCAGGGCCCAAGTATAATTTTTTCAGGCCCAATGAAAACTTGTAACACAGGCCTCCCTCTCACACACAATAATTGGGATTGCAGCCTGGGCCAGGTCTCCCAGGGAGTCTAGCCCCTGAAAGTGCACTCTGCCCCAGGAGCTTATGTCAGGCCCCTGGCTGCAGGATCCTGGCCAGTCAGGAGTGGGAGCCGACGAAAAGAGCTGGGAGTCAGAACCAGAGCAGCGATGGGACACAACAGGGTTGCGTGGCACTTCCTCATCACATCCCAATGGGGACTTGCCGAGACCCCGCTGTACTTTCCTGAACATTTCTCTAAGGGGCTCTGTCTGCTGTAAGCCCAAAAGGGACCATCATGATCTAGACTGCACACTGCAGTCCACAAAATCTCACCACTCGTCACTGTATTAAGACTGAGGTTCTGAATTCATCTAACCTTCCATTAAACAGTATGTTAGAGAGATGAAGCATTTTATTCTAGTTCAAACTAGCAAGTGATCCTGCCCTGCACTGCAGAGGAAGGCAAAAACCCTCCAGGATCTCTGCAGGTCCTCCTTCCTAACCCAAAATATGGCAATCCATTCCACCCTGAGTCTGTGAGCAAGACCCACCACCCAGGCACATAGAAAAGAGTCATGCATAACAACTCACGGTCCTCCCCTTCTAGCATTCCCTTCCCAGCCACTGTAAGCAAGTCATCAGACCCTCCCATCCATAATCTTATCATGCTCAGCATTAAAATGAGTTAGCCATTTTGTCCCCATTACTCCCCTTTGAGTGCTGTTCCACCAATTCAGCCCTCTGAGGTTAGAAACCTTCATCTAATTTCAAGCCTAAACTTACCGAGGGCCATTTTATATCCTTTTGTTTTGATGCCAGCACTGCCTCTTAACATAAATAACTCCTCCCTTGCCTGCTGTTTCTCCCTCTCATGTATTTATAGAGAACAAACATTTCATCCTTCGTTTTATTGGACTGGACAAGCTAAGGTCAGTAAGTCTCCCCTCACAGGTTTTCTACTCCTCTGATCATCCTAGTAGCCCTTTTCTGCACATGTTCCAGTTTAAATTTCTCTCTTTCAAACACAGAAGACCAAACTTGTACACAACTTACTAGATGAGGTCTCCCCAGTGTCTTGTACTATTATAAACACTTTCCTATATCCACTGGAAACGTTTTGCTTGATGCATCCTAGGACTGCATTTCTCTTTTTCATTGCCACATCACACTGGCAACTAATTCACCCTGTGGTCAACCAATACGCATGGGTCTTTCTCCTCCCCTGTTGCTTATAGCAAAAATTCTTTTTCTTAGCCATTACACACATGACCTTGCAGCTCCGTACTGTTACATTTCAGCCTATTTCTATTAACTCCTGTTTTCAGTACTGTCCGAATCTTTTTTGTATTAGGTTCCAGTCCTCCTCCACATTGGCAATATCTCCCAATCTTGTGTCATCCACAAATTTTATTAGCAGACTTTCGCTTTCTGTCTTTGACATGTAAGCCAGTGAATGCGCCAATAATTGGAACACAAGTTTAGCCACAAAATGTAATAGTCTGATTAAACAAATGATGCGATGTAAAGTGGTTTTCCACATAGCTACCTCTTTATTAATTTAAGAGCACTTTGATGAGATACCAGCATGTTTCCTTGATAAAGACAATGAAAAGGAAAATAATGTGAATCACTCTGTATTGTACACTTCACCTCGGTAGTAAACTTTCTACATAGTTCACTTACAAAGAATATTTACAGCAGTTACCTGAAGCAGTGGACTGAAGTCAACAGCTATGTAACAGGTCTAGATCAGATGTGAATACTGTATTCCAAATAAAAATTCCCTCTAAGTTAATTCTGGTCAATCCCTCAATTTTTATACAGCCAAAAGATGATGCTATGGTGGCCATGGAACCACTCTGTAGTTATCTAGGAACTCGAATCTATAATAATATTATGAATACTGTATGGGACTTGGTCACAGCAAGAAAAGCACTGTACAGCTATATCAGGTTGCTGGACTCCCCTTGTTTGACTGTATTGTTCTAGCTTTGTAGGGGGCTGTTGGAAAAACAAGCAGGATGGCAGCATAATGGGTCTAGATAAGCTGCTCACCAACGAACATTTGGGGGTCATTTACAAGGCAGTGGCTGAAATATTAGAGGTGAAAAGGCTACTTCCAGGCTCCTGTCCAAAGTTACACAGCTGTTTTGCCAAGGCTTAGAGACTAGAGATCAAATGGAGATAACAGTTAAAAGGACTCACTGGAGACTGAGGTGGGGATGGGGGAGACAAAGACAGATCCTGCAGGAACGTGTGAAGAAGTTGTGCAAGGATGGTGAACCATGGACCTGCGAGCAGACTGCTGTTTGAAGGCCTTTTTGGCTTAGCTCCAAATCAACAATGCTTTGCTTTAAGACGACTTTCTGGTGCTGGGTACCACTGACCACAGCTGCCCCGGAAGGTAAGCTGCAGATACTGAACTAGAGTCTGAGCTGCAGAGATAATCATAGCAAGTACAGGGACTGCAGCCCAAGAGGCTCTTACTCAGAATGGTAGAATCGTATGATTCCACCCCAAGATGGAGGGCATTCAAGAGACCAGAAAGGCATCAGAATTGAGATACCTTCTGCAGAAGACCACCTCCTGTGCTGTGCTAGGCCAGTGGTTCTCAGCCTTTTGTGGCTTGCGAAACACTTGGCAGCATGTTGTGATTCTACAGGACACACTAGCCCACTCCCTCCAAGACAAATCCCAGCCATCTCCCCAGCTCTCTAAGACACACTTACTGCCATTCGGTGACACAATAATGCGTCCCGACCCAGTGGTTGAGAACCACTCTGCTAGATCACCGAATAAACAGAGACCAAGAAGAATGCTATTGCCTACTAAACACATACTCCCACTTTTCTCAGCTCCTTGGGTTTTCCCAAGAAACATGGACTTGGAAACTTTGCTTGGGAGATCCTTAGGAGATCACACCACCAGGCGTCACATGGGTCATGTTTTACACATGTGCAAAACAAAAACGGACGATGTTTAGGGTTGCCACTCTTCTAAATGCTGGTAATCAAATGCACAAGGCTCCCCTCCTCACCACCCTGCTGCTTTCCCCAACGGGCCCCCCCGTCACTCACTCCCCTCCTTCCCCCCCATCCCACTTCAGCATCTCAAGGATCCTGCCTGCAGTAGGAACCTGCCCCAGCTAAGAGTGGCTGGCCCAGGTTAATGACCCTATACCTCCCCCACCCTGCAGTGACCAGACTTTTTAGTTTGGTTCAGTTACTTTTTAGAGTAACCAGGTCCTGAAAACCAGACACCTTGCAACTCTAAATGGCACCTGGATACGGAAGCCAAAAACCCAACTCCATCTTGGTAAAACTCAAACAGATGACAACTCTATGCTCTTTTCCCTGTCCTATTGCATCATCCTTCATCTTTCCTCATTCCCCTTCCCACAAACCCACATCCTGGCCTTGCCCCCCACCCTCAATGGCACTCTCCATTATACAGAAACAGGACTCAGCGCACAGAGAAGATGACAGGCTCAAGGACCCAGAAGGCACCACCCCAGAGAAGCCATCGTCAGCTGGGGATGGGGCTGGTGCAGTGTGAGAAAGACAAAACCATCTCCCCTCCTCACCCCAACAGCTTGAGCACAACAAGCCCTGCTCAGTACTCACAGGAATCAGGGAGATAGTGGAGGGTGGGGGGGGACCAGTAATGCCCTCACAACCACATCCATGGCTGGTGTGGATTAATGAGATGCCTCCCCCACCTATGGTGACTGGAGATTGCCAGGTTCCCCTATCAACTGGGCTTTCCAGTTGACAACTGGCAATCTCCATTCACCACAGGCAGGGAAGGCATCTCATCAGTCCATGCCAGCCAGAACAAACACAGAAGGATGTCATAATACAGATGCCATTCAACTAGCTCTTTGCTGACTCAAACACCTTTGCCACTTCTACAAATCAACAAGTAGTTCACCTGAAGAAATGTTTTTATCTAGTCATGTAAAAAGACCCTTGCAGAACAGTTACTCTTCATGCACTATAGAGAAGAAAACCTGGGAAATTCTCAGTCACCTTTTGAAACCAAAATATAAAAATGCTGTTGCCCAGATCATGCCACATCTTCACTTGCACAGCTCCACCAAAAGTGTTCAACTCAAAAAATAAATAAGTCTTTTGGCAGTATGATAAGCTATTTAAAATTGATTTAGACAATACTGAAAACAAAGCCAAGTTCGGAGCCAAAAAGATCAGTGCTGCTGAAAACAGATTAATCTTTAAGATGCTGGAAAGGTAGCCGAAAACCAGAAATACAAAGGCAAATACCATTTACTTTACTGTACCAATTATTTCCTAGCCTTGCAAAATAAAGAGCACAAAAGGAAACAGTTAAAACACACTGAGTAAAGAAATATACAATATTAGTTTCTGCCCTTTGCTGCGTAGTTTAAAGGGCATTAGTTTGTTTTGTAATATTTTTCTAGAGTCACTACCAAGTTTTAAAAAAGAACTCTCATATGTTAACACAGGTATGTAAACGGAAAGTACATATAGAATCTAGGGCTTTCAGAAGAGTGGATCCATTGTTGTAATCACTGGTTTACATCTTCTAAAGTAGAGAGGAATTTCTTGGAAAGGATAATCCAGGACAGATTTGATTTTCTCTCTCAATGTTTTGAGTGGCACCTTTACACCGGGAACCTGATTTAAAAGAATTGCTTGTAATTCTTCAAAATGTTACAGGAACACACTTGCCACAGACACAGATTCCAAATCAATGATTAATAAGTCCATTTGGGTGAGGAGACTGCCAAGTAGCAATAGCTAAAAAACAAGATTCATTGTGATACGTTAGTACTTCTAAGGAAATGACTAGTAATGTATTTTAGCACCAAAACCCTTGCTTCTAAATCACTGGAAATTATGCGTGTATGTATGATTTTGCAAAAGGAAATATGAGTTTCATGTTCTTAGAATGCACTGGAAACAATCACCCGAAGCAACAAGAAAAGGTAATAGAATAGCCTGGGGGTAGTGAGGTTTGAGAGGAGCAATCAAGGCCTCCCACCTTTTGTCTTTTCTGGGCACAAAAATAGGAACAGCATTTTGTTGTGGGGAAGGTGGTATTATCCAGTCCTTCTGTAGCTAGTCACTGTTGCCAATAATATTTCTATCCTAATTTTAATCCTTCTGTCCTAAGAGCTTCTAGACCTAAAATAGTAGAGGAACAAATTAATCACAGGTAGCTACATTTGAATTACCTAAAAAAGTAACCAAGATCATATAAATAGACATCATGAAAGGTTTATAAAAGTTTCATGTGTGAGACACTTCAGAAACTATTGGACTGTGACAAGGAAGTATTCTGAAATTCTCCTACAAGATGTCAGTTCCAAACACTCATGTGATAACATCAAATAAGTCTCTTGCACCTCCAAACTGGCAAAAAACCCCAAACAATTCTAAGAAACACTAATTCTACAGGAACCGAGAACTAAGGAAAGTCCAAAATGATAGTGGTTATATAACAGATTGGATTAAGAATAATCTATTATGATGTGTGCATGTTTAGAGAAGACTTGGAAGACGAGATTTTAAAACAATCATTTAAAGGAAAGTTGGTTGTTAAAGGAAACAATTTGTTATACTAAACTTCATTCATGTGACCAAGAAAAAACGAACGGTAATAGATTAGGAATTAAATACTGGCTTTACACTGAGTAAGATCAGTCGTTCCCACCAGACCTTCTTCTCACCCTTCAAAATGAAGCTTTTCCAGTAACATTCACTGAAGCCTACTGATACTTAATTCAGTTTCAGCAAACCTATCATCACAGGCTTAACCAACATTAACCCGCTGGGGATTTAACACTTCAACACATAGGATTGCTCAGAAAAACAAATCCCATTTCCCTTTTCACTAAGTGTTTAGTTAATGTTTGGTTGCTAACGGAAGGATGATTTATATGTGGTACATAACCTATCATTTAAATGAGCTTCTATAATCTGCACTAGATCACTGGAGGACAGCTAGTGTGATGCCAATTTTCTAAAAAGAATCCAGAGGCAATCACAGACTGGTAAGCCTAACTTCAGTGCCAGGGTAAAGGGACTGAAACAGTAGTAAAGAACAGAATTATCAGACACATAGATGAACACAATTTGTTACGGGAACAGCCAACATGGTTCTGCAAAAGGGAAATCATGCCTCGATCTGCTAGAATTCTCTAAGGGAATCAATATGCACATGGACAAGGGCGATCCAGTGCATGTAGCGTATTTACATTTTCAGAAAGCCTCTGACAAGGTCCCTCACCAAATGTTCTGAAGGAAAGTAAGTAACCTTGGTATAAGAGCAAAGGTCTTCTAGATTAGGAACTGGCTAAAACATGGGAAGCAAAGGGAAGGAGCAAATGGTCAGTTTTCAGAATGGGGAGAGGTAAATAGAGGCATCTCTCAGGGGTCTGTACTGTGACCCGTATTGCTCAACATATTCATAAATGCTCGGGAAAAAGGGCTAGAAAGTGAGGTGGCAAAATTTGCAGACAATACAAAATTACTCAGATAATTAAGTCCAAAGAAGACTGCAAAGAGTTACAAAGGGATCTCACAAAATAGAGTGACTGGGCAATAAAACGGTAGATAAAATTCAGTGTTGATAAGTGCAGAGTAATGCACATTGGAAAAACAATCCCAACCATACACTGCTTTATAAACCCATAGTACACCCACATCTTGAATATTGCATGCAGATCTAGTCACCCACTCTCAAAAAAGATATGCTGGAATTGAGAAAGATACAGAAAATGGCAACAAAAATCACTAAGCTAATGGAATATCTTCTATATGAGGGGAGATTAATAAAACTGGGAATTTTCAGCTTGGAAAAGAGATGACTGAGGGGAAATGTGAAAGAAGTCTATAAAATCATGTTTGGTGTGCAGAAAGTAAACAAGCAAGTGTTATTTACTTACTCAAACTCAAAAACTAGAGGGTCACAGAATGAAATTAATAAGGCAGCAGGTTTAAACACACACAAGCAGAAGTATTTTTTTTTTACACACCACACAGTCAACCTGTGAATCTCTTTGCCATAGGACATTGTGAAGGCCTCGACTATATTAGGGTTCAAAAAAGAACTTGTTACATTAGTAAGGTAGGTTGATCAGTGATTATTAGCCAGAACATACAGGGATGCAGAACCATGCTCTGAGAAGTCCCTACCTAGCCAGTTTGCCAAAAGCTAGTAATGGGAGACTGGATGATCACCTGATGGTTACCTGTTCTGTTTATTCCCTCGAAGAACCTGACACCAGCCACTGTCAGAAGAGAGGACACCAGGCTAGGGACTACACTTCTCAAAGAATGTCCAGTTACTGATAAGCAAACTCCTCTTCTTCACATCATGGTCCCCATTGTGTTCTGCTGAGTATGACTGACAAACAGGACATCTCTCTAGGTGGAGGGTGCGAGAAGGATGGAACCAGAGAATGAAGGACTCCTGCATATGTAGTGTCGGTTGCCAAATTAGGCACCACAGCATGATGAGAAGAGAAAGTGTGCACCAAGCTCCATGTGGCCACTTCATAAACGTCCATGAGGGATGTCATGGAGTCCACAGTGGTAGCTGATGCTTGCACTCTCGTGGAACAGGCCCATATCCTATCCAGTGGGGATCATCCTGCTATTTCATAACACAGAGTAATGTGCCCCGAGACCCATTTTGAGATCCTTTGGGTGGAAACGGCCTGTTCCTTGATCCTCTCTGCTATGGCCACAGTCTGGGAGACTTTTGACACATCAGCTTCTTTTAAAGGTAGAAGGCCAGTACCCTGCACACATCTGAACAGTGAGGGCATCATTCCTCATTAAGTTTGGGGTGCAATCAAAGTGAGACTGTCTTCATGAAATGTGATGAAGGGTGGGTTTGCCATTCTGGCTCCCAGCTCGCCAGCCCTCCTTGCTGAATCACTAGCCGCTAAAATGGCTTGTAAGAAGAGATAAGGAACTGGAAACTAAATGTTCAAATGGAGGATTCATTAAAGATCTGAGGACTAGCTTGAGGTTCCTCTGAGGAACGACAGCCTGAATGAGTGAGTATTTGCATACAAGGCCCCTGCAAAATCTAGTAAACAATGGGTAGGTGAAGACAGAATGCTCTTCAACAGGCAGATGAAAGGTGTTAATGGCTGCTGTGTGCACACTGATAAAGTTGAGGTTGAGAGCTGAAGCCATTAAGGAAAAAAGGTAGCTTAGGAACACAGGGAAGTCCAATGCTTTGGTTGCAAGGCCTCTGAAATAGGTCAGATTGTGAAATAAGTCTCCTTGGCCTGATAAGATCTTCCAGTGGAAACATTCTTGCTGTCAGAGAGGATGCTGTGAACCACTGATGAACACTGCTGTGTTAGCAGAGGCATCTAATCAAAAACCTAGCTGTGTCAGGTGAAGCACCTTTGGATCAGGGTGCTAGTATGCCCATGAATTGGGTAAGCAGTCGTTGAAATGCTAGTAGTGGTATGGGCAAATGTTCTGACATGCAGAGAAGCAGCAGGAAGCAGAACTGGGGTTGCCAGTGTGGTGCCACCGGCACTCTCCAGTCAACAGTCAAAGGTCCCATTGTGAGTGGGTGCTTAGTCCACCTCTTAAACAATTGTGGGTGCATCTGCAAGATGCAAAGAGATCCTTGATCTGTGTTCTGCATCGACTGAAAATGTCCATGACCACTGAGTGTACAACTTCCACTTGTAGTTGGTTGCAAAGTATCTGCTGAGCGTATATGCAATCCCATTCTTGGGTACTTGGAGATAAGCTGACAAGAGGAGTGTGTGACTGAACATGCACCACTCACTAGGGACATACAGCTTCCACACACATTGTGGAAGACGGCACACCTTCTTGCTTGTTTATGTAGTAGACCTTAGTAGTTTTGTCCAGCGTGTTGACAAAACGATGAGAGCAGATGGTCACTAGGAAAGAATGGCATGCCTTGCAAACAGCTCCTGGTTCCAGAATGTGGATATGCATTCTGATTTTCTTGGTCAACCAGGTGCCTTGGGTAATGTGCTTCCCTATGTGGGTACCCCAGCCTCCAAGTGATGCATCCATCATGACCCTGATGCTTGAAGAAGACGAGAGGAATGGCATCACTAAGCAGACCTGCAAAGTAAGTTTGTCCAGCCCTGAAGATAGGCAGTCCCTCTGGAAGAACACTGAGGGTGGTATTCATGAACTGGCACACAGGGAACTAGATCCTCTGTAGCCAGCTTTGAAGACTGCAGAACTGCAGCCAAGAAATGGTAGAACACTGCACACTACCATGTGACCAACAATGGAAAGGATGAGGGATTGGAGGTAACTATAGTGATAAGTTATAGTAAACTCTGGAATCCGTCCTTTAGTACAGTGATTTTCAAACTTAGGGTTGGGATCCAGCACTGAGTCACAGATCCTCAGGCTCTGGGTCACCGCATCCCCTGTTGCTGCCGCCAAAAGACTGGCATACATTGCTCAGAGATGTCATTATGGAGTTACAAAACCCAATAAGCCAAACTCACTCCACCCCAGTGTATGTACAGCATGTACACCATTACCCCCATAATGACCATCAGTTTTAGCATCCACCTCTCAAAGGGTGGGGATGGTCAGCCAGTCCCCTCTCCAGTTGTCTTCTGCCACCCCAAGATCCAATTGCACCACCAGCCGGCCACTCGCTTCATCCCATTGGTCACCCACACCTTCTGCTGGCATCACCTGCTGGCACTGCCTATTGGTCACTCTCACCTTCCGCTGGCATCATCTGCTGGATGTTTACACTGCCACTGGCCACTCCAGAGGCACCAACTTCTCTGGGCCTCATTCCACCCCCTATTGAACTCAGCTCTTAGAGAGGATTTCAACCCTCTAGTGATTTCAGTTCCAGACTTTAGCCTTTAGAACATCAGAGACCATGCTTTGATCAAAACAACAAAAAGGGACTCCACAAGGAGTCATTAAGCCTATCTTTTAACAATTGGACAGGAAGTAGGCATTGCAGAGCTGATAAACTTTCCCTCCTCCCTTTTACAAGACTGAAAAATAGGGTTGCTCCCGCTTCCGAGTTGTGTTGCTAATGGTGACTTTTCCATCAGATAGGATGAACACAGTTTATACAATCAAAGGGTAGCATATCATGTAAAGACAGTATTTCATTTCCCCCTTCAGTTAAAACAGAAAATTTGAAGGATTTGTAACCCAAGCCCAGCCACACAGACAATTTCC
This sequence comes from Podocnemis expansa, assembly GCA_007922195.1. Taxonomy (NCBI): domain Eukaryota; kingdom Metazoa; phylum Chordata; order Testudines; family Podocnemididae; genus Podocnemis; species Podocnemis expansa. Next base: position 4,431,661 of record ML682073.1, on the reverse strand, counting down.
CATCATGTCCAGCACCTGGGCAAATTGATCCACACACAGTGAAAATATGTTAAGTATCTAATTGTACTCATGAAAACATAAAGCCCATGGAAATTGGGTGCCCCCCTTCTTAGCTGCTAAGCAAGAGAAATGCCCAGTTTCTAAACCTTGCTTACCTCCACAAAACCAGGAAACAAAGAAGGCTGCCCCTGATATCAGGAACTAACATGGCAAAGACAGGCCAGGAATTAGCTCTAGGGCTATACAAAGCTCTCACAAAGGATACTGATGTGTCCAGAACTCCCCTCACTCTGCTTAAGAACAGGCGGTTCACTAAATGCTACCCAACATTCAAGCTGGAAGGAAGGAATGTTGAGAAGTTCAAGACCCCAGAATCTCCCCAGCCCCACCCTGTACCCAGAAAGTGGAGGGATTGGCGGAAAAAGAAAAGAGAATAGCAATGGAGCCGCTCTACTCAGTGTTTAAAGTAGTAATTAGCAATCCAATGTACCACTTTCCACCAGCCAGATAAAGACAAAAGGTCACAGATGCACCTCAGATCCAAACAATGCCATATAAGTGGCTACATTATCATTGTCCAGGAGTGAGATCTCTAGCATGTACAATTCACTGAACCCATGCATGGTGCAGACTGCTGGATAGACCCATCACAAGGTCTACTGGTAGTAGTTTGACCAAATGTGTCACAAGCCATCATCTAAACCTGACACTTAACATACAGGGATCATAAGATGAAGCTACCAGAGTGTAGCTTTGGAATAACATGACAGCAGCATCAGGTGACATTGCTAACCTGACTACTATTACTGAGTGGACAACTTTTTACAACACTGAATATCAGAACACTGTTAGACTCCTGCTGCCTTGAAGAATGTCATCACCACAGAAAAGGAGCTGACAAGATATATCAACAAAGCCAGTCCATCATTTGGCAGGCCATCAGGCAGAGTCTGGCATCAGCACCATATTAAGCTTGAAATCAAGTTAAAACTCTGAAGTGGTGGTGCTCTTCTATTTGTTGTACAGGTGACAGACGAAGACCTACTACATGTATCACTTTAAGCAGATAGATAAATTCCATTTTTGGCCTCTGCATGCCATATTCAGCATCAAACGGCAGGATATGGTTACTAATAATAAGACCTTTGACCGCAGTCATTGCACAGGGATTGAAGCTTACATCACAATTATGTCGGGCTGGTCATTTAAGGGTGGATGACAGCAGAATGCATAAATGGGCACCATGTATGCAATTGTTATACAGTGAACTGAAAGTGGTCAACTGCATCCAAGGTGGTCACGGAAAATGCTTCAAGAACACACTGATGCAGAACTCAAAACACTGGAACACTGGCGCTGTCAGCAACAGGCAGGTCACACTGGTAAGCAGTAGTAAGCCATGGGGTTACCTGGTTCAAGATTAACTGGCAAGCAGCAGTCAATGGGGTTACCTGGTTCAGATTTTAACTGGCAAGCAGCACTCAGTGGGGTTACTCAGTTCAGATTAACTGGCAAGCAGCAGTCAATGGGGTTACCCAGGTCAAGATTAAACACAATATGGCTCTTGCGGCACAGAGACAGTTGTAAACAGTGGCAGATTCAGCGGGCAGACACTTTAACTCCATCCTCCGCACCAAGCTACCTGTGCATTTTATGAGGAAAGGACTGCCATTCACACATCAGTCACTTTAGCCACAAATGGAAAAATCCTCATCAGCATCATCCTTGGTCACAAAAGACAACAAATAAAACTGAGAACTGACATTAAGAAATCCCAGCACAACCTGTGGCACCAGTCCCAAAACACTAATGCAAGCAAGTGTTCATGGCAAGAAATGGCAAGGGACTAGAGAGGTGGGATGCCCGCACTTACTAAGTTGCTGATGGCAACAAAAAGACTGGGACATCATAGAGCACAATTGAATGACCTAACACATGACTAAATGTTCTGCTTGCTTAATTTAGCAATGTTAAATTCACTGTGGAGGAGTCAGATTCTTGCACTATGAAGATCTGAAGCCTTCTGGGTTACCTGCTTGCACAGACTCCTTTTCTTCCCAGTTTTGCAACCTTCATTGTTCTGCCTGGAGTGGGAAAAACAGCCTGAACCTGTCTTCTTTTTGAATTGTTAATAGGTTTACATGCATTTAGTGACCCAACCATTGCAGTAGCAAACATAGCTTCACTGAACATTGCTTTACGTTCCTTTATGCAGCTACTGAATAAAGCAGTGATCCTCAAACTTTTCTTTTCTACGTCTTACCTGGCCTGCACCCCACCAACCCAAGAGCCAGAGCTGCAGCCGGAGCCAGGAGCAGGACTTGGGTCAGGAGTGGAGCTGGGGGCCAAGCTGCAGGCAGAGCACAGCTAGATAATGTTCTCTTCTTATCCCACTAGGGGATGGCCCAGCCCTCAGTTTGTAGGGCTTTTGTGTAAAACTTGAATGGTCACGAGATTTGGAGTGGTGACAAGGCGAATCCTGCAGGTCTCAGGCCCCATAAACTGGTGGATCACATTAATTAAAGAACTGCAAAGAGCATGCTTTATGTAGGCACCTACTGCCAACCATGCTCTATCAAGCAATCCAAACCGTACAATGCTACAAACATTAAACCAACTGAGAGTCACCTGTTCCATTCATGCTCTGGGTTGGCGTGATGGGGAAAATACAACCCTCCTGAGATAGTGGCAGATGGGGCCTTTATTCCAAAGGGGTGTGTCTTAGGTATTGCTGTTAAACCATCAACTTTTAATTCACTGAAACATTAGCCCCATGTTAGCTAAGAGATTTGTGGACAGTTTTTTACTAGTATAAGCCCTATATGGATAAGCTCAGTGGCGAATATAATAATAGACTTCGTCTGTGCAAGCCAGAGAAATAAACACTGGACTGACCTTCCATTGCTCCTTGGGAAGCAGTTTCACCACCACGATGTCACCATTTAGGGCTCTGTTGCGAGCAACCACACCATCAATAAAGATATCACGGATCCCATCCTACACAGAGAAAGAAAAACATTGTAAATATAATAGCAAAAAGTAAGAAGCTACATTTACTACAGGAGTTTAAAAAATACTCTATCAACAGAACAATCACCTGGGGGAGATGAGACACATATCTAAATCTCATATAACATAGCCAAAAGCCCCATAGCCTGTTCTGCCCTCTGCAGTCCAAAACCCCGCCTTCTAAAAAGGGATGGACTTGATTAATGTAGCCCTACCCCATATACCAGTCACAGCTGCTCCACACAAGAGGGTCATCTATTCAGAACACACTTGACATTCAGCTCACATTCTAGATATGGTTTAGGGGATCTGCCCCACCAGGGGGTAAGGAGGATAAAGCAGTCCCCAGGTTTAATTGCAGAAGTTTGTAAATTTTGAGGGGAGCAGAGATTTCATTTTCACTGCTTTTTTGGTCAAGTTAATCTAGTGTTTCCACTACTTTATTTTTTGCTCCCTTGTAACATGCTGACAGTTGCGTGTGGTTGGTTGCAGAAGACCATGAATGAGTAATAAACATTTAGCAGTAGCTTGTATATTAAGAAAGGTTCTCCTACTGTGGAGTTCTACCCTATTTTCTTTGCTTTAAAGCATAAGATGACTGTGACTTTCTTTAGTTTCTAACTTTTCCCCCCCAAGATTACTACAAAAAGCCAAAATTAAGGGAACCAAAAATCTTAAACACACTGGGGTTTTGTTGTGATTCCTCAAGTACACACTTACAGTTCTCTAGTACTCAATTAGAGCTGACATGCATTACCATTATACCCAGTCTTCAGGAAAAATAGTCCACCCATCTAGTAACCTAAAAAATCTATGAGGCCTTTACATCACTTAAGTATTCGGTTCTGCCTAGAGAGCAAAACAACAGATCACTGTTGTCATGTGAAATGAAGGCCAGCCTCCAACAGAGCAAATTACTCTTAGAGAGAAAAGCAGCAGCAGCAGCTCAACAGCTGGGTAAAAGCGGCCTCCCATGACAAGATGCAGAAAAATTGCAAAGCCTGTTGGACCAACATAATTCAAATTGGAAGCTGTTCTTTTCAAAAGGCCAGATTTTTACACATGGCCCTACATCTCTTCTCCTGCCTCCTAAACCCAGCACCAAATACGTAAAAAGGAAAATTCAGAAACTCATTTTAAGAAATAATGTGTTTGTTTAACCTAGCTGTACAATTCCATTGTAAAGCTGGCTTGCTGCAGGGCAAAAGAAAATTAGGATATCTGTCAATATACGTCAATATGTTTGCTCCATACATTATACTGAAAGTAGTTTCTCCATCCGCCAGTAGGAACTCTGGACAAGCTAGGCCAGTTAATTAAAGTTATCCTGCTCAACTAAGCATGAAGAGATTCTTTTTTTTTTTTTGGATTTTCAGCCAATAGCTCTCATCTTAAACACTTTATTCACATACACAGATTTTTAACACCAGTGATTTCAGAGTCTGATAGAGCCACAGTGACCACTTGGAAAGGGAATATACTTTACTGCAAACCCCATTACCCATGTTACAAGTTTGTACCTGGCCTGAAAAAGTTATGCTAGAGCTGCCGTAATTAAAAATTGGCCAACATTACCATAAAGCTTTTTCAAGTGGCTTTTACAGTAACCCATCATAAAAAAGAACAACATTTGCTTCTGTTGTGCTTTGGAAGTATGATCTATATAGGGTTAACTCACATACTTCCAAGCAGCCAGTATGTCCCATTTTTTGTCTCCTTCCCCCAAACAGCATTGGTGCTCCACACTCTACAGAGTCACCTTTTTGAATTACTAGTGGGATTAAGCTGCAACACAGCTGGGGGGAGGGGAGACCTAAAAGGCCCAAACCTCTACCAAGGTGTTTATGCTGCTGTCCTAGCAACAGGGTCAGAGCACGTTACAGCTTGTAAGAGGATCAGATTCCCTGCATTCATCTCCCATTCAGCAAGATGTTTTATTACTATATAGCCTTCACCGAACAACAGTAGCAGCATTTTACATTTCTGTCCAACAGCAGGGAGATTTGTGGTTATTCTAATCTCTTCCGGAAACAAGTTCTACAGCCGTGGGCTGGCTGCCAAGAAAGCTCTGTCTCTCGTGTTCAAGTGTCTCGCTCTTTGAGTTGACAACCCCATTGTTCCAAAGATCACAACTCCTGGGAGAAGTCCAGACAGCAGCATGGGGATCAGCGCTTTCATATCGCAGGTCCATCCCACGGAAGGTTTTGAAGAGCAAGCCTTTACCTTGACGCCACGGCCACATTAAGACGATGTACAGAGCAGCATTCTGGCACAGTTTGCACCCTGGGCCTTGTGGCATTATGGGGACCCACTGCTCCCTTTGAACCAAAAGAAGTGGAAGGTTGGCAGTCTCACTCCTGAGCAACAAGGCCCAGTCACAGGTGCAAGGGGTCAATACAGCCAAGTCTGAATCTGACAGAATGGGGTGCAGGGCCCAGGCCAGCTGCAAGGGAAAGAGGAAGAGTCTTCACAGCTGTAGCTACTTTAGCATCTGGCAGTAGTGGGAAGCCCAGCAGGATGCTAAAACTGCAAACCAGCCTGCTCTCCTTTGAGGAGGGTGACATCATATTAACAATGAGTTCCCCAAATGCATCCCCTCTCCTTACCACCCACAACCACTCCACCTTGTCCAGATTTGTCATTTTCCAGGGGCTGACTCTGCCCACCACCAGGCAGTGGTGCTGGTTGTGTCACCGAACCCCCTACACAAAAAGAAAAGAGTGATGGCTGAAATGCCACTCTTAACTAACCTCCCAGGGCCTAAGCATCAGTCTAGTTCAGCAAAACAAACAAACAAGGAGTCTTGTGGCATTTTAGAAGACTAAAAAATTATCGCTTTTATTTATCTCACAAAAGCTCAGGTGATAAATCAATCTGTTAAATCTTTAAAAGTGCCACCAGACTCCTCCTGTGTATTTCAGAACACAAAACTGTAAATGATCTACTTTACTATGAGAGAATAACTAAGCACCCATAATGCACAAGTGCATTTAATGTTTAACTCGTGTTTTGTGGGTTCAGTAAAGTATGTTTGAGCAGGAGTGTGTAGAGGGTGCAAGCTAGTTGGGAACACAGAATTTCTCTGGTCCTAGAGCTGCAGTGGCAGTGGGGAGAGCAAGCTCCTCTTGGGGATGGGTTGAATGGGGTATAGAACATACCCCTCCAAAAAGGATCAAATTTAAATTCCTGCACATGCCCCTGTTATGCACCAGTACTTTCAGTGCCCATTTCAGGAAGCACTGTGGACAGCTATTACGAGTTTCCTCCCCAGTGAATTTTAAACTCCTCCCCCCTTCACAAGAGCACAAATAATACAAATCTTCCTCTCCAGAAAGAGGCTTAAAGATTATTATTCTCTATGACTGACCAACAATAGACACTAACACAGGTTTCTGGACTTTCAACCCTGATTCCAAAAGAATTATGTCTAAAAAGTAGCAGAGACATTAACACAAACAACAAATTAGTGTCTAAGTTAGGCCATTTTTCCCTTCTACCTCCAACCAAAACCAGATCTCAATATGAAGCTCACTTTCACAATAGAAGCAAAATACTGAGCAAGTCACTTCCAAGTAACTGTCCTCAGCTACACAGCAAGGTAATCTTGCCTCAAGGATGTCCCTGAAATCACAAAATTCCTTCCGTTAAATGAATCACTGATGTAAAGAAAGGAGAGGGAAGAAGCACAAAACATTCTCATGTGACAACAGTGAACTTCCAGCCAAGTTATTTGCGCAAAAGCGGGTACATTAGAAGGAACCACGCATGGTACTTTTGGACCAACTTTACAAATTAGCTCATGCAGCAGATAGAAAATGGACAGCATATTTGTTTAGGAAAGATTAATTTAAATCAGTGGAAAATCTTTAAACTCTCCGTAGCCATAAACCAAGGGTTTACAATTACACTAACTGGTGGTCCTCAAGCCTGGGTTCAGCTGGTGTCTTTCAGTCAGAAACAAGTGTACACTTGCATCAGAAGTTCAGAGACATTAAGTAGCACTTTGCAGTGTTAAAAACAGGGGTTTTGGTGGGTTTTTTTCCCCACACTACCTACATACCTTAGGATTTATTTTAATATATCCTAACTGGTGCATTTTGTTACACAAATCAAAGTGACCTTTTTGTATACAGTACAACTACTATCTTAATTACACATTCATTTATGAACTTCAAAGAATTATGTTATACTTACTGGAGATGGAATAAAAGCTTCATGGTATTTCTTAGGATTTATTCTCAAGGGTCCCTTAATAAAAGAAAAGAATCAAGGTTAGGCCTGTACATTAATTTTATGTAGTATTAGTTCAACTGGATGACTATGAATAATGTATTTACTTTGAAATATGACTGATCTAGCTGAATTTCCGTTGCAAATCTTAAATGTTGATATTAGTATCTTTGCATTGGAACCATTTCAATCCAAAACCAAGAATGCATGTCCACCCAGATGCAACACTTTCCTTCACTCCGCACCTCCCGAACAGTGAGAGGTCATTCTGTCAAACCTTGCTTCATAAACCAGAGTGCTCAAAAAAAGGCTTTTCTGGGTTAAACACTAAGATCAGTTTTTACTGAGCACTGAAACTACATTATTCTTTTATTTTCCCTAATTTTGAGATGTCCAGAATATTTCAGTTTTAATGAAAATTCACAGTTCTAGTTACATAAGGTTTTCCAATACTGGAATGTTGAACTAAACTTGGTTATCCTGCATTTGTTTGCATCAGGAGTCTATTATTTGTATCACTGCAATGCCTAGGAGCCATGGTCATGGACCAGGCCACAATGCACCAAGGAAATTCTGACCCTTGAAGACTGCAAGATATGCAAGAGCTTGCATGCTTCACTTCAATTCCTTAATGCAATGCTTCCCAACCTGTGCTCCATGGTGGTGTGGGGAGGAGGGGGCAGATAATGTGATAATAATATAATTCCATGTACCTCTTGCACTGTATTTGATGTTATATTATTCACAATGTAATTTGCTTCACAAATATCCTTGTGTAATAGCTGCATTTTTAATACCCCTTAATATACAAGTTTGACTCTTATCAGCCATACCCTATATTAAAAATGTCTAAAATGCTCTGCTTACAAAGTGGTCCACAAAAAGTTTTTGATAATGACATAGTGGCCCACATAAAGGAAAAAGCTGGGAACCACTGCAACGGGGTTTGTTACAAGGATAGGTTCCTGCATTCATGTTCTTGTTGTATGGTATTTGGTTGCTGGTGAAACACCATACAACAAGAACACTAATCCAGGAACCTATCCTTGCAACAAACATCATTGCCAACTCTGCTCACACAGACTCAAGTGATACCATCACAGGTCCCAACCACATCGGCCACACCATCAGGGGCTCATTCACCTGCACATCCACTAATGTGCCATCATGTGCCAGCAATGGCACTCTGCCACGTACATTGGCCAAACCAGACTGTCCTTGCACAAAAGGATAAGTGGACACAAATTGGACATCAAAAATGGCAACATCCATAAACCAGGAGGAGAGCACTTCAACCTCGATGGACACTCAGTAGCTAACACTTTCCCTCCACCATCCTGGCACATGTACATATACCTCTCAACTGTAGTTTCCACTTCATGCATCTGACAAGGTGGACCGGAGCACACAAAAGCTTATGCCTAAAGAAATCTGTTAGTCTATAAGGTGCCACAGGACTCTCATTGTTTTTGCTGTACACAGACTAACACGGTTACCCCTCCGAAAGTTGCATTAATAAATTCCTTTGCTTTTGGTCTGAAACTTTAAAGCCGTCTTCATCCATGTTTTTGGAATGTCTTCAATTACTTACATGAAATCTACTCCATCTGTGTTTAGCAACAATGGGAATCTCTCATTGGAACTGCTTTCTTATAAATTCAGTGCAGCATATTATTTTTAATATGTTCTGGGAAGTGCTCTAAATATAAGAAACTAATCTCTTCACACATGGAAGTTTTGCTGGCTTGAGGAGAAATTTGCAAGTTTGTGAAGTGGGTTTTGTGTTTGTTTGTTTTTAGTTTGAAAACATGAGCCTAAAGACAAACGTACCCCTCATCCCCCACATCTTATTTGTGTACTTTCAGCAAAGTGTCTTATTTTAGGTCTTATTTTATGGTACTATTAATACTGGGATTAGTTACACCACATGCACACCCCAGGGCAATGGCAAGAAAACAAAGTCTTCTAGATGTGCAGCACATCCTTGGGGAGCAAACCTGGGAATTTTTCATGCATAGAGACAAAACGAGATCTAGTGCACTATGTTTAGCCTCTATTAGGAATGGCATCCATTTAAATGACGGAAAATCCACAAAGGTCTTCTTTCCAGAGAGGCAGCTGGTCAGTCATCCAATCAGCCGGCTTCTAGTTTGCGATAGAAGGAAGTTATTGGGAGTTACAAGAGGGAAAACTGCTTCTACAATGTGTCTGTCAATTCCTGTTCCCAGTGTCTCACCAGCAATGCAGAAAGAGATGAGAAAGCATCTTGATTCATTCAAAAGCAGACCCTTCGGGGAGTTAGGGCCTCACTGGCAAAGAGATGTGCAATTAGCCAATGTGTGCTTGGGGTGAGGGGAAAACCATAGATAAGGCACCTAACTAGCTATGTGCACACAAGAACCTCATTTGGGTGAGCATGCTGAGTAGCAGAACATCAACCCACTTAATAAAGGCTTCACATGTTATACAATTATGACAAGCATCAGAACTCTTATGTCAAGTAGCATTAAAATACTTTTGCTCTAGCTCTTTCCCTTCAGCAAGGAACTCCCAAAGTTTATCTTCGAAAGCAGATGGACCCTATTATCTGTGCCTATGAAAATCCTATTTACAATGTTATGCATTTCACGCTGTGATATCATATCTGGAACCAGCCACCCTCCCCATCTGCAATGAACAACTGTTCTCATATGTGTATTACGGGCTGAAGCCCTGGCAGAGCAGTCTCATGATATCACACAAAAGCAGTATTATTTTACAGTAACTTGCAAACAATGACTGCTATATTTATCGGCGTTTTTATGTCAGAAAAATCAGACTTTGGGGAGAAAAGGATTGCAGTGAGCTTTTTAAGCCATCTCCTAATAGTTCTGGTTGACCTCACACCCTCCAAAAAAGTCCATAAAACTTATTCACTTTCTTAAGAGGTTACACAAAAAAGTCAGAATTTCCAAACTTTCTCACTTCTTCCAGAAAAGCAGGCCAACAGCAAGGTATTTAGACAAAACTTCAATATCTTACAGCCAAAGGCTGCTTAAAGAATACATGGGAACCCCCAGTTTCACACCTGTAAAGAAACTGCTTGCAAAAGGAAAGGCATTTGGACAGCCAAATAAAGTTCAAGGTCTCTGTAAATCAGTGTGCTTACTAAAATGTACCATGTCAGCAGGTCTCAAAGGTCTTGCCTACTCAGCACCTAAACCTTTTCAGCCATCCTTTGACTTGTAATAATGGTTAATGCATGGCAGGAGGATGGAAGGTCCTTCAGTTCATGCTGTTTAACCACATGGCATTGGTCTAACAAAACAAATATCGCTACCTTTCCATGAAGAAGGTATCAAGTCTTGTTTAATTTGGGTGGATTCCAATAACTCTGCGTTGAGTGTGTTTGCTTTTGCCCAGCACTCTTCTACATATAGAGACAGAGGAAGGGGAAAATGCATGAGCCTTGAGCATCTCATCTGAGATGTTCATTTTCATGGCTGGATTCAGCTGAGTGTGTCCCAGCGTGAAGTGAAATTCTACAGGGGACAGCTCACCATGCTATTTATTGAACTTGCTATTTAAGAAACCATGAGAGTATCAACCCTAGCATCAGGAGTCACTGAGACATTTAGCTGAGTGATTTCAGCACCCAAGTGCTTCTAAATTGTAACAACTTGGAACGGTACAGCCTCTATGAAAACTGTAGGGTTATCTCCAGGAGATCTCTAATTCATGCCAGTGAACACAAACTAGGTACTTATGGAATATTTTGTTAAATTACATTGTCATGGACCAATCATCTCCTCAGACTTGAGATCAAGGTCTTTCCTTGCTCCTGAAGAGATGACAGACCTACTTCTATGAGCTACCCTCAGACATATGTGGAGCCAATGAGATTCCAGGATGTTCCAGAAGATTTTATTAATCACCCACAGGTTCACAGGGCTGGTGGATGCACTGGGACCAAGATGCCATCTTCGTCTTCCCTAAGCACCGTTATCATTGTGTATTCTCTCAGGTTACCGTAGTGTTCTGATGTCTTGCTCACGTGGCTTGATCTAGTGGCTCCTCAATAGGTTCTTTCCCTGCTTAGAAATCTGAAAAAGCAATGCTGAATATCTGTTGTTCTACCAAGGTTCCTTACAAGATCTCAGAGGATTTTCTCTCTTTGCCTCTCCTGTTCAGTGTGTATTTGAGGCCACTGAGAATTTCAGATAGGATGCTCAGCTCTACATCTCCTGCTCATCAGATCCAGATCCAATAGTTTTTCTGAAACAGAGACTTGACTGAAAGAAAAGAGGCTGCACCCCAATCCTAACAAGACACTCATGAAGCCTTCTTTCAGACCAAGAAGCATGAACTGGATGCTTCATCATTCATAGAGGGTGTAGAGACTTCTTTTCCTAGAATCAATCTGAGATCCCCTGGGTCGGAGACCTCACCTCACATAAAGTCTCAAATATCACCGGCAACCTGGCCATGCCTCGCATCATCTGGAGAAGCACTGCATCTCTCAGAAAGACCTATGACCGGTCTCTCTGTTTGTTACCGTCAGGCTGTGCTACTGAAACATGTTCCAAGGAATATTCTTGAAGGCCTCTCAGAAGTCGTGGTTGCTGCTTTACACAAGTGCCGCTCCTGGTATGTAAAGGGCTTTTCTGACACTAGCACATAACAGGAGACTCCAGTTCCTTCACTGGACATTTGTTTACAGGGGGTATGTGCAGGGGTCTCTGATTATTGGCCCGGGAACCCTTGCAAGGCCACCAATGAAATCAGCTCTAATGCTCTGTATAATTCTCTTACAATAGCTAGAGCTCATCAGAAACTGGACTTCAACAAGAAACTGTCGTACTTTATCTGTGGAATCCCCACGATTCCAAAGACATTTCAGTTAGAGCTGGATGAAAAGATTTATAATGAGAAATTTAATAAAACTGTCTGAAAGCTTGAAAATTTGTGAAACTGATTAATAAAATATTCCTATGATATACAGAGTGTGTCAAAGTTTTTGCAAGAGCATTTGCCAAATTTTGCATTTTGAGGTGGACCAGTTGTTACTTAATACTAATTCTGGATTCTTGAATGGTTGAGCTTGTCCATGTGATCAAGAGAGCCAGAGGTGACAGCTAGCCACCAGTCATTCCTTGCTGGATAAGACCACCAGATTGTGGGAATGGGAACGGTGTAGGAAGAGAAAATTTGCATGCTTTAGTCTGATCTTCCTTAGGTCAGGACAGTTCAGCCAAGCAACCAAATACTGACCATTCCAAATATGGATCCTTATATCACTTTGTTGATATGGCTACCTTAATGCTGGGGGTTTCAATGGCTCTGCCACAAACACAGCTCCCTCTGGAGTCAGCATACAGGTCATAAGCATCACTGGGTAGATACCCAGAAGTTGTGACAGAAAACAGGCTGGTTTATCCACTACCAAATGACTATTATGTCATCAATCTCCAGTTTGTTTGCTGCATTACAGCTGAGCAAAATTCTGCTATCAAGGCACCCATTTGACTCATGCACATAGAATCTGGTACACGCTCCCACGAAGTTTTTGAAGCAGAACTGGAGGGCATACCAGGCTAGCTATAATCTGGGAGTTGCAAGAAATTAACAAGAAATTTCAATATATCAAAATCTGGTTTTGGTCAGATTCAAACAGAAATAAATTTTTCAAAATTTCACATGAACTGAAACCCCCCAAAAGAATCACTCTGGAAACGCTGACAGGTCCAACAAATCAGCATTTTCCAACAAAACTGTTTTGCTGGGAAACTTCCAACGAGCTTTAAATGAGTATATCACTGCTCTTTCAGATGTAAGACCACAATTCTGTAACTTTCCGTGTGCTGCTCTCTCCTGTCTCTGAATTTCATACTTTGATCAGCAGAATGTCGGGCTCTATCACATATGGCTTAAAAGAGCTGGGTGTGCCCCAGATTAAGGAGGTAACTCATTTTTATTTATGCTGCTAAAGATCTACTGCCTATGAAGAGTCTTTGCCTATTTACTACGATTATATTTCCACCAAAACCAACCCCATCAATAAGCATTCTGTAGCACAGCTTGTAAAAGAAACAATGTTTTCAGAAAAGGCATCTTTGCCAACCGATGCCTTGCCGTTAAATGTTTGCTGAGTCATAGGGTCAGGTTTTTGAGAATCATCATATTTGTACATCAGGGTTTTTCTGTATGCACACCCAAGACTGCCTCATACTTTATTGGACCACGAAAGTTTAATTTAACTTCCACAATCCTGAGAAACTAGAAGAGACCCCCTCGTAATTATAACATCTCCAAACAACATCTAAACGCATTGTGCTGAAAGCTGCCGAGGTACTATGTGAACATCTGTTATTTTCACAGGCTTATCTAGAACACAAGAGCTACATCATTTTATGTTCTGGGCACCTGGATAAGTTCTCCCCTTTTCAGTCCTGCTGCAACATCTTCCTTTGGCATGTAGGCTTCAAATACATTCTTCTTCCTCCCTCTGGTGGGCTTATTCCGACTCTTTCTATCACCTGATGTTGAGACACCACCATGCAACTCTCCTGCAAATAGAAATCCACGAGTGTTACCTTTTTAACCTAAGTCTGGATGTGTATTTAACAGTGATTACATGGCAGCTTCGTATTCAAACTGAATCTTTGCGGGCAGTTTTGGCCAGAATACAGACACACATCATCAAAACACACGACTGGAGAGACTCTCTCTTACAAATAATCAATAGCCTTTTACCACCCCACTTCACCAGCCCCTCCTTTAACAGAACCTGAGCATGCCTTTCAAAGCAGCTTGTTTCTGAAGTGTGTGCCCACTTTATTTTAATACCTCTGGGAGTTCCCAGCTTTCTAGGGTTTAGTCTGCAGTCTGAATTGTTCATTGTTTCTGCTTGGGATTCAGAGAGTTGCCTCTTCCTATCAAAGTTCTGGGGCGTTCTGGCTGATTCAGAGTTGTTTCTAGTTCTTGCAAAGCTTCTTTTGTCTCCACCTGGAATCAAACATAAGTTTGTAATAAAATTAAAAAGAAGATGACCCACCTTTGCTGAACTCCTGTTCTCAGAGAATCAGAGTAAACATCATACCAACATGCTATGTTCCCTTCATGGAAAAAAAGTCATCTTCACTAGGTCTTTTTTTCAGGAATTAACTTGCAATGCAATGTTGGTTCTTCATACTTCTAACTTCACCATTAATGTATTTTAGTATAAGCCAAACTCTGAAAATTCCTAATGAAAGCTTGGATAGCGTCTTTCAAAACCCTGTGAAATGCTTTAAAATGCACAAAAAAATGAGAAGGCTCAACAGTTTTCAAAGTCCACCTCCTCTCCTCCTTCCACAAACCAACTCCCTGCTATTGAGATGTAAATTCCCTCAGAATGCCACGAAAAATATAAACGATGACAAAAAAAATTAAACACACTTTGGGACTATTAGGTACTGTTGTGACCAAACAAAATGCGCTGAAGAACTGACTGAGGTCTCTGTCTGCTTACATATGCTGACAGAGCAAAGTACTGCCAGGGCCCCATGTGTCCAGTTTGCTCAGAACAGGCCATATTCATAAGGCAATATTCTGGACAGACTTGTGCTTTGCTTTCCTACCGTCTCCTCAGACCATCCCCTACATCCAGGAGAGCAAACAGCAGTTCCCAAGCTTATGCCAATGCTGTTCCATGGATCAGCAGATTGGAATGCGAAGCAATACAGCTGTCCCCTGTGCCCTCCACCTGGATATTGAACATGTCATCACAGCTTTGCCTTTCAGGCCCAACTGGCTACAGGCCCAGGAGCCAAGCATGTACCTGCAAGTCTGGAAACATACAGGGGCAAACTTACTTTGCTAACAGCCTATCCAAGGCACAATACAATTACCCTGCCTATGGCGTGTCAAACAAACAAAACCCCCAAATGCTCTGCACAATTAAATAACAGCAGAGGGAAGAGAGAAAGGCAGGAAAAAAAATATTTGCTCAGTAGGGATTGGAAATGAGATGGTGAGAAAGAAAAGTTGTTGCTCTTCAGCACCTGGTAACACATCAAAAGAGACCAAATTGTGAGAAGCAAGGCCTCTACTAGTTGAGGAAAGGAGAAGAGAGAAGACAGACAACTTCTGAGGCTGGCTCACGTACAGTGCGTACAAAGTTTAAATACAAAGGCAATAGTTGCATGAATTAGATCTCCAAAGTGAACAGGGAATCTGTGGAGTAACAAAAATGAGAGCAACAATGATTAAAGGTCTAGAGAACAGGACCTATAAGGAAATGATTGAAGAAACTGGGTTTGTTTAGTCTAGAGAAGAGAAGATGCTAACAGTTTTCAAGTACATAACAGTTGTTACAAGAAGCCTCAACTTCTGAGGATAAGACAAGAAGCAACGGGCTTACATTGCAGCAAGGGAAGTTTAGGTTGGCCATTTGCAAGGATTTCCTACCAGGTTAATTAAGCACTGGAATAAATTGCTTAGTGAAGTTGTGAAATCTCCATCACCAAAGGTTTTTAAGAATAGGTTAGACAAACCTGACAGGGATAGTTTATTACTTGGTCCCACCTGATGGCCTGTTGAGGTCTCTTCCAAGTCCTATAGTTATACAATCGTATGGGTTTTATTTGTGTGACAAAGCAAGCAGCAGCATCCTGCATAGACGTAAACTTGGAGGGCATGGTTTGGGCACACAGCAGGAAAAAGAGCTGCTTTTGTAAAGGGGAAAGAATGAAGCCACAGATGAAGGTTTCAAAGGAGGGACAACAGAGCAAAGTCACTTAAGGGCCATGTTATGGGGTGATCACATAAGCAGGTTTGCCAATGCACAGCAGTTGTGGAGGAGAAGAATTCAAAGTCAAACTAGATACCAAAGTTATGGATCAGAGAGGCAAGCAAGTGAGAAAAGCTGAGGAAACCTATACTTGAGGTTACTCATCCTGCCCAGAGAAAGTGCTTCAGAAACATGTAACTGAAATTTGGAATGAAGTCACCAGCTTGCTTTGCCAAAACAGGTACAGAGAAGAGAAAAGGAGGAGTTAATCAGAGGTGCCAAGACGCACAGTTGAAAACCAACAAAGAAGTATTATTTGAAATGAAAGGCAGAGATGGAGTAAACAAATGACATAAATGAAGAACTGAATCATGAGACACTCCACAAAGACGATATCTTTGTGCAGATGGTGAGTGGAACTATAACTGCAGGGAGCCAGAGATACCTACATAACCATGGGAGGGAGCGGTTCTCAGCAGGTGGAAAGATTAACGCTGCAAGATGAGCCAAGAGAGAAATCAGAGCGATTTCTGCAAGAGCTGTTCAGATGGGCCAAATATAATTATTCAACTGGAATTTAGCTGGCCATGGGGGTTAACACCAAAGCTTATAAAAGGAGCCATGTGATTTTTAATTCATAAAAAGTGACCAGAACCTTAAGTTTAAGATGCATGGCAGAGATGGCATCTTGCCAACCTAGTGCTCTTGACCACCTTGCTAGACTAAGCGTACACCTATACACTCTCTCTCTTAGTGACGTTTTGGGGATGTAAAAAAATATCACCACATCCCCGAGTGACTTAGATTTTGTCAGCATAAGCACTCGTGCGCAGCACCATGTCACTGGGAGATGCTTTCCCACAGGCATCACGACACCGTTCATTGAGCTGGTTTTACTAAGTCAACAGGAGAGCTCTAGATCTCTCCCTCCAGCCTGACTACATGAATGCTCTTTCAGTGACAGCACATACGTATTCCTTGGAGACCTCTCACCCAGAAACACCACAATTCTGCCTCCCCTACAGCCCTGACCACATCAGAGCATAACGTCTTCTGCCGATAGGACCCTCTTCCCTTTTCAACTAAAGCCACTGCTTTTCTCTGAAGCCTCAGCTTTGTTTATATTGCAATTTATACTTTAAAAAAAAACAAGGAGTCATGTGGCACTTTAAGACTAACAGATTTATTTTTTTATACTTTTTATTTTTATTATTTTATACTTTTAACACAATCCTCCTAGTGTGAACAGAACATCACAACACACGTTGCTACCAGGTAAACAGGAAGAGGAATTCAGCCCTAATACTATCCCCACACACATACAGCCCTACCAGACCCATGCCACTGTAGCATGGCCCGTGAAAACACCCTATGCTGGTGGGAGAGCGCTCTCCCACTGGCACAACCAACCACTTCGACATTTGGCGTAAGCAATTGTGCTCACAGGCACCTCTGTCGGTGTAAACTTATGTCGCTTGGGGGAGAGAGGGGAACATTCACGCCTCTGAGCGACATATGTTTTGCTGGCATAAGCTGTAGGGAAGACACAGCCAAAACTATTCCTTCCAGATTTTTAAATAGTTTGATTTTGAAACACTTGGAAGGAACAATGTGCTCTTTTGTTCAATTTCTCTGCCAACAGAATTCCTCCACTCACTGCTTACTATTGTTGGGCCACAGTTAGGCAACAACCCTCTCGCCGGTCAAGTCTACACTGAAAGCACCGCCTTAGCACAGCTGTACTGATGCTGCTGTACCACTGGAGTGCTTCAGTGAAGATGCTCTAGTCCAACAGGAGAGAGCTCTCCTATCAGCATATTTGATCCCTCTCCCCAAGAGCTGATAGCTATGTTGGCAGGAGCACACAGCACCGGCTAACACAGAATTGTCTATGGAGGACGGGTAAGGTTGGTATGGCAACATCACTTAGAGGTGTTAGTCTCAAAGTGCTACACGACTCCTTGTTGTTTTTTTGCTGGACTAGACTACACGGCTATCCCTTTGGATTTTTCATACCACTGAGCAACTTGGTTATATCAATATAGATGTGTTGGGTAAACCAGACCAGTCCATTTCCTCTGCTCTTAACAGAAGGGCTTTAATTGTTCCCAGCTTTCGATTATAATCTAGTAACACACAGGTTCCAAAAGAGTAGCCGTGTTAGTCTAGTTCAACAAAACAAACAAGGAGTCTTATGGCACTTTTAAAGTCTAAAATTTATTTTTCACATGAGCTTTTGTGGGTGAAGTCACACTTCATCAGATGCCAGAGTGGAGAAAACATGCACTGAAAAAACTTACAATGTGGGAGTGAAAGATAAATCCTGTGATTACATTTTACTGCATCAGGTCAGATTACTTCAGCAAATCAAACCAGCTGCAGAGATTCAAACCCAACATATCAAAAAGTGGTGAGGCTAAGAGAGGCGAGAATCACTGTTAATAATGAAAAATAAAGGAGGAGTCCTGTGGTTCCTTTAAAGTTTAATGTTTGTAGTGGGAGAGCCAACTGCTCTCAAAAAGCCTTCACTTCCCCCAGTTAATATAAGCATAAAAGGAAACGGAAGCAGCGCCAAAGAACTGACAAAATGCAGTAGAACAATTTGTTACCAGCTAATGAAACTCTTTCAATACCTGGTCACTAACTATCTGTCCACATTTCTGCACTATTTCACTTTATTTCCAAAAGATTTGGAAGGGATTTTAAACCTATATGTTTCTAATCCTTGCAAAAGACTCCCTGACCTTTAATTCTTGAAGTCAACCCAACTATGTGCTCACAGAACACCGTGATATTACATCCCTGAGTGAGAGGGCATGTCAACAGCCATGCAAAAGGGAATCTAATACTCAGAACCAAAAAAACAGGACTCAACCAACCAACACAAATGAACATCCAATGAGACCCACACTGGCACTACAAGCCTACATGTCCCCAGCCTTCCCATTTAAGTTATGATTAAGCTGGCGCTAGGCATGTCAAGAAAGAGTTGCAAACAGCTCACTGTCATTCTCAGACCGAATAAGGAGAATTACCTGAGGAAATCAAAGTCCTCTAAAAAGACATGTCAAGGTCCAGATCAAACCATGCACGCTGGGCCCCACCCTCCATAGACACCATCTCACTGCAGAAAGGGCAAGCTGAGACAACCTGCTCTCTTCTGTGCAACTTAGGGTTGGCCCTCTAGCTCCCGGCAAGGTGAAAAAGAACTCTAGTGATGTCAAACACTCTGCTTATTTGTGGAGGTTATGATCAACCTTTCAAAATCCCACGTACACTCACACCACCAAGTGCCTCTCTGCCAGTGGAATCGTAGTTCCACTTTTCTACAATCACAACACTAAGGCAGGGCTCTCCTGGAAACTTCTCCTGGTACAGCCAGTGTCGATGAGGAGGTTGTATTGCTTTTTTGTTATTGCAACTTTTCTGTATTAGCACAAAACCTAGGGTAGACATAGCTATAGCTACATTCAAAGTGCTTTTGCTGGTATAATTTATTGCACTCACTTGAACTAGTGTTTACAAGACAAGCTAAAGCTCTTATTTTTAACCAGTGTAAGTTCTGTCTACACTAAGAGGATTTTGGAAGTTTAGCTATGCTGGCAAACAAATACAGACTTGGCCTAAAAGTTCAACAGTCACGTGTGCCTTTTCTGTACTCTGCAGTTTTCTGCCAATAGCAATATCTGAGTGTTATGCTGCAAACAAGTTATTCTCTTCTGCTTTGCCCTCATTTAGCATAAACAAATGTTTCCTAAAACTCAATTATACACCTACTGGAGAAAAAAGAAGGAGCCCTGTGGCACTTTTAAAGACTAACATATTTATCTTTTGAGTGAGCTCTCACAGGTGAAGTCCCAGTTTGTCGGATGCCAGAATGCAGAAAACTTACAGTGGAAAAAAGTTACAGTGTGTTTGAATCCATATAAGTTGTTTGATTTGCTGAAGTAATCTGACTCGATACAGTGAAATGTAATCACAGGATTTATCTTGCTCTCCTGTACTGTAACTTTTTTCCACCTTCTGGTATCTGACAAAGTGGGACTTCACCCACAAAAGGTCGTGCAAAAAATAAATTTGTTAGTCTTTAAAAGTGCCACAGGACTCCTTGTTCGTTTTGCTGAACTAAACTAACACAGTCAGCCCTTTGGAACTGACCTACCTGAGATGTTCTTTGGAACGCCCACCTATCCAAGAGGCAATGAAGATCAGCAACAGCCCCCATTCCTCCGATTCCGTTTCAACTGCAAACTATGCCTGGCTCCTGTGGTTTTTCCTACCAACTCTCCCAGGCTATGCTAGTACTCACAGGTCAGCCACATGCGTCACACAGATTATGTCTGTCACATAACACGTCTGCACGGGGCTTTTTTTCTTACATAGCACATGCCACAGTAGTATCCAACTGTCTTTCCAATTCCATTTGCTTAAACAAAATGACAATTTAAAAGCCACCCTGATATTTTCTCATGCTCCTAGGAGTCCCTAAGCTCTTTAATATTTTACCAGTTGTAAAATCGTGAAGTATATAAAGTTTGTTGCCCAATTTTTAATCTCAGTTGTACCAGTGTCTTCCAATGCCTGACATAAAACATAATAAAGCTACCAATAATCAGTCTGACAGGACTTTCGTTACCACTATAACATCTGACATCAAGTCACTAAATCAAGCTGTACAATGGGCAAGAACAGCAAACACCAATAAAGGGATCTCAAATGTGAACGAGGTCAGTGCAAACATTGATTCTAGACAGGTCACAAGTGTCTTTAGCTAGCTGCCTTTTTGCAAAATATTTTGAGGATTTAAGAGATTAAATGTCTTACTGAGGGCAACAGCCAAGTGCTTTCTTAGTTTTAAAGAAAAGGGAAAATACACAGACAGCTGCTGAGAGACTAAGAGTTCTATACCAGGAGAAAAAGATACCATAAGCCATGTCAAGCAGAAATCTGCACTGGTTAGTCACACAGAGAGAGGCATTTTTAAAGTAACCTGCCTCCTTCTCTGGAAATTCAGCTCCATTTTAACTCACCTTAAGGACCAGTGTGCTTTAGCACTGCCTTCTGCACTGATTTAAGAGAGTACAGAACTCTCTGATAATGATCTTAATCTAGCAGAAACAAGGAGTCCTGTGGCACCTTGAAGACAAACAAATTTCTTTGGGCATTAGCTTTGGGCATACCCACTTCATCAGGATTGGAGGGCACAAAAAGTTATGCCTGAAGAAATGTGTTAGTGTTTAAAGTGCCACAGGACTCTTCTTGTTTTTGCTGTATACAGACTAACACAGCTACCCCTCTGAAGATCTTGATATATAGTAGTTCTCCATCAACAAACTTCACAATAGCCAAGAGCAAGCATATTAAATCCAATGGCTCAATAATTCTGAAGACAAGGTGGCAGTGAGGAAAGAGGATTTCATATAAACAAAGGAATTTATTCAATGTACCGTATATCAATTGAAGTGAGAAACTTGAGAAATACATAAATGTAGTGATTAAAAGGCAGACTTTCTGAAGACAGATTCTAGTAGGTGAAATAAATCCCAGCCACTTCAGTCATGATCTTCTAGATGAGAGTCTGACAAAGAGATATCTCAGCTTATTTATGACTAGTACAAATCCTCTTCACTAATGAAATGCAGGGAGAAAATCCAAACTGCAGTTTTCACAACATATTCCTTGCTCTACCAAGAAACTTGTGACACAGGCAGTTACTTCCTGTAATCCACTCAAGATTACAGTAAAGGGTTAAGGAGAAATTTGAACTGTTTAAACTTTGAGACTCCTAAAAAGAGCTTGCAAGTAAGAAAAAAGGGTACATCTTAGGTTATTCACGTGTTTTGAAATGATCGTTATGTAATTTAGAAGTAGGGGAAGCTTCCAGGAAAGGAAACGCACTGGAAGAGAAACACAAGGGCACTGTGGAAGACAGTACTGTGGGGTTTTAGAGGGGAGAAAAGAACACTCTGCTGGAAGACAGCAGATTGCAGTTTAAACTTAATTAACAGCTAGTCAAAGAAAAAGAGCAATGCAGATCTGCCGTTACATGCGCTGAACCAGCAGAGGCATCAAACTGAGTGTTGCCTTAAAATTCAGCTGCCAGAACTAATTCCCATGACAATCAGTTTCCACTTATTGTCCAATAGTGATGGCTACTGACTCAGCCACATTGTAAATGTGAACTTTGGCTAGACTCAAGTTTCTCAGCCTTCTTGGGACCAGCTTGCTGCTTTCCTAAACTGTTTGAGGGAGACCCAAGGGACTGGTGCTGGTGCGCTGACCAGCTGTTTAGAATCACTGGTCTAGCAGACCAAGGGAAAGTTAGCATTAATAAGATGAGTAGATAACACAAACTCTAAGGCTCTGTCCATACAACTTTTAATTGTATTGTAACACAGACAGATGGTCACCATAACTGGTTACAAGAAACGCAATTCAGTTTGAAGCAATACAACCTGTTTGATTTGCTGAAGTAATCTGACTTGATCCTGTAATTACACGTCACTGCATTTATCCCTCCCCTCTGCACTCCCCCCCACCCCCATTTTCAAGCATCTGATGAACTGCGATTTTTCTGCCACGAAAGCTCATGCAACAAATAAATTTGTTAGTCTTTAAAAGTGCCACAGGAATCCTTGTTTGTTTCGCAGTTCAGTTTGTGTCTACACGGAAGCTTCTCTGCTACCACCACAATGTTTGTCCACCAACACCTACAAGAAGTTAGGCAACTAGGGTGTCAGTGCTTTCTAGGGAAAACATCTCAACAGCTATCCCACCCTGCCTCAACAGGAAAAGGCTGGAAGAACATGCTTGCGGTGCATCTACGTCCATGTGGAATAGTGCAGCCTGGTTTGTCCAAGACCAGACAAACAAGATACAACAATATGGCTGGGGAGTCCCATCCACAGTGCTAAAAAGGGTAATGAACTAGCTGGATTCGGGAAGACACCTGTGTATTAACTTAGGCCTCTTGAAGGGGTGAAACTCATTTGCTGCCTTGGTTCCTAAATCGGTTTTAACCACAAATTTAATTTATAGTGGCATGGTCTTCTCTAACTGGTTAGAGCAGCAGTTTTCAACCACTGTGCCAGGACAGGTACTGTGTCATCACACAGTGGTAAGTGTGTGTGGAGAGCCAGGGAGATGGCTGGGTTTGGCCCGGGGGAAGTGGGCTGCTGTGTCCTGTAGGGTCCTGATATGCCACCAAGTGTATCATAACCTGCAAAAGGTTGAGAACCACAGGTGTTTGAAACTGATGAGCTGTAACACAGACAGGGCCTTACCTAAGTCTTTCAACATGTCAGTGAGCAGGAAGCATTACCATTTTACAAATGGGACTAGTGCAGAAGAGGTGAGTGATGTGCTCAGGGACACACAGGAGGTCAGTGGCAGCGCTAGATCCTTGCTCTAGACCCATACTCAGTTCAGTACACACTCTGAGAAGCACCTGTTGTCCATAAATTATCGAGTTCTACAAGTCAAACCTAGACCATGGCATCTGTTGAAATTCATTCTCCCACATAACCTTAGAGTTCAATGCAGAAGTACAAGTAAAAGTGGTCTCCCCTTTGCCCAGAGTTGCAAACTGAAAACTGAGGCGCCGAGATACTATATAGAAAGTGTGACTTTGATAATAAAGTTTACACTGTGAGTCACCATCTTCAGTGACAACTCCCCAAAGCCTAACACAGGCTCACTTCCAAGGAGCACTTTTGCAAATTCGTGGCGCGTGAAAGACTTAGGCTTGAATAATTCAGACAGTCAAGATGGCAAGTCAAATCCTAAACTGGCTCGGTGTTATGACTGTGCATCAGAGAGCGCCAAAGATCCCGTTCCAGATCCTGAATGAAGGTTTGGTGATGAAACTCATTTAGTAGCAATAGGCTAAAAGTTTATCAAAACAGTTACCATTCCCCAGCTCAGTGAAGTAGCGCCTCTGCAGTGTCAGGGAGTGGATGCAGCACTTCTGATTTTCAGGACTCTCTGTGAACTTGCTCCACCCTGCCTATGACCTCCTAACTACCTACTCCGCCTGCTGACTCCACTCCTTCAGGCTTGGACTCCCTACAGATGCCAGTTACTGTTGATTCTGCTACCCTATATTCCTCCTCCTTTCCTTCTGACTCATCTCCTCAAGTTTCCCTCCTCTCTCCAGCTTAAGGCCGATGCACTGCAAAAAGGCTCAGGCATAACTTCATGAAGATGCTATTTCAAAAAAGGGGGGGGGGGATGAATGTTTGCTCTTGGTTTCTCAGGTTCTCAGCAGTTTGAGGGAAGGAATAGCAGACAGCCAAGCAGGACCCAAAGAGGAACTGATCATTAAAAGTTGGAGAGGGACGCAGGATGGCTAGAATGGCTTGAAACAGGATTACACATTTCACTGGTAACAGTTCAGGCCCCGTGTACTCTGCAGTTGCTGAATTAAACCCTTGGCACAGAACTGCCTTTCAATCAAAAGACAGGAGGGGGGACCTCAGAAGTGTGAGCTAAATGAAATGTCACCCACCTGCCTCTGCAGAGAGCCTAAGACACTGCTCTGAGTGACTGTGAACTGCCCAGTGCATTTAATATGGTCCAGAGGCTCTCAGGCTGCATACTAAGGCATTTGTCTAAGATGCCATGAAATTCCACCTTTCTGCCACAGAATTTACTGTTTTTCTACCAACCGGCACCCAATATGTTGTCATGTCTCATGCTGTTCAGTCCTGCTAGTAATTATTTCTGGCTTTGAAGCACTCCCCACAAGAAAGTGTTAACTGGATTACATGGCATGCTCCCCATAGTGGTCCACAGAGTCAGGCAGCAGGGAGTTGAGAGAACCAGAGCAGGAGTCCAGCTTGCAGAAATGGTGCAAGGGAGACTGATGTGTAGGCTGGTGAGCTAGGCAGTCTGGAAAACAACATAGCAATCAGGAGTTAAACTGCTAGCACCAGCTATATGTTTCCTCTCTTCCTTCTTAATCATGGAAAGAAGGAAGTTCTCAGTTGGGTCACCTGGACAACATTACAGGAGCCAAAACTCAGGAAACAGAGCTGGGGAGCCTGAAGAATGACCAAACCCACCCACCCATCCTCAGAAATAAACACGGTTGAAAAATTACCCAGGTTTATACACACGAGTATTTTCAACCATGAGCCACAGCATGTGCAGGAGCAGTGGGTGTGCCAACGACATTACTCCACGTCAAATGAAGACATTAATATTGCTGTGGAATTCAGGGACTCCTGCCACAGAATGTGACCTGATTGTGCCATACAGCACTGGAGATTCTGGCCACAGAATCAGAAAAGCCCTGTTAAATCACACACCACAATAACCCCCGCAAGAGCAGGATCTAATCTCCCCAGAAGAGCACGTACTAGATATTAACACTGATACTACAGCCGATGAGAGTTAAAAACATGATGATTGCACAAGACTCAGGAATGCAACATCCTCCTATCAAAAGAAACATAAAAATTTATGTTTCATTTCTAACCCATTTAGAAAGGAGCTTCCTATTTCTCATCCGTGCCTCAGACAGGGCTATAGCGTAAATCCACTTTCCCCCCTTTTCCCATATCTCATTACAGAGATTAACGTCATCTGCAGAATAATAAATTGGGTCTAGAGACGATGATTATTTGCACTTAAAAGATTTCCACAGCAACTGGCATTCTCCATTCTACTGGACGGATTCTTCAGCCTTCCCTGGGTTACTTGCTCATGTTTGTTGTTGCCAGGTAGATAACAGGGAGATAAAAAACAGCATTTCTGAAGTGCTGAAACCTGACGCATAAGGACGAGTAGGCTCTTTAAATTTGCCGTTAAAAAACTGCTTCACAAGAAGTGCACCCTGCCAGAAAAGCAGAGTTCATATGAATCTGTGGCTCTTTTTTAGCAGATCTCCCTTAGAAGGGACACAAGTAATAGGCAAGCTGCTCTAGTATATGAAAATAGAAGCAAAAAACCTGAAATTTCCAACCTTACTAAGACCTATATTGCTTTATTGTCTGCCTCCATTGCTCATCCAGGAAAGCTGAATGATTCCCCACTAGTCACCTGCCCCGTACCTTCTAACTCCAGAATAAACAGCCTCAAAATTGAATTCTATCTGGAAAAAGTAGAACCATCATCCAAAGACTGCAATTGTTTTTTATAACTATGACAATAGCACCATCACCTAAACTGTAGAGTCTAATGCTTCCTGAAAACAAAGGTGTTTTTAGATGATGCTTTTAAATTCACAGGCTAGACCAAGGGTTGGCAACCCCCGGCACACATGCCAAACCTGGCACATAGGCTAATGCACAGTGGCGCGTAGGGCTCCTGGCCCTGTGACACTGTGACTGCTCCCCCCACTGGCTTCATTACACAGCTCCTGTGTCCTGCTGGCACCAACCCCTGGCCCCACTTCCGGCTGAATATAGTGTACTTGGACCTTCAGATAGCTTCTGACAAGGTCCCTCACCAAAGGCTCTTAAGCAAACTGAGCAGTCATAGGATAAGAAGGAAGGTCTTCCTGTGGATCAGTAACTAGTTAAATGACAGCGAAGGAATAAATGGTCAGTTTTCAGAACGGAGGGAAGCGAACACTGGGGTCCCCCAAGGATTGGTATTGGGACCTGTGCAGCTCATCATGTTCATAAATAATCTGAACAAAGCAGTAAAAGCAATGTGGCAAAGTTCTCAGATGCTACGAAATTACACAAGATGCTTAAGTCCAAAGCTGTTACAAAGGGACCTCACAAAACCAGGTGACTGGACAACAAAATGGCTGATGAAATTCAATGGTGATAAATGCAGGGAAATGCATATAGGAAAACATAAAACTCAAATATATATCTAAACCACCCAAGAAAGAGAACTTGGAATCATTGCAGACAGTTCTCTGAAAACATCCACGCCACATGCAGCAGAAGTCAAAAAAGCTAACAGACTGTTAGGAACCATTACAAGAGGGATAGATAATAAGGTAGTAATATTATAATGCTAATATATAAATCTATGGTACACCCACACCTTGAATATTGCATGCAGATTTGGTCACCTCATCTCAGAGCAGAGAGATTAGAAATGGAAAAGGGCAACAGATGCTGGAACTGAATGACAGGGATTGGATCCCTTGATGACCGCCCTGTTCTGTTCATTCCCTTCGAAACGCCTGGCATCAGCCCCTGTTAGAAGACAGGACACCAGGCTTGCCGGAACATTGGTCTGACCCAATATGGCCAGTCTTAGTTTTTCAACTCTAAAAACAATCCAACCTGAAATTTTAAGAAACTGATCTTTTTAATTTAAAAAAAGAAAATGATTTTTATCCACCCTGGAGGAAGGAACAAGAACCAAGTGTCCAGTTAATGCAGTGGTCTCAAACACACGGCCCATGGGCTGCTTGCAGCCCCTAAAGCTCTTTCCTGCGGCCTGCAATGACACAATTGCTACCAATATTTGCAATATCATTGTATGAAAATGTTTCAGTGGTGCGGCCCTCAGGCTACGTACTAACCCTCATGTGGCCCTCTACTAGTCCTCATGCGGCCCTTGCGGTGATTTGAGTTTGAGATCACTGAGTTAATGTAACAATCTGCTTATGTCCCACATTATCCTAAATCCTCATCTAAAAGTTAGTTTATATCCCATAGAACATGACGGTTTACCTACTTACTTTCCAACGTTTGGGGTTATTTCTTCTAACCCTTTCCACAGAAATTGTGGATAGCCCCATTACCCATAGCCTGTTCTGAGGCCGGCTAAGGTCTTAGCTTTGATGTCTTGTGACCCGGAGTTCTATCAGCTAACTAAAACAGCACTACCTCTCCATTTCATTACAAGTCACCTTAAATTTGAACTAGGAGGAAGTAAATGGGGGCTCCCAAGTCACCTTTCCAAAGACTTGTTATGTTGTGCATGGCTTTCTAAGGATGACAATAACCAAGTTATACAAAGTGTTGTGTTCATCCCAGGATTTCTGAGATAAAGTGGGTGAGGTCCTGTCTGTTCTTGGACCAACTTTTGCTGGGGACAGAGATAAGCATTCAAGCTTGCCCAGAGCTCTTCTTCAGTCTGGGCCCAGAAAGCTTGTGTCTCTCACCAGCACAGGTTGCTCTAATAAAAGATATTACTCACACATCTTATCTCTCTAACAACCTGGGACCAATACAGTTACACCACCACCATATAAGCCTCTTGGTAGTTACAAGTGGCTGCTGGAGCAAGGGGGCTGTGCTCAGCAATAGAATGGAGGGCTCTCAAATGCTGCAAGAGAATGGAAATGCTCAGATTTTCCTAGCACTGAACTGGCTTTAAAACAGGCTCCATACACACACCCTGAGGTCTGGGATATCACAAAGCAGAAATGCAAAGGCTGCACCATGAAAGAATAAAGCCACTTACTAGGGTTAAAGGAGCTAAGCTCCAGCATCTTCCATAACAGGCTCCACCAACACTGATCCTCTTGCAGACAGCCCCACACCCCTACTCAGACTTCCGCAATACGTGGTTATTTGAAAAACCAGCGTTTTACTCTGCATGACAAGATAAACTCAGTTTTAGTGCACTGAAGAAACTGCTTAGTGTCCTTTCTCCATCTTGTATCTTAACTGTTCTCTTTTCTCTAGAGAACAGATTACATTTGCTAGCAGTGAATCTCCCTCACTGGGGCAGTCTCCAGTTCACTTTGAAATTTCATCTGGCCTTCTGCATGATTACAGCTCCTTCAGCTTAAGGATCAACTGAAAATCTGAGCTTTGCTGAAAAACCAGACAACAAAAGAGGATAGGAAGTAATTGCAAAAGGTGGAGAGAAAAGCTTAATTTTAAGATCAGCTCATAAAAGTCCCCCTGGAAAAGGAAAGCAGCCTGAACCGTGTTAACATTTGTGAGGCAGGATCATTGCTTGAAAGCTGCTATGCTTCACCATTATGACAGAAGTTGGTCCACTGACCATTGTTTCAGCAGCCCTGATTTAAACAGTGATCAAACCAGACACCCAGCACCACAACTTGTTAGGTCCCACCATTTGAAATGCTAGGAAATGATAAGCTCTGAAGCAAGGGAAAGTTAATTGAGTACCATGATCTGTGGATTTTGGCAAACAGAAAAGTCTACATGTTGCCAGAAGATATAGCAATGGAAAGAAGGTTTCCCAGGATGTATATCCCTGCATTTATTCTGCAAGTTTCCCACCTTCAAAACATTTGATGAAGTGGGATTTTTCTCCCACAAAAGCCCATGCAATAAACAAACTTTTTAGTCTTTAAAGTGTCACAAGACTCCTTGTTTGTTTTATCTTTTTGAAAGAATCCATTTCCACAGCACTGCCATCCTCGGCCTCATCTTGGCACCCTTATTGTGACAACAGCCATCCACAAGATCACACCACAGTCACTGGAAAGTTATCTGCTCAACAATAATCTCTTCCAGTCAGACACATCATATGTTATATGTAAGGATACTACAGTCTAAATTCTCTAACCTGGATGCTTGCATTTAGGCTCCTAAATAAAGAACAGACTTTCAGAGATTTTCCACAGCTGCCCAGTTCATACTGAAATCAGCAGGAACTGCAGATGCTCACAGCTTTTTTTTTTTTTTGGGGGGGGGGGGGGATATAAAATAATCCAATCTCATCTGCTTAGATGCGTAAGTACGGATTCAAAAGACTAACTACCCAGCTCTGAATATTTTCCCTTACTGAGTTTTAAAGGCAATGCATGCACTAAATCTATTTCTTGAAACTACAATAATAAAAAACTAAGGGAAAATCATCAAGTATTTAAACCCCTTGATACTCTAGCAAGGAGTTTCTTTAAACTACCTAAAGACTTAACAGGACTTATTGAAAACATATATAGATTTCTTTCATTTCCATGTAAGCTAGGATTGTTCCATCAGGGAACAAAGTGAGATTACAGTCTCTCCAAATATGTAAATCTCTTTAGTCTGCATGTATACCAGGGTTCGGTTGGTTGGAGGGAAAGTGGGTTAGAAATGAGGTTATATTCTGCAATCTCAGGTGCAGATACAGCATTTGACTAGCTGACAGAAAATCAACAAAAGGAAACTGATGCCACACAGGCCCATGCAGTTTTGTCATGGAGGCAGTGCCATCCATGGAAAATAAACTACAGAACTTGAAGAGTGAGGTTGTTGAAATGGAAAGCATGCCATGTCTAAGGGTTTGTCTACACAGTAAATTAACCCACACCAGACGAGTGTCTGTTCACATGTGTGGAGCTTTAAGTGGCCCCTGTGGACCCTACTGCGCTCACTAAAAATTCCCTAGTGTGCATTGCTGTAGCACTGTTTGAAACAGGATGACATTAACATGCACTAGAGAACTTCTAATACACACTAGCAGGGTCCCCGCAGGCCACTTAATTCACAATAGGCTAGCACACATTAGAATGTATACTCCTCTAATGAAACGGAACGCGCCACATAGACACGCTCTCGGTGGTCCTTCTAAAACATCCCTTTGTTAGCTGTTTTTTGTCACGACAGTGCTCCTTTGGGAAGCAGAAAAACAGTAAAAACTATGAGAAACATTTGTTATTGTTCTGGAACAGCTTCCTGTATGGCCTCTCAAAAAAGCATGTTGCATCATGACTTGGTGACAAACTGGAAAGCAAGTCTTTTTGCTTATCTCAGCCTGGGAGACGATCCCACTGCTCTAACAGAGCTTTGAAGAGCCTAGGTCTGTCTTTGGGTGTGGTGGGGAACACTGGGGGCAGCTGCTGTTTGAGACTTTGCTTGTCTGGGAAGGTACATGAAGAGACAGCTCTCCAAACAGAACATGCTGAAAGCTACCTAAATGAGAGAGGCTTGTTCTAGTAAAAGTTTTTGTCTGTTAGCATGAGCCTCAGGTCAGAGTGAAGTAGAACTCAGATAAGAGTACAAACTGCACAGTGTGCTGGACAGAGGCAATGTGCCTGAGGACCTCTTCCCATTTCACTGGGGTTCAAGACAGAGATCCCTTAACATCCCACTTGCTTTGCCAGAGAGCAAGAGTGGTTGTGGCTAGTGTGAAAATTTTTAAATAAGTTGGTTTTTAAATCTTCATTTTGAGGCAAAGAAGCAGTGTCTAGGAATGCACACACCCCCCCACCCCACCCCCAGGAGCGTCTCATACTTAACGCATCTCTTTCCTTCACACAGGAGGAATTATCAGGTGTGTTGCAGCACAGCAGAAACTGAACATCTCATCAGTTTAACAACCCACATCTTGGCAATGCAAATCTTCAAGGATGTCCTACTTAAGTTTTACGCAGGACACAGGCAATAAGTCTGTAAGGTGTCAACACAATGAAAGCTACTAAACACCTGCTAGGTATAGAGACCATTTCATACTAACAAAATGAAGCTCCTGAAGCAACCACCCAAATTTTTTCAAAAGCTGAAAAGTAGAAAATGGCAGCATTAGAACAGGACAGTGCAATTAATACAGACGTGTTTTCTGTAATTCATGCCCAAATATTTCATATAGGCAATGGGGCACTTAACTGCAATCATCTGATAGAGAATGGACTTAAGTACAGTTTGCACAGTCATGCGTAAACTTCACAGAACTCTTAAAAGATAACCAACCTAGGCACAAGATCTAAGAGCCCAGCCTCTCGGTTACAGGAATCAGTGTAAAAAGATTCTTTCTCTCTGTCAGTGAACAAGTATAGTTATGCTGCTTTTGCAAATATTAAATATTTATCAGATTCCCCACTCTGTGAGCTGTGATGAGCACCACTCCCATCTTACCAGGCCATAAAGTTGATCTCTTTTTTCTGCTTATTACAGAAGACTTTACGCTACGACATTTGTCAACACAAGCAGTAGACTGACCCTTCACACAAGCTATTCAAATATTTCACAATAAATACAATTACTGGAAAAACAAATCTGCCCCATCTACACCAAGAGATTAAAAATTAAAAAAATAGGCCTGACATTGAACTAATGGCCAAGAGATTTTTTTTTTTTAAATATTAACACAAGGCAGGGGGAAAAAAATCTGCCTCTATTTTCAATACATGAGTTTACTACTATGTTAGTACTGGGCCAGTCCTTACCCCTGTGTTATTAATGTCAAAATGCCAATTAACTTCAAAGGAACAAGACAGCCTCATTAACTGCAACTCACCTGACATTAACAAATATGTAAATTTTCATTACCTAGATGAATTTGCATTAATTAATGCACCATTCACAGTTTAGCAGTTTAAACCAGTGAACAGCTCACCTTGAGTGTGACCAGAAGACAAGTGACTGGTTTTCCTGGCATCTGTTGCAGGCAAATCCATACTAAACTGCTCAGCAGTCAAGTGTTCATCTGCTCTGTCCAGGTTGGCAGGACACTTGTTTCTTTTCTTATGTTTGTTTTTCCACACCTTCTCTTCATCCTTTTCTTCAGACCCAGAGGATTTCTGCAGAGAAGTGGCTTGCCTCAGACTGTTTGATATTACTCTCCCACCCAGGACATCACTCACTTTTAACAAGTCAGCCACAGCTCCATGCTGTTTTACATAGCAATCTTCCTCTAGCTCAAGGTCTCCTTCTCGGCCAATGCTGGGATCTCTTTTATGAGGCCGTCTGTTGGCAAAACCCTGGGTTTTATCTTCACTCAGTTTCTCAAATCCTACAAGTGCAGGCTGTTCCAACTGAGATGTTTTGACTGGTGAATGGCTCTGTGCATTCAAACCATTTCTTGCTAGAGCTTCTTTCACTAGCACCCTCTTCACGACTGGTTCTACATCCAAACTGGAGTCATTGACGTTGCTTTCTTCAAGCTGTATCTTCTGTGCAATGTGATTTAAATAGGATCGGAATCTACCACTGTGGTGCTTTTGCACAAGCCTGGCATAAGCGTTCTTCTGGGGAAGAGTGGGCTTGCTTAATCCATCTTTGGTGACCTGAGTAGAAGCACCTTTCACATGTCCCAGCTGATCCATATTTCAGTAATATGCCCAGACTTTAAAGTTTTGTAAATAGACAGGGGAAAAAGGGGTTATTTTCTCAAAACACACGATCAAAAGAATTGATTACATTAGCAAAGATGTGAAAAAATTTATTAAAGGAGGATTTTCTGGTCTCTAAAAAAATTCCAAGATGATAAACAGCTCAGAATTTACTGCAGCATTACTATTATCAGAAGCTACACTATATTAAAATTACTATCAGTAATCCCAGAACAATCAAGATATGGCCTGCAGACCACATCTGTCCATAATCCATCCAAAACGGGGGCTTGGGCCAAATGCTTACAGTCCAATTCTGAATGATTCCTTAAATCCTCTCTTCCTTGTCTCTGACAAAACGTGGCAAATTAAGTCAGTAACTGATGGGCATATTAGATGTGTCAAATTAGATGCATCAGAAGTAAAATTTGATCACGTTCACCTCAGAGTCTCCAAAAATAAACTGCATCCTTACTGAATTGCTTAGCTGTCTCAAAAACAAGGACATATTTCTCACCATTTTGTTTCCTGTAAACAAAAAATAGGGTTTTTTTTATTTTCTTACTGTGACTGACAATGGATAAGTCTTTAAAGCCACACTACAATGAGAGCTTCACTTCAGAATCTAAGGCTGTCCACTCCAGTCTCTTCCCGTATATAAATGTACTTTCAGTACAATAGGCATATAGTGAACTCATTAGTGCAACTGAACATCTTGAGAAGTTGCTTCAATTTTTGGTGCACAAAGTAGGTAGGACTGCTGTTTTCACCATGCCCAATTTCTCTAGAAGGCATTACCACCACTGCTTTGATGGCGGCAGGGTGCAGTCCAGAAGGATCAAGTATCTTTCACTCCAATTTCAGCTGCTCCGGCTTCTGAGCAGCAAGCAGAAAAGAAACACAGCCTACTAAGTTTTCCCAAGCAACTTCTCAGCAAAGCTATAGACAGGATAAAAAAAGCAAAGTTCAAAGGAGCAAAAGATATAATGAAGTATCTCCCGCAGTTTGTTGTATTCTGCAGAGTTCTGTGTAAAAGCTTTAAAAATTAAATTTTTCTCTTGCACACTTCAAATTCTTCAAAAATGTACCTGGTATTTAACTGTTCCAAATCAAACTACAGCAGCCACAAACGTGACCTCACCTGAGTTATTCATTTGCTGAGGTGTGACGTTCACAGCCTAGCTGGGGTCACTCATATGCTAAATCTGGTAAACACTGGAATCTAAGAAACAAAAAGATGAAGTCATGAACACTGTCTTTATGAATTTTTGCTCCCACCTCTTTCCACAGAGTAGGGTTTTGAGCATGTGTGCGTATTCTCCAGAGCAGGACTTTCTTGACACACACAAAGCTTCAACCGCAAGGGGGGGAGGGGGGATGCTGGGGTCCCTCTCTCCACTCCATACTTGAAAGTTTTCTTCTCACTTGCCCATACTCTTCCCTACTGTAGCAGTTACAATGAGGACAGGCGTATAGGCTTTTCCTTCCTTCTGTAAGGTGCCTGCACACGTTGGTTGCCCAAGAGAGACAAAGCTTTGAGGAACTAATTTTCTCCATAGTGTGCTTACTTTTGTCCTTTGAGTGCAACAGTACACATTGCAATTTGATTTCATTAAGAAATTGAGCAAGTACATGAATAGTACTTCACAATGCCACACAAAGAAAAAATAAAAATCCCTGCATAAATAAGAAAAGTCCCCTGTGTGGTTTTGCACCTCTTCCAAAAATTTTCCATTTAGTCTAGCAATGGGTAGGCTTTTCTATATGACTGCAAGACCGTCTTACCACTGGAATTATTACAAAAACATCCAGAGGAATAAACTGCAAGAATTGGTGAAAAATCTTATGAGTTCCTTAACATGTTACAATTCCTCATTGGTAGTTTTCTCCGCTCCTTGCCTACAAGTAGGAGCAAAGATTCATGCAGCTAGAGATGGGCAAGTGGCACTTAAGGCATCCGCAGCTCCAGAGGGAACCAAAAAGGGTGTTTTACAGAAAGCAGATGGGAAGCATCCGCCACTTCTCCCAGCATCCAGGGAAGAAGAGCCACACTGAACACACCTACCCACCCAAGTGGCATGTGGAAGTTGCATGGGCTATTTTAAAATAACAGGGTGCGTCCCACCACTGGCCTTCAACAAGTTAGGAACACAGGCATCTTACTTCGACATCAGTAAAATGTTAAAAAATGTGTATGGTATGTTTTCAGCAAGGCAACACGCCCTGGGAGAACAAAACATGGGGCACCAAAGCACTTTAACATCACCAGTGGTCTCTCCAGGACTTGACATGGGGGAGGGAGGGTTGTTTGTTTTGTTTTTTTTGGTTTTTTTGCAGTGCTCACTACATTGATATAGCACTGTTACTAGTTGACAACCGGGGTGGCGGGTGTTGGGAAATTTGCAGGGGGCAGGGAAATCCCTGATCACCACCTCCATTTCATGACTAAGCAGCTGGGGATCAACCTTTCAATGTCCATGTTGCGCCTGTGAACCTGGGCAACGAGCAGCTCACTTGGGGGAGCAATGAGCAGAACAAACGAGGTGCCCTAAAGCCTAACCCATTTCTTCATTTCAAAGGGCAGCCGGGTTAGTCCAGTTCAGCAAAACAAGCCAGAAGTCCTGTGGCACTCAAAGTCTAGCCAATGCATCTACTGCCTGAGCTTCCGTGGGTGAAAATCCCTCCTCATCAGGGGCTCAGGAGCAGCCCTGGGTAGGGTTACCAGATGTCAGGCACAAGCAGGATTTTTCCTCCTTTTTACCTTCAAGCCCTCAGGCTGGCAGGCATTTTAAGAACACACGATTCTGTCTGGTTTTTGACTTACAGGGGTTCAAGTCTGCTGAAATGCCCGAGAATGCCCTGTTTTGAGGGGGAAGCGTTCCGGGACCCCCTAAAAACAGAAAACTAGTGCATTAATCCGGCATTTTCTCCATGTACCCTCCCGTCCTCCTTTCCAGGCTTTGGCACCTGGTAACCCAAGCCCCAGCTTAGTATTTTTCTCCCATGACAGCGAGCAGGGAAGAAACGAGTTAGTCGCTAAAAGGGCCCAGGGCCGCCGCGTCTGTTGGGCTCCCTCCCCCGGGCCGCCGCCGCCACAGGGAGCAGCCGACGAGGGGGCGCCGGGAGCCGGGCCCCGAAGGAGGAGGAGGAGGAGGGGGCGGGGGCTGGGCCCGGGGTCCCGTCACTCACCGGCCAGGCCGCGCTGCTCGGCGCCGTTTAAATGCCCCAGCTGAGGCGAGCGCCCGCCTCTCTCCTTCCGGGTCAGGGGTCACCTACGGGCCGCCGCAGGGACCAGAACGCCTGGCGCGCGAAGCGGCCGCCCCGTTTCCATGGAGACGGGGGCGGGCTCACCCAGCCCCGCCCCCACGAAGGGTGTCCTGCCAGTCCCCACCTGTAGGAGGCGCCCATGAGCTCATTGCGCCCCCCATACCCATATAGTGGGGGAGGACCAATGGGGGGTCAGCAACCCAGCTGCCCCCCATACCCCACTGTCCTTCCCCCCGCTCGTCCCACCGTCCTGCCAGGGCATCTTCCCCGGCGTTTCACTGGGGCGCTTTCCTGCCCCAGTGACCCTCCCCAGGGGGCCAGCTCCAGCCCTGCCGCTCGTAGCCCTGCCCTCAAAATGAAAGAGCTATTCAGGAACGCCGCGGAGGAAAGCTCCCCGCAGGCAGCACCCCTCTTTTGCTTCGGTGCTTGTACAGCACCTAGCGTAACAGGCCTCTGGCCCCCTGCAAGACAACCCCCCAC
Organism: Podocnemis expansa; assembly: GCA_007922195.1. Taxonomy (NCBI): domain Eukaryota; kingdom Metazoa; phylum Chordata; order Testudines; family Podocnemididae; genus Podocnemis; species Podocnemis expansa. The sequence continues at coordinate 4,394,999 of ML682073.1, read as the reverse complement.
AGCAAGGAAAACCACTCCGCTCCCCAAAGTGCTCTCCAAAACGCCCAGCTTTTCCATCACCGCCCTCACAGAGGTCCTCCCCCTTCCATTTCTAAGGGTAAACATCTCAACGTCCCAGAGTAGCTCAGGCTAGGCCCCGTGGGTTCTGGTTAGCACACTCTTCTGCCACAAGAGATAGATTAGATGGCCAGGGCTGCTCCATTAAACTCTCCAGCCCAAATCTTGAAATCAAGGGGAATTAGGGTGACTGCACCAGTCAGCCAGCCCTGGGCACTTAGGACCCTCTCCTTTTCAAATTCAACTCGGTGAGAGCTTTGTATCAGCTGTAGCTGCAGAAGCATCAGGCCACCTCCGTACTATAGATCAGTGTTTCCCAACTGGTGTGCCATCAGGCGTGCTACAAATTTTTTTGAAAAACTACTCAAAGAGCTCCAGATTGGCTCGTGAATAGTCATGAGTTCGTTGGGAAACTGTATGGTGGTGCACCTCAAATTAAAGGTAGCAAGGTGTGCCACAGCAGAGAAAATGTTGGGAATTGTTAGGTCTGTAGGGCAGGGATGGCTTTTTGTGTGCCACACCTAACCGGCTGGTGTCCTGGTCCCTGAGTAGAGCTCTTGGGGGCTACAGCCATTCAAGCTAAAATAATTCTGAGTTTCTGAAGAGCATCTTATGCAGAAAGACAATGACTGCAAACAGTTTTACAACAGAGGGTGTTGTAGAGAAGAGAGGGATAGACAGCTTCTTAGCAGACCTTTCAAGGGTGGGGAACTACTTTCAAAACAGTAGTATCAGTCAGGCTTGACTGCACCCAGCTGTGTCTGGAGTGCCAAGCCACATGTCAGATTTGAGAGACCACACATGCTACATGACTTCATTACAGCATGTGGTCTGAGGGACATCATCACGTCCTTGACTCAACTGTCAGCTTAACTCAGAACCTTAATAGTAGTGGGACAGCACCAGCGGGTGGTTAAAGATTGGGATGGGGATGTAAGTTTTAGTCCCAGCTTTACCACACGTTCTGTGTATGACCAACCACTCATCTATACCATTAGGGTGCTGCCTACAGGCCCCACCTCAGCTTCTGGGGCCCATCGTGCTAGGCCCAGTACAAACCAAGGCTGACCCTGGAAAAGTAACCAAACATAACATGTGTTTAGCTTTTCTGTACCTGAGCACCCCTGTTGTCAAAAAAAAAAAAAGGACACCACTGGATTATTTGTAGGACAGTGATTTTGAATGGGTCTGAAATCCTGCTGTAGAAGGAGCTAAAGCAGAGTTAAGAGTTTTAGGAGTGTGGACTGGACTACAGCCCACACAGTTATTTTGTTGTAAGGTATGTTAGAGGTTTTAACTGAACAGCACAGGTGACTAAAGCTACTCCAAACACAAGGCAAAAAAATTCTTGGAAATAAACCAGCATCGACATTAGAAAACACCACTCCTTCTCTCCCCCACAGTAAATTCCTCTTCCACAGCGGCACACAACTTGGGGTGGATACAACAAGCAAGGCAGGGCCCGAGCGAGTTGGAAAGAAAACGTAGTTTTAGCTTAACAGAATCACCGTTGTGTCTGACTCACCAAAATGAATTAGCTGCAAGACTGACCACACATTTATATGACGGCCAGTATGGAGGAGAGAGAGTTCTCTTTGGTGCTGCGTGGTAAGGGCCAGACCCCTATACCTGCTGAAGTCTTTTCAGGAACTTCAGTGGGCTTGAGCTGCAGGTCATGGAACACAGTCTTAGCGCTAGGTCACCAATTTAAATCCAGTACAGGTGAATGACAGCCAAGTTCTTCCCACCTGATGTCTACTCAGTGTCCACGTGACAGGAGCTGAGGATCTTAGTGCCGTTCATAGCAGACATGTCCATAAACACACAAGGCACTAATTGGAACCCATCCTGGTGTCAGTGGGGAGCCCAAAGACGAAAGCTGTCCCTGGAGACTGAATTCCACCGGGCCCCTCTTGCTGAGGCCCTTATGCAGAGCATCCTGGGATTAGCTTCCAGCTCATGCAATTTATCCTGAAATTTGCACCAATTCACCCTCCCAATTACGTTGAGTCAGGAAGGCAGAGAAAAGAGGGAAGCTTCTATGTTTCCAAGAGGTGCAAACTCATTACACTTTCTAAACTAACCTCCTGGCCCCAATAAGTGATGCTGTTACAGAAACAGATGGGAGAGGAAGATGGAGGCCCTGCACTGAAAAGGCACCTCATCTCTGTGTGGAGGTTCAGGACCAGATTGTCAGAGTTATACTTCATGCACATGCAATCCTTTGGCTGCTCAAATTCATGATTAGGCATGCAATTACTCAATTTGCATAGGCAAGTGTCCATTTGCACACAATGGATGGTTTGAGCAGCCACAAAAAGAGACTGTAAACCTTGCAGAGGTCAGCATCTTTGACATTGTGTCATAACAGGGCAGCTGGTGAATGAGGGGTTAACTCAGCAAGCCCCTCACCTTTGTCTTCAGCACAGCTGGTTACACTCTTTGGCAGTGAGCGCCTGTCAGGTCCAGTGCTGTCAGGGGAAGGAGCTCTCCCAGCAGCTGTCAGTGACGTAGCATCTTCAGGACAAGAAAGCAAGGCAGCGAGAAAATTCCTTAACCCCATGAGAATCAGCTACCAAGCTGCAGCAAGGTGGGCCCCTACCACTCCATGAAGAAGACGCTTCAACCTGTGGGCGTGTGTCACTCTCTGTCGAGTCCCTTGGTGCTGTATGGCACAGGCTCCCAGAAGCAGCTTATTTGCATGGAACGGCTCTCTTTGCGAAGGGCCCCTCTACTGCTTCCCCTCCCAGCCCAACCTAAGTAAAGCAATTGGCATGTGGCGTGGTGCTAGGCGAGAGGATCAGCCGGGGCATAGCTACAGCTGCACAGAGCTGGCACGCACCCTCGATTTCAGATATGTTCACTGAACAGTTATTAGGGAGGCTTGACCTGAAGGTGCTGCAGGGAAAGTGGGGAGATGAGGAGGGTCATGCCAGTCCTTAAACATTGGCACCAGCCACCCTCTACAAATGTGTGCTGTTGTTAGAGCCAAAGCCTCTGCCCCTACTTTTCACCCCTTGTCACTGAGTCAGTCACTCTCTGATTCGCTAACTTTCCTCCCAACTGTCAGGGAAGGGGACGACTGTTCTTTGGCTGGAAGCCGACAAGCACCAGATGGGGCCACCAGCTGCAAACACTTTTGTTCCTGCTGGCTCGACTGCAGCTCTCCTGCATTTCTCAGGAGGAAATGGATGAGAGGGCCCCAAGTGGTGGTGGGGTTCGTTAGTGTCACCGTCCCCTTGCAGGAGAGGCTCTTCAGCCTTGAGCTCATGCAGCACTGTGGACGGGGTTCATCTGCTGGACAGCTCCCCCAGGGCAGCATTCGCAGAATCAGAGGCCATTGAGTCCTTATAGCCCACCAGCTCCAGGGGCGCTGAGTGCTAGAACCAGGATGATTGTGGCTTCTGCCTTTGTGATTTTATTTTCCTTGGTAAGCTGCACCACTCCCCTCCCTGATCACTGAACTTTAGCCTGTAAATGTTTAGACATAGTTCTTTGGGGGAAAGACTACTTTTCTATCTCATACAGAATCTCATTCATCGGTGGCTCTAAATAGAATAAATACCACTGATTAGTATATAATCTCCTATTCAGGAGCTCACCAGATCAGAGAAAAGCTGAGTAGGGAAAGGGTGAGTTGAAGTTTTTTCCTCCGCCCCATCTCACCATTCATAAAACCAAGAGGTTTATTGTTTTAGAGGGGAAAGGCACGGTTGTTCACCTTCCAGTTCAAAGATTTCTGTTATGTTTATGACATCCAGAAAGAAGTAGATAAAAAAAAGTAAACACTTGCTGGAAAGCTGTGGTGTAACACAACCTTATTTCTGAGAATTCACAAAAGAATTTACAGTCATGCCCAAGAGCCCTAAAACGAAGGCACAACTCACCCCCTCTTTACTTAGGTTGGCTGAGTGCAGACTTCCTGTGCTAAGCCCAGGTTACACCCTTCCCTACACAGCCCCCAGCCTGTGAGCAAGACAAGGAAAATCCTCTGAAATTCAAAGCGACAGCCTGTAATTTTAAGAGCTTTCAATACATCACAATATCCACCACCCTCCAATGGCAATTTAAGTACAAGGAATCTCAGCAACGGCCACTGATAGTTGTTCCCAGAGTGGCAGCGCAAGGGTGAAGAAATTCTTGGACAGCTCTCATTCACAAGGTGTTCTACACCAGCAATCCCAGCTTGCTGCATGGGCTCACTTTTCACCAGCATGTGATTATCTCACCCTTGGTCCCTCCAGCAGTATCTGATGGTCAATCCAACTCATTGATCAAGAAATAACTGAGGGAACACAGTTGTCACATCAACATCCCCCAACAGAGCAGCCAGCACTTCCTGGGAATCTCTGAAGTAAAGCTCCCCTTTACAAACAATGAGGCTTCTCTATAGCTCTCTATAAAGAATTAGCACCTAATCCTAACCTCATTTACAGCTAATCCTAACCTCATTTACACAAGGGTGAATCAGGAGTGACTCCAGTGAAGCTGCCCCAATGTACAGGCAATGTAGGCAAGATCAGGATCTAGTCTTAAAGCTGTTTGCCTGAGAGCAGATCTGCTTCTCTTAAGAGTCCATCTGTTCCTGTAATCGCACTTGACAGAGTCCTTTTCATGATGTCCAAATAGTCTCTCCACAAGACATAGAGTTACTATGAACTACTATTAAATAATTATATGATGGTAGCACCCCAGAGGCCCACACCGTGTCAGGGTCCCTGGGCTAGACACCACAGAAAGAGAGCCATGAGCCCTACGCCACAGCTCATGATCTAGGATGACAAAAAAACATACAAAGAGACAGACAGAAGGAAACAATACATTGAGTCTATTATGACATTTTGGTATAAAATTGTAGCTATTGATTTTGTAATTACATAATTATTGACCAGGCCAACATACTCAGTCCAGCTGATTTCTTTCTGGCACAAGAGGCTTTGGAAGAGAGGAAGATCACAACCTGAGGCCCTAAATCTCCTTTGCCATGTATTTTTGTGCCATTACTTACACTGATCAAAGTGGGTGGAAAATGCTCTTCTCAGGGTGACTCAGACTGATTCACACTCTAAGGTCAGAAGAGACCAATACTATCATCTAGTCTGACTGCCTGCACTAAGCAGGCCACAGAACCTCACCACCCACTCCTGTAATAAACCTCTGACCTATGACTGACTTGCTATTAAGCCATCACACCAACGTTTAATGACTTTAAGGTACAGACATTCCACTAGCAAGTGGGCCATGCCCCATTTTACAGAGGAAGGTAAAAATGCACCAGAACTTTTGCCAATCTACCTGTGGGAAAATTTCTTCCTGACCCAAAGTATGGTGATCAGTTAAACCTTGAGCATGTGAACAAGACTCACTAGCCAGACACCCAAGAAAGAACTCTGAAATAATTCAGAAACCACCCCATCTAACGTCCCATCTCAGTCCATAGGCATATTGACCCCTAGCAGTCAAAGATCAACCAATTGCCAAACTAAGATGTCCCATCACGCCATCCCCTCCATAAGTTTTTCAAGCTCAGTTTTGAAGCCAGATAGCTTTTTTGTATACACACACACACACACACACACACACACACCCCCGGGTGAGAGAGTAGAGACTTCCGATCAGGTCATGTTTTGTCCAACTGCAAGAGATCACGCTCCAAGGCAGTGGCGTATCAGTAGCAGGAAAGAGAAAGAAAGATGCCTCACTTACCGAGCCAGGACTGCTCTCTATAGCACATTTACTAGTATTTTATCTCCACTGGAGGCCCTAGAGAGTGAGATTGGCTCCCTAATGAGTGCAATCAGACTTGAAGGTCTGACCTCAAAACCCAATCACTCTCCTGAAGTGAATGCATTGTCCCTGCTTTCATTAGAGCTGAATTCTACCTTTGCTTACTTAAATGGCTTAATTTAAGTCTAAATTAGCTTACGAACTCCTCAGAGCAAGGGCCTTGTCTCTGGGCCCACCTGCAAAATGCCCACTCAGCACAGTGCTAGCTCTAGAAAAATGCATCACAGCGCACAACGTGTCATAAATGTAAACATTAGAAGAGAAAGTGAGGGGACAGCGAGACATGAATCACTCTTTATATGACCCTTATTGCTGCCCTATGAGAGCAAAAAGGAAGGGAAAACATCAGTCTTCTGAATGGTGACAGCAAAGGAAATGTAAAGAGACAGAATACAGAAATCCAGGCGAAGGAAGGACGATCAGGGCAGAAAATGCTCCTGTTTCTGCCTGCGGGGAGGGGAGCATTGTGTCACCCTCCCTCCAAAGCCCTGTGGCTCGTGGCCATGGCCGTGCTTGCCCTGCCGATTCAGCACTCCCTGCACACTAGCTCCAAGCTGGCTGCCGAGGCCTCACCCTCGAGCAGCTGACAGGCTGGCCACGCTGCTTTCTGGCAGGCTGCGGAGTGAATGCAAGCGTAACTTATCGGTATTACCTCATGTGAAAGCCCTGTGCCTTTGTATCTCAAGCAAACACTGGCCATTATATCCTCGCTGGTTTGCATTGTTATTCTGTCTGGTTGCAAAAGGTTAGCTCTGTGGAGCACAGCACGTCCACACAGGCCCTGAACTTCCGTGTGGCAACCAGACCCCTCCACCCCCACCCCACCATCCCCAGAATAAATGGCTCTCCACAGGAATAGAAACATCACCCGCTTCATTTCCCAGGCACGTCCAAAGCCAAAACAACATGCAGTTATCTGGACTGCAAAGCTGCACGACAGGCAACATCCATGGCGCATAAATCTGCTCAGGTCGCGGTTCATGGCGGGGCCATTCTGGTTCCTCCCTCCCTCACCTTTCCCTCACCCCTGACTACAGCTCAGGCTTGGAGAGCTAGCGCTCTGGTCATACCCGCCTGAGACCTCAGTACCAGCTAGTGCCCACCACCCCTGCCCTGGGCCCAATCATGCTACAGTCACCAGTCCATGCTCCCTGGAAGCTTAGCTAGGGGTTTGCACACCTTTCAAAGACCGAGCTATGTGGGAACAGAGGTTGTCCTCTGGATGTTTCTTCACGCAGTCCTCCTTGCTCAGCCTCTGCCCCTCAGCGACTGTGGAACATTCCTAGGGCAGCCACAGAAGTAACTTACCTGGGAAGATAACAAGCTGATCCAGGCGAGTGGGGGAGCCAGCTGAAGCAGATCCAGCCTTGTCACCCCAATACAAAGCTTTTAAGTGGAGGTGGATGAGAGGCTGGCAGGGAGGGAATCTCAGACACCCCTCCCAAAGAAAAACAGAAAACGAGAAAAGCAAGGGCAGCTGCCAGCTTCCTAAGATGGCCAGTGTGAGTATAAGTTGTCTGTAAGGAGGTCGAGGCCTGCGCCACTGGTATGCAGTCTTAGACACACCTGGATTTGGTTTCTGTAACCCTGGAAGGCAACGTATGAGGAAAGAAAGGGGCTTGTCCCACCTTCCCTCTCTCCTGAACTCACACTAGCAGGACTTGTGGTCGTGTCTTCTTTGGGGGTTGTTGGCTCCAAGAGCCTCTCTTCCCCTAAAAAGACCCCATTCATGTCATTCCAATACTTGTAGTAGCTACAGGGCTCCCCAACACACAGCTATGTTGAAATTCCACAAAGACGGGAAAGGGAAGTTCGAGGACTAGCCAGAAGGCTTCAGGCAACTGATGACAGTTCCCATCAGCAAAGACAGCTTTACCCAATCTACTTCCAAGACAGGACATGCATCATCATCTGATACACAGCACTGCTACACGACTAGCAAAGGCCTGCTTGTCAGCTCCAGATGTGCACATAGCACATTACGGCACAGACCCCGAGGCACCTCATTACAGCACAGTGCCAAACAGGAGGGGCCAGTCATGCTCAGACTCAGAGGAAAGATGGTGTTGTGGTTAAGTGACTGGACTGGGATTCAGGAAATTTGGGTTCTGTTCCCTACTTCCTCCTGTGGGCAAGTCAGCCCCTCTCTAATCCTTCCTCAGTCTGTCTTTGGCAGGGTAGTGGTAGCTGGGTGGGTATCAGGATATGAAAGAGACAGGTAGGTGAGATAATGTATTTCACTTGGCTAACTTCTGTTGGTGGCAGATCACCGGGTCAGAGACTTACACACACACCTCACAACATGCAGCATACCTCGTCCGGGGTGTATCAAATGCCCCAGCTGCATGGGTAAAACCAGACACACGATCACTATGCTCCCAAATGAATAAACACAGGATAAAGGGATAAGAAGGGGAAAGACACCCTCTTATTCCACCATCAACACTTTCCACAAAACGGCCGCTCCGTATCTGACTTCTCAGCCCTCAAAGGAAACCCCTGGAATGCCTTCAAGAGACAAGCCAGGGAGCTTGAACTCATTTTGCCACCCACTAAGAACTCATCTACACTACTGTGGTGTAGCTGGTCTGCTGTAGCACAGACACTCTCTCCACTGACAGGAGGAGATTCTCCAGACACTGTAGTTCATCCATCTCTCCAAGAGGTGATATTACTAGTTAAGCAACCTAACCCCTGGTGTAGACCGGGCTAGGTCTCCAGGAGACTTCTTCTGCCAACCTTGCTATAGCTCTCTCAGGTCTTGTCTACACTAGCACTTTGCCAGCCAAATTTATGTGGGTCACCCCAACCCCCGAAACCTCTAAAGGACAAATGTTTTGCCAGCTGCTTTAAGCATCGATTAGCCTCAGGGTGGCCAAGTAACTCCAGTGACAGGAGAATCCCTCCCAGTGATGCAGGTAGCACTTGACTACTCAGAACTACAGCAACAGAAACAAACAGGGAGCCCTGTGGCACTTTTAAAGACTAACACATTTATTTATCGCATGAGCTGTCATGGGAGAAGAATCCCACTTTGTCAGATGCTTTGAAGATTTTCTCCCACGACAGCTCATGCGATATATAAATGTTTAGTCTTTAAGAGTGCCCCAGGACTCCTTGTTCATTTTGGTGAACTTTTACGACTGCCCCTTTGGAAGTACAGCAACAGAGCCTCAGCACAGCTGCTGCACCACCATTGGGCCTCAGTGTAGACACTACAGTAAAGTGCAACACCTACCCCATAGCTCACCTACCTAACTCAGGGGATTCGCCCCACTGCAGCAATGAAGCGAGGTCAGCCACCTTTTTACTGTAAGCCAGGCTGTAGTGTATTCTTTAACATTCAAGTTTAGGCAACCCTAACAATCTGTTCCACCTTGTATTTAGCCATGACACACTGACTACTTTTTCCAAACCTTAAGACGCGCTCTATGGACCTCAAAACTTCCTTCCACCAACAGAACTTGGTCCAATACAAGATCTCACCAGCCTTCTCTTTACTTGTTACACCCACTCAGCACAGTGTGACCCTGATCTCCACTGAAGATTACCATTACCAGGATGCTAAATAATCAGTGAAGACAGATCACAGTTGCCAACTGAGAAAAGGTTTGGGAAATAGAAATGCATTACAGTGGAGGGAGGAATGGAACATAACATCACCACAGGGTGTGGAAGAAAAAAGAACACAACATTGTCCCTGAGAAAAGTGAAATAGCTTTCCTCCCCCTGCATTCAACTAACAGCTAATTTCCCCCAGTCAGCTCACTGATACAGCCTCAATTTAGCCTCCCAGGAAGAAACAGACAAAAGGAAACACACAAGGAAGTGGCAAAAAGACTAGGGCACCCCAATCAGACAGAACCAAAATCAGAGAAGATTCTCTAGGCAAAGGTTCCCAAATTTTTTGGCAGCATGCCCCCTTTTCATTGTCCAGAAACTCTCATGCCCCCACCTCTCAATTGTCCAACACTCCAATACCCTTTTAACAAGAAATTAAGATCATTATTGGACAAATGATCAAAATTTCACAGCCATACACCCCCCCTTGGATTTTCTTCACACATACCCGCCATGGAGGGCACACACCCAAGGTTCCCCCCCCCAGGGAACCTATGGACAACCAGATAGCAAGTGTGAAAAATCAGGGCACTTTTGGGATGAGGGGGGGTGGTGCAGAGAACAGTGTATTTAAGACAAAGCTCCTAATAGCCACAACATAAAGCTAGCCCCATGGGGACAAACTACAGAGCCACTGGGTGCTAGGAAAGGAACCTGGAGTTGCACAGACAAAAGATGGTCGGTAGTAACACAGGGACCCAACCAACTTCACAGCTGGTTTAAGATAGCACAGCTCCACTGAAGTCAATTAGCCAGCTCACACTCTGGAAAGACAAAACCCACTGTAAACAGCATTAGTGACAAGTTCCTATACAAGCTTAATAGGGATGCTTGGTTATTAAGCCCTTGCTCAGCAGCCAATAGCCTCTTCAGCAGCAAAAAAAAATAGCCCCTCTTCCTCCACTCTTTGCCCCAAAGGCTACCACTAATATGTATTAAGTCAAAGAACAACATTAAGTGAAGTTCACCGGTGGTGGGGATTGATTGGGTAGGGACTAGACATCTAGGGCCTTACTGATGCTGCTAGTCAGCCAAGAAGGATCCAACAGCATCCCGCTTCCACCCCAAAAGCAGAGACTCTAAAAAGGCAAGAGCAACAAAGACAAGAGCCTCTCTAAACTCTCCCAACCCCACATCTGAGTTCAGCAATAACTCTGCACAAAGGCCTCTCCCTTCTAGGTCAAGCACACCTGCTGCTTGGGTACCTGCTCAGTCAGTCAAACAATCCCAATGGATGGTGGCTCCTCCATGACTCTATCCTCCCTGGGGCTTACTGACAAAGCAGCAGTTTCTGGAAAACAAGTAGCTCCATCCCCAGATCCCAACACCTGGTGCAGCTTCCATACCACCCTCTTTTAGGATTTGCACCTCACTGTCCCTGGGCTCTTGTCCCACAGCTCAAATAATCCTTCTACACCAGTGGTGCAGGTTTTCCCACAGCCTCCTTCACAGCTGTACTTAACATCCCATCACTTCCCTTGCAGCTAGACCTTTAACTGATGCTTCTCAGAGCTGACTTCTGCTCCCTCTCTGCCTCTTTCCATACACTGCCCCCTTCCCCCACATCACTATCCAGGCACCCTGGGAAACTCATGATCACCAACCTGCTCTCCCCATAACAAACCCCCTAAACTTATTGCTAAGCTAGCTGACAGGTTTACCTTCTATCATGTGGTTCTGCCACATGACTGGTTAAATCAGGCACAGGTTAGCCCAGTTCCTCTAAAGAGCCAGTCCTGGAATAGCTGTCCTGGTCCATGTATGAGCATAAGGACCACTTATGGGCCTAAAGGAAAGAAGAACTACGAAGGGGTTGGGGGAACCTAGCACCAGTCAGGATCCTGGGTTCTTGAATTCAAGCCCTGAGCAGGAAGGGCTTGTTCAGTGGAGACTGACAAGACAAGCATCAGACTTGCCCAAGCCTGTTAGAAACTGCGGGCACAATTTTCAAACAGAGGCAGCTACAGGAAAGTGCCTAAACCCAGTTCTCAGCCTAGATCCTTAGAGGTAGTTAGGTGTCTACCCCCCATCAAAGTCTTTGGGAGTTAGGTACCTGAATGCCCTCCATGATCCGGGCCCTAGTACCTCCATTTTCAAATGTGCTGAGGCAGAGTCCTTGCAGCTCCCAAAAGTCTCTGTGAGAGCAATGGCAACTCAGCGCTTCCGAAAAACAGGATCCTCCAATTCCCAGCCACCTTGGATTTGAATGACCAGCTTTGGGCAGCTCTGTTTGAAAATCCTGGCCCATGTCACTGCTAACAACTGCTGAGAGGAGGGAAACTGGGAGGTGTTTAAAAAAATCTAATAGCTTTTTGGCCATCCATGATGTTTCCTGCACCCCAGCCACAGCAAAACCAGTCAGGGCAGTTTCTTGCTGCTTACACTCTCTGCGTCTTCTGCGCTAGCCCCATGCAATCGTGTTGGACCTTTCAGTGCCATGGGGGAAGACTGAATTCTCCTATCGTTGCTGATGCTATTAAAGCAACCTAGTCAGTGCACATTTTGTAAAACTGCTTTTCCAATAAATGCAACCCTTAATTAGGGCCCCAAATCCTTGAATTTTCCCTGTTCTTCTATGCGATATTTAACAATGCACTAGACCTTTCCCAAAAAAGGCAGCAGCTTTTGAGGGACCTCAAACCTCACTGGGTTCTTCTACCCCAAAACAGTCCCAGAAGCTTTGCTTCCTGACCACTCCCACCCTATGGGGGTTCAGAATAAGACAGCTGATACTATGGGGTCACATACCCCCTCAGTTCTACCCTGAACCCCCTCAGACCTAGTAACACCAGATGTGCCTGAGGCTAGATGGGTTTGGAGTGGGAGCACTAAGAAAAAAATGGCCAGAGATTTGTTTCTGGTCACATTCTTGGAGCAGATTCCTGACATGTTCCCAAAGCCTGGCCTGGTGCTGTCTCCACACCCAAGTGGGAGCTGCTGCTCGTGAGAGTGGGTGCAGGTTTCTGTTGCCGTGGCTTTCAAAGGCAGCAGCAGTCACTTCACACTAACTGATCCAGATTCTGCAGGCGTGCTGGTGGTGTAAATCAGGTGCAAACGCCCTGAAAGCCGGTGAAGCTACCCTGGGAGGTGGAAGCGCCTTCTAGCGCCTGCCGCCTCTTGTTATGAAACCTCCGATGCTGCTGTGGATGGTGAGGGCACTGGAGCAAAATCTCAGCCATATTGTCATCCCCTGAGCCTGGAGGGGTGCGGGGAGGGGGTTCGCGGGGGGTTCATCTGCTCTTGTCATTGTTCCCAAGGAAGTGCCAGCCTGAGGGCTCAACACCTGCTGTCTGACCCCCGTTTCAGGAGACCGTGCATGCGGGAATGAGCAGAGCAGCCTTGTTATGAACAGAGCGGCCTGGAAATCCCTTCCCATGGGCAAGCAGCAATTCCCAGCTGCTTCAAGGTTTGAGATTAACCCCTTCACCGTCACAGCTCAGGCCAGACACCCAGGGACAAAGGCAGGAGGAACAGGACACCACCGAGTTGTGCACCATGGGCATGAGTGATCCCTCTGAAGTCACTGGGACTCTTTCCAGTCATCCTGAATGGGAACTCCCTGAGGCACGGGCATTGCAAGGAAATGGGGGCTGCAGCCCAGGTCAGAGGTCAGCTGATTTCATGGGCATTGTGATCATCCTGCCTGCGATTTAGCTACCCACCAACATGTTATTCTCAGACTGATACCGACAAGGTCCAGATCCTCAAAGATACTTAGGCACCTAACCCTCCCTGAAAATCACAGGTCTCATCGGCAAACTCCTCCTACACAAGGTTTCAGCTAGAAACTGTTATCCCTGCACATCAGGGTGGCCCATGCCTTCACAACGTATGGCCTGTCTAGCTCCATTGGAGATGATAGCATTAGAGGAGGCAGAAGCCAGGGCTGCCGTCAGCCCAAGCCACAAGCCAATATAGAATTTGTTTTCCCCAAATAAAGAGAAAATGGGAGAGAAAGGCATAGTCGTTTGCCATTTCTCTGGTTTGAGCCCATGTTTGCTGACCTGATATTAAATAAGCTGAGGCTAGAGTTCCCAGCTTTAAACCCTCTCTGGATCAACAAGTTTAATTTTTTCCCCCCTTGGACCAGTTTGAAACTGTGTTTTAAACAGCTGGGGGGGGGGGTTGAGTGTGTGCATGTATGGAAACTATCATCACATGCACCAGGCAAAGGACCGTGGCCCCCACCCTCTCCAGAAGGCCATGCCTCTGATAAATTCTTCCACACAGGTATTGTTCTTACTTTTCCAGCACCTAAGATGAAATCCCTTAGCAAGCCATAGCCACTGATCCGGGTCTGATTTACTTCTTCCTGTGTCATAATGTCCTTGAAGGTATCAATCCCAGGCTCCAGATGTTCTCACTTGGCTTTTGTGCCAGTTCACCGTAACGTTACTGCTTAATGTTTTAACCAAAACTTTAACCAGGAAGCAATGAAGCCCACCTCCTCGGCGGAGCTCTATTCCAGATAGAGGGCCGCTGCCCCCCAGCTCATGGGAACATTACTGGCCAGCCAGGCAGTTCCAATACACTCCCCTGAGATGGGGGAATGAGGCCTTGAGCCCTAGTGGGTTTGTGGGTTTTCCAACAGGACCCACTATGGGTCAGAGGCTAGAAGAATCCAGGTCTTTTGGCAACAGCACTCCTGGCTACCATCCTTGCCATTGGCCTGTGCTCTGGCCCTTTCTAAAAGGGGCTGTTAGAAGCTCCTCCATCCTCATGGACACCACCGAAGAACCTGTCTCAGCCAGACCAGCTGCCGACACTAGTGCAAACCTCACAGGGTTTGGCCCCTTTGCTTCGCCTGCATCAGCCACTGCTGGATGTGGATGGACCCATTTGTGCTTCCCTTGTTTTTCTAGTTAACCCCAAAGCACCTCACTACAAAATGCATCCCAGCAGCATGCGGCTTAGGCTGGAAACCTTCGGTTTAACCCTTACGATGCTGGCGTTTTCATGACTGCCAAGAAAAGTGCGATTGATAAGAGGTGACCCCTCCCTCCTGGGATTCTCCCATGGGGCAATCTTCCCTTCATCTGTGGCACCTGGCTCGTCTACATCAGTGGTTTTCAAACCATGGATTAGGACCCAATACTGGTTCACAGATCCTCAGGCACTGGGCTGTGGCATCCCCTGCTGCTGCCACTGAAAGATTGGAAAGCATTGCTCAAAAATGTAATTGTTGGACCACAGGCATGAAGGATGACTGTACGGTATAGGTTAAGGATGCAGGTCCATGAGAGATTGAAACTCAGGTGCTTGGTCTTACGGGCAGGGCTACCAGGGCAAAGCCCCAGGTGCCAAATCTTAGAGGGCGCTGAATGGCCAGCAGCCACAGCCGCTACTGGCCCTTCCTTCATGCCCGCCTTCTACAATTCAGTGCCTAGGGTGGCAGTGAGCCAGATCCATCCCCAGCTGCTGCTGAAAGGTGGCAGGGGGCCCAATCTGGCTCCCCGCCACCTGCCAGCGGAGGTTGAGCATGGAGCTGGCTTCCTGCCATCTATCGGCAGCAGCTAAAGCTGGATCGGGGCCAGCACCTTCAGGGTTGCTTGCTCCGGGTGCCAGAACACCTAGTTCCAGCCCTGCCTATGGGAATCAATCGGCTTCCTCACCCGAAGAAGGGCTTGCAGGTTGGGTTTGAGCACCAAACTGCTCTAAAGGGTTAAAAGGTTTCCAAACCTCAATGGGGAAAAGGAAGCCATCTAACCAGTAACCCCCACCAGCCCCGTCCCCTCCACTGGGCTCCCCTACTTCCAAGGGGCTGGGCGGCCCCAAGAGGGGAACCACCTTCCCCCCGATGCGGGCTAGGGTCTGTTGCATAGGTCAACAGCTTGCAGACCAGCTGGGTCTCTTGAACGGTAACTCGGGCTGGCTTGAGAAAGCCCTTGCCACCCCCCACCCTGTCCCAGGCACAGCGATTGGGAAACGGGGCCACCAGCCTGCAGCCCCCTGCACTCCCCTCCCTTGCTGCCCCCTCTGCTCTCCCAGCTGGGTGCTGACCGAGTCTCATCCCACCCAGGGACAAGGCTCCAGACTAGATCAGTGCACAGGGCCTTGTTGAGATCCAGCCAAGCGCCCCTTTCCAACGGCAGCACAGGCAGAGTCTTTAACACCAAGGCTCTGTGGCACTCAATCCCCAAGGGTGCTCCCTGAGCTCACCAAATGCAGCCACCTCTGGAAGTCGACCCTGGCCTGCCACTTGCATTCTCACCTAACCCCCCCACAGGCTGGATTTTTCTTCCCCGCCTGTCCTACACTGCCTGGTGCTGCTGGGGGCTGTTCAAAAGCTGCCTCCTTCCTCCCCAGAGGCGGCTGCTTTTCAGATTCCCAGCTAGCTCTGGGCGCAATGAAAAGCTCAAGCCAGAAAGCGAGCTCCTGGGCAGAGGTTTCCCTAACACCCCCAGCTGTCAGCTAGTAACCGTGTTTTACCAATGTCCTGAGCACCCCAACACCCCCTGCCTTCAAGTCCTGGGCAAGCTGCTGCTGGGCCAAATTATGCTGTGGGTGACACCTAGTGCCCGGCCACCAGCCCTTGTCGTGACCCCCCCGGCTCCTCTAACCACCTGCCGCAGCCAAACCCCCAGCAGCTGAGCTGAAAGCCAGTCACCCCCCCCCACACACAAGGGCAGCAGCCACCATGGGGAAACCCCCACGGCCATGGGGGTCTCAGTGCGCCGGGGCGGGAGCCGGGGGCTGGGAGCCCCCTCCATGGGGAGACCCCCGGCCCCGCTGAGCCCGGCTCTCCGGGGGGTGGCCGGGCCGGCGGCGGAGTTTGCTGCGCCCTTCCCCATGCGCTGGCGAGGACCCCCCAAAACCCCCCCGGGCGCCCCCATCCCGGCCCCGTTTGCTGCACGAAACCGTCCGGGGTCTCCGCCCCGACCCAGCTCCCAGCCCTGCCCGGAGGGGGCGAGGGCTGCAGCGGCGAAGCAAAGGGGCCGGTCGGTTTGGCGGAGGCAGGAGAGACCCCCCCGGGCTGCGGGGCCGGGCTGGCCCGGACCTGGCCCGTGACATCAGCGCAGGTCGGGTATAAAGGGAGGCGGCGGAGCCCCGAGCGTCGCTCCGCGCTCGCAGCCAGGCAGGCGGTGGGACCGGGGCCGGGACCGGGACCCGCGTCTCCTGCCCGGGCCCAGGATGCGGCTCTCGCACGTGCTGGCCGGGGGGCTCCTGCTGGCCCTGCTGGCCGCCCGCCTGGAGGCCGGCCCCGCGCCGCGCCCCCCGCACAAGGTGAGCCGGCCCGGGGGCTCTGGGAACGTGGGGGCAGAGCCTGCGCGCCCCGGGAGGGTGCCCGGCGCTGTCCGAGGGTCGGGGCGCAGCGGCGGATACCCGGCAAAAGCGGACGGCGCGGGCAGCGGCTAGAGCCGATCTCCCGCCCGGGACTTGAAACTGGGGCCGTCGGGGGTCGCTCCCGCGGCACAGCGGCGCCGCTAGCGGGGCGGGTGTCAGGGTCAGGATCGCGGTCGGGGCCGGTCTGCGGCCGCTCACCCTCCCTCCCGCCCGCTCTCTCCCGCAGCCCGGCCGGAGCGCGGCGGGCCAGGAGCCGGCGGAGACCCCGGCGGAGCGGGGCGGCGGCGGCGGCGGCGAGGCGGGCGGGCGCGGCCGGGGCTCGCGGCTGCTGCGGGAGCTCCGCGCCGACACCAAGTCCCGAGCCGCCTGGGCGCGTCTCCGAGAGCAGCCGGCGTCGCGGCGGCACAAGGGGCTGAGCAAGAAGGGGCTCTCCAAGGGCTGCTTCGGCCTCAAGCTCGACCGCATCGGCTCCATGAGCGGCCTGGGCTGCTAGAGCGGCGACGCCTGGTGGCGGTGAGTTCCCCCGTCCGGCCCGGCCCGGCCCCAAGTCGGAGGCGCAGGGACCCCCAGAGCGCGGGGCCCCGGCTCGGTCCCGCAGCCAGGCTGACCGAGTGGGATCTTCTCCCACGGAAGCGCATGCGAAGAATAAGTCGCTTAGTCTCAAAGTGCCACGCGACTCCTTGGTTTTCTTCCGAAGGGGCAGCCCTGCTAGTCCAGTTCAGCCAAAAAAAGCAAGGAGCCCGGTGGTGCCTAAAGACTAACAGGTTTATTGATCGCCTGAGCTTCCCCCGGAGAAAATCCCACTTTGTCAGGTGCTTTGTTCAAAGCGTCAGCTTTCCAGGGAGCAGACTCCTGCTTTGTCAGACGCTTTCATCAAAGCCTGAGCTTTCCAGGGAGAAAAATCCCACTTTCTCAGACGCTTTCGTCAAAGCCTGAGCTTTCCAGGGAGAAAAATCCCACTTTGTCAGACGCTTTCATCAAAGCCTGAGCTTTCCAGGGAGAAAAATCCCACTTTGTCAGACGCTTTCATCAAAGCCTGAGCTTTCCAGGGAGAAAAATCCCACTTCATCAGATGCTTTCCTCAAAGCAGGGCTCTCAAACACACAGCCCACAGGCTGCACGCAGTCCCTAAAGCTATTTCCTATAGCCTGCAATGACACCATCCTTACCAATATTTGCAATATTGTTGTATGAAAAGGTTTCAGTGGTGCAGCCCGTGGGCTAATGTACTAGTCCTCATGCAGCCCTCTTGGCGAGTTCAGTTTGAGACCTCTCATTCAAAACACAAGCTTTCATGGGAGAAAATCCTACTTCCTCAGATAGTTTCTTCAAAGCATAAGCTTTCATGGGAGAAATTCCCACTTCATCTGACACTTCCCTCATCTTTAAAGCATCTGACAAAGTGGGATTTTCTCCCACAAAAGCTCATGCTTTGAAGAAAGTGTCTGACAAAGCAGGATTTTCTCTGACAAAAGCTCATGTGATAAATAAATCTGTTAGTCTTTAAATGCCACAGGACTCCTTGCTTTCTTCTTTACAGCCAGCATTTCCCCCATGGCAGAAATGCAGGGGAGTGGCAACCAGCAGGATGCACAATGGGGTGGGGGGACACGGCGACATGCCGTGGGACAGGCAGCCCAGGGAAACTCCAGATTCCTGTCTGTGATCTGGCAAGGCCAGGAGGACAAAGCTGCAGCCTCACCTGCCTGAACTATCTGGAGCATCTGTGCTCATCACTGCAGGCAGCTGCCTCACTCCAAGAGCTGGGCCTGGCTCTGGGGCACATTGCAAGCATTAGGTTCCCTTAGACCATTGGTATCTGCAGCAAGGGAAAAAAAATCAGAGTGGAGAAGAAAAATTAGAAAATATCTGGTGTCATTTAAACACCTTTTCCATTTGTACAGAATGCCCCCACCTCCACCCCAAACTGTGCAATGGATTAAAGTCCCAGACTGAAAATCAGACTGCTCAAAGGGCAGTGTGGTTGAAGTGATGCACTTTTTACAGCTTAGTAAGGGTCCAAATGGGACCATTTGACTGTGCAAATGCATGTCTTGGCCCACTCTAGAGCACCCACAATGCAGCGTCTAGATGCTTGGAAATACATGCGTCTTTGAGAGAAAGGGTTCACCTCCATTCACAGGCTAGGAGTGCTTACAGCTGGGGCCGTAGCGTGCAGTTGCATTTTTAAGGAGGGTTATTGCTCAATCTGCCCGCCCGATCACTTGTTCTTCTTTTAAGGGTATTGCCCATCTCTCACAAAGAGAAGAGCCAAACACTCCTGTGTGTTCACAATCCCTTCCACTCAGTGCTTGGGTTGAAACATTTTTTTTATTTTAAAATGTTCTGTGGCTATATGCCCTCCTACTGACCACAGATTGATACGGTGTTTAATCTGCCCTGGGGTGAGCCTGGACCACAAAGCATGGGTTTTAGAGGAGAGCCTGTCTCTCTGTTTCCAAGAGGGAGACAGCATGAAAACATGAAGTGAAATTTGTGCAGTCCCCCAGGCTTTTGATTCTCCTTTCCCACGGCTATAATTCCACTGGATTCACTCCAGCTGACAGAGAGCCTCTGATCCATATACTTGGGTGTGTAGCTACGGTGTGCTTGTCAACTCTTTATTTTGGGGTGCATGAGATGGAATACAGTGCGGTAAATTCCTTGAATCTGAAAGGGCTCCGGGAACCAAATCTACATGACCGGCAGCTTTTCCCTGCACCCTCCCTCAGATTTGGCTTGCACCTGTTTACTCCTTAATTTGGAGGCTATGGGAATTATAATTAGTGCTGCTACTGTTCGAAAGACTTGGCACAAACTTTGAAGACTATATATACACACACATGCCTGCTCATCTACTGTATGTCCAGTACACAGCGACAGCGTCTACTGCTCTGAAGCTCTGCCCTGGTGCCGATGACAGAAACTCCACAATAATGGTGCAACCGTGAGCGTGTCTAGCAGCCTTCCTGCCACCATTGCTTATGCTGCTGCAGGATGTTTTGTGGAGCTTTGTGAGGGCGGTCACTGCAGGTGCCACAGTGGTGGATACATAGATCCCCAAGGAAAAGGTGCCGTGTGGCAGGCCTGGTAGTAATTAGCCAGTTAAGTAGTCTGCAAACTGTGTGGATTAAATCCGATGGTTGATATTTGCTTCTCTATCATGCCGTGGTGTAGCAACAGCAGAAAATCGTGGGATGATGTGATGCTCTATCATCACAGAAAGCTGCACCTCACACAGCCTCACTCTATCCCCCTTCCTCATGAACTCTCAATTACATCTATGGAAAGGGTCTGACAAAGTGGGATTCTCTCCCATGAACGCTTGTGTGATAAACTAAATGTGAGGCTTTAAGAGCCACAGGACTCCTTGTTTGTTTTGCTGAACTAGACTAACACAGCTGCCCCTCAGGAACCTATAAAAACACTGCCACTCTTAAGAGCTTCCCAGCCGGTTAAATACAGATTTCCCCCAGCTTCTTTCCTGTTTAAATTCAACCCCTGAGGAATCCAAGGAAACAAACAGGGTCCACTTCTATGTACAGCTGTATAGTCACAGGTGTCTTGCAGAAATGCCACGTGCTCTGTGTAAGCTCCAAAGTTTGCTCTTTCCCCAACCCAAGTTGAGCCAACAGAAGACGAATGTTATTCACCCACCGAATGCTCCAGACAAAGGCCTAGGGGCCCTGAAGCTTAGTGAGAAACTTTTCAGTAGCGTAGCCAAGTGACGGGTGCACAGCAAATGCTCTGGCATGACTGAAAGGTTCGTGCTACGCAATATTCCCAGTCACGTCTTGTGAAACGTTAGCTTTACATCTGTGAACCTCCCTAGTTCACTGACACGGCCCCTGAAAGGTCCCTTTCCCAGTTCTGATATCTGGTCAGGTATTAAGAGACTGAAAAGTCTCCTGGTTATTCCCCAGGTCCAATCTGAAACAACTTTTTCACTTTCAAGCAATGACCATGTCAGTTAGCAATAACAGGGATGCTTGTGGGATACTATCGTTTCCTGACTGCTGGCTGACTGAGGGTGGAAACACCGTAAGTTATTTCAGCAGCGTCAGAGGAGTTCATTACAATCTGGCTCGTTTTCTTTAAACTGGCAACACGCAGATTCACTAAGCATTCAGGGTCACTTGTGTGGCTCCTTGATGCAGTCCAAGCCAATCTTTATTTCTTCCTGTAAGGCCACAGGTGTGTCAGACACTTTACAAACAAATGCAATCTGCTAAGTTCCTGCCGCACAAAAACTCAGTTGGGCATAGATCCTCCTCTGGTGTAAACCAGCATAGGTCTAATGAAGTTGGACCAATTTGCTTCTGCTGAGGATCTGGTGCTGGGCTATGGATGTTTGCAAAAGAAGGCGAACAGAAGGATATAGCGATTCAGCAGTAATGTGTGAGATCACACACACTGTTAATTTCAAACTGGCATTTTGCAGTCTGGGAATCTGAGAGGCCAGACCTCTGTATCTATAAAGATCAGATGTAGTAGGTCTGCACCTAAGAAACAACAAGAGTTCACAGCTCTAGGGGGGAAGAGCCCAGCTGAGGATTTTTGATAGAACACCTCTCACCTAGTGCTCGGAAATATCCATTTGTACTAAATTCTCCATGGATAGAAAACGGCTATAGCTGCACAAGGGGTCTGTTCTCCTACCCCAGTGGCACCGCTTGAAATCACAGGGCCTGAGGCAGGTCAAAAGACACAGCAGCCCTGCGATTACCTCCCTGCCACCCAGGGTGCAGGAACTGAGCCAGATCCCTGCCAGCAGCTCTCTGCGATCAGAGCCCTGTGCGGAGGCCCTCCTGTCCACACAGATCTTGCTGCAAGATGCAGCTTTTTCGGATGTGGAAAGCTCTTTGTAGGTAGAAAAGCCTAGCAGGGTAGCACCAGGCACACTGCAGCAGGGCGGTAAATAACTAACAGCTCCTGTCAGGGCCACCAGGCTAGGCTCAGGTGAGCAGAGCCACACGTAGGGCCTGATCCACCAGGTGAGGTGACCTCTGCTCCCATTGACTTCCCAACGCCAAGTTCAATAAGAGTTGTAGCTCTTAGGACTGCATGCAGGGTGCTCTGGGCTGATGGGAAGACGTCCACAAAGGAAAGACTAACGGCATCTCCTTATTCCTGTTTGTTTCAGGGAGCTGAAGACACTTTTTCCTCCCGTGGCCATGTCTAGCCACTCCCCAACTGACCCTTAGAGGAGCAGAGAACGCCGGAAATGGACAGACAACATGGTTGTGTTTTTCTTTTCGGTACGAGGAGTCATGGCACCAGCTGTTTTGGTTTTGTTATTTTTTTAAGATTAAAAAGTTCTCTCTATCTTTATATATATATAAATATATATTATACACAAACACTCACCAGGACAAAGGACAGTGCTTTTCCAAGAGACTGATTAAGCCAGCTGTGTAACATTGCTGTTTGAAAATCCATGTCATGCATCAATGTATTTATGTTGTAAAGCTATTTATATATTGTTTATAAAGAGATATTTATAAAAATTTTATTTATGTAACTAAATGAAACGAGTCAAGTCGTGTAACTTTTTTTGTCCTAAATAGTTGAAAAATGTTTAAAAAAAT
The DNA here is from genome assembly GCA_007922195.1 of Podocnemis expansa. Taxonomy (NCBI): domain Eukaryota; kingdom Metazoa; phylum Chordata; order Testudines; family Podocnemididae; genus Podocnemis; species Podocnemis expansa. The sequence continues at coordinate 4,372,662 of ML682073.1, read as the reverse complement.
TATCATTCCATGTGTCATTTTGTCAGCTGTCTTCATTTCTTGGATTGACTCACATTTTTTAAAGTGCCAGTGTCATTTGTTTTCACAGTGTAGAAGAGGGCACTAGATATTACTTTTAAGAGGAGAGATCATTTTGCCCTTTAACTTTTGTTCCCTCATGCAAGGGATTCAGTGAGGAAATAAGTCTCGCTCCCATCCTGCAATAATTTAATTGGGACCTGATCTGAACTCCCAGCTGAAGCACTCCCGTGCATTGACCTCTGAATTTCTGCAGGCTCCACCCACGAGGAGTTTATCACAGAGCTGGGTCGCAAGCAATGCACCATATGGGCCAGATCCTGATCAATGTAAATCTGGAGTAAATCCATCACTTTCAGTAGTTTAACTCTGGATTTAAACTGATGTGGCAGACTTTGGTCTACTGATTTAAATAGGGATTTTGCCTCTCTACCATCTCTGGGATTCAGCTCTTAGTTCATTTAGCAGTTTGTCAGACTCAGTCGATAGATAAAGGGGGATTCGACACCCACTGAAATTGAAGGAAAGACTGTGATGGGGTTTGGATCAGGCCCACTAGTGCTAAAGGGAAAGAAACCCTGGGTGCTGGGTGATCACTGTCAATCTATGATCAAATTGATTATTAAATAGCATGTTGATAGTCCCATTCTCCACTAAGCCAGAAGCCCCCTCCCCTAGTGGTAAGATGTAGCTCAGTGTGCTTAAGGGAACACAGAGAGAGAGGGCAACCTGCTACAGATTCACAACACAGCTGTCGCTATAGCTTAGTGCTCTGCAAAGTGCATGAAACAACAGATCATTCAAATGATTTGGGGCTTTAAAAAAAAAAAAAACAAAAAAAAAAACAGAGAGAGGACCAAACCTCAAGCACAAGTCCTGCAGGAGTGCTCCTTGGTGTTAATCTTCAAAGACGCTTTAGATAGGAGCAGTGGGCACGCACCCCAGGTAGTTCAGCAGTGTTTCAGCCAGGCACAGTGACAAACGACAGCACTGCTTTGAGCCAGAAGCAGTGGACCACTGGCAAAGGCCACCCAGTACACAGCAGAAAGGAATTTCCAAAGGGGTAGGCATGTTAGCCTAGTTCAGCAAAACAAACAAGGGGTCCTGTGGAACTTAAAGACTAACAAATTTATTTATTGCCTGAGCTTTCGGGGGAGAAAATCCCACTTCGTCACAGCGTAGAAGATGCTTCTAAGCATCTGATGAAGTGGGATTTTTCTCCCATGAAAGCTCAGGCAATAAATAAATGTGTCAGTCTTTAAGTGCCACAGGACTCCTTGGCAGAAAGTCAGTAAGCTCGGAGGTGTAGAGGCTGAGGGGCAGAGTGAGCTCTCTCTTTGGCCACACTTTGGCCAGGGGGTCAGAGACCCACAGACATTATGATGCTTTTCCATGCCAACAGTCAGAGAACTATGCAAACCGCCAGCCAGACCAGCTCACCTGAGAAAACAGACGACTTGCTGATCTGCTGAGCGTGGAGGACTTTGCCCGTACATAGGACAGCTCAGTCACCAGCTTGCCCATGACACGTGGGACACATCTGGCTTTGTACAAGCAAACACCAACCCCATCCCCATCAAGAAGACAGCCAGTATCTGTCCACCAGCCTGACAGAGTCTGGGTGGAGGGGGAACGTCTGCATGTGGGAGCCCATCTAAGACCCTGCTAGTCACCTCACTAGAGTTTTCTGTGGTCGCAAATTCACTTCCATGTTCTCTGTAGCTCTGCTGCGGTAGATGACAGCCAGGCACTGCAGTTCCCAGTGTAGAGCCTGCAGCCCCTGCGGCCTGCCAGGAAAGAGGGAATCTGAACGAAAGCCCTCCTAAGGGACTCTCTGCTACAGGAGTATTATTAAACTGAGCCCCCCCCCATGCAGAAACAGCAAAGCCTAAAGAACAAACCTGGTGCACCCTTGCACGGTTAGGTCACTGCTTCAAAGCCAGTGACTACAAGGGCACTGCCACAGAGCTGTTGGGTGGCCTTACATGCAATGAGCCAGTGGACCTCAGTTAGCATCCCAGTGAATAGGGGTTTTTGTCACAAAATCCATTCCCCTCACTGGAACTCATGGTTCCAGCCCTTCCTAGCATCAGCACAGGGGCCGAGGATGAGCATACCGTGGAGATAGGAGTCCCTGCCCCTGCAAAGACGACCTCCTTCAGAATAGGGGCATGAACTATGCCACCCAGAGGGTTGTGCAACCACTACGCCACCCACGCCGGACGCATTCTGCAAGGACACCTAGAACGGCAAGGCAATCAGTCCTGCTGCTACCCCTCCTTCCTTAGAACCGATCGATCCCAAGGCTGGGGAGCAAAGCCTTGCCCACAGAACAGAGCTGAGGGAAGACTGGCCTGGCTGCCCTGCTGTCAGTGGGGCAGAGGAGGGACAGCCCAGGTGTTTAGGCACGCACCTAAGATTTGGGCTCTGTGGGTTTGATTCCCTGCTCTGCCAAAACATCCTCCCAGGAGGAGCCTGGGCAAGTCATATGGACCCTGATCTCCGGAAGTGCTTAGATGCCAAAGAGCTCTGAGGAGATGGGCCTCAATTCCCCATCTGTGCAATGGGCATATTATCATGTCTGGCTCACTAAAGTGGAGGACATGGGAGTGGTAGATAAGTACCTAAGGGAGACATCCAGCCTAACTATACCACGAGCTGCCATACAACCACTGAGGCAGGCCCAATGGAAGAGGGCTGAGGGGGACAGAGAGGAGGCTGGCAGGAAGCAGGCACCAGTGAGGGGTGTGATGCACCATCACCTCATTAGTGTACAGCAAGCTGCTGTGAAGGCCCCAATTAGGTCTCCCTGCCAGGGGCTCAGTGGGAGGAAGATGAAGAGAGACAAGTGAAATGGCCAATTAAGGGAATGAAGAGAAAGGTCCAGCCATCCGTGCTATCCTGCAGCACAGTCTCCCTGAAAACTTAACTCCCCCTGGTCTGGAGAACATTAAACAGCCCCCCAAACCACACACTGACACCTGCACCACCAATTCCAACCATCCAGGCCCTGAGCTGAGGACTCCAGGCTCATCCAGGCCTTGCTCTGGGCTCCTCCCTTGCTCCCTGAGCGGGGGTGTCCCGGCCACCAGTAAAAGGAGGTGTGCAATGAAAACACAAAAGGCTGCAACTCCTGCCCAGAATGGCTCAGGGTCAGAAAGAAGGTGGTCCAGAGGACTCAAGAAAGGGTGGTGCTAGGGAGCAGACCAACAGATAGTTAGCAGACCTGTCAACAGTCAGCTGTATTGAGTGTCCTGCCCAACATGCATGCAGGCACTGATGCCCTCAAGATCTGCAGCCAGAGCTCTGTCAGGGATGCTGGAAAGAGGCAAATCTATGATTGCCCCAGCTGGAGCCAGTTTTGGGAGAAAATGTGGCCCAGCACGCAAATCCTTCCCCTCACCCCACCGCCTGTCTCCTGCCTGAGACCAGCCGAGGGCCTCCACTGAGAAGCAGATTGTCCTCGCGTGAACAAGAACAAAGACTGGCCTGGCCCTGAGAACACAAGCTTTACTAGCCTCCAGGCCAGAGCATAACAGGCAGGAGGCATGCAAGGCTCTCCGCACCCCAGACAGGTTACTGCCAATCCAGCATCCCATGGCAGAGCCTGCAGCTGCCTTCTTCTTTAACTCATGGGGCAGCGCCCCAAGACTGCAGCGTTTGGCACGTCAAGCTGCCTGGGGAAAATAGAGTATATAACACTCCGTTAAAAATGAGGAGGACGGCCAACCCACATTTGCTACAGCCCTCAGGGACTCCAGTAGCTACCCCAGCCCAAGAGCGAGGGGAGGAAACTTGTGTCCCCCAGCTCCCCTGCTTCCTTCTTCTGCTCCCCAGCCAATCAATTGTCCACTCCAGGCCCTCTCCCCAGGTACCTCCTCTCTCACACTGTGCCTGGTCACTCACCCAGCTCTTCCAAGCTACTTAGACTATACTCTGCCTTGACAAAGCCCAGATGAGACGGCCCAGGCCCCAAACCAGCAGAGAGAAAGAAGAACCCAGAGCACCAGTGAGACACGTTCCCATTTGGAAACTCTCCCAACCCACAGTGTCAATAATAGGAGGACTCCTGTGGCCATATCCTCCTTCAGCTTCCCCAGGACACACCTAGGTTTCATGCTGAGCAGGAGGCAGGCAAGGCAAAGGGAAGGGGTGGTGGAGCGGTGTTCGAGGTCATGCTCTCAACCTAACCGTGAGCGGAAAACAAAAGGGGATGGAACCCAGGCCTGCCATCAGTGGCTAACCTTGTGGGGAAATGACAGCATGAGCATCTGAATGAGGCCATTTATTAGGTTAGGGTTTGCGGCAAAAACCCATGTTCTCTGCAGACGAGCTGAAAATCCAGGCTAATGAGTTGCAAACTGCCTGTGTAAATGACACCTCTGCAGTGCTTCTTGGCATCCAGGGAAAGAGCTAATAGGAAAATCATTAGGTGGTATCCATTTGATAGCACCTCTTTACTGCCCCCACAACAATTAACCCAGCATATTACCCATAATGCTCTAGGCCTACATTCTCACAACAGACCACTTGTTACTGGCATGGGGGGGGAGGAGATGATGACCTATGGGAGGAAGACACCTCTTGAAAAAGCTTAAAAGCTTTAGAAAAAATGTCAGAGACATCTAACACCTCCTCACCAATTACACTAACGACAAACCCAAACCTTCACCCATGGAAAACTGTCTCCACCATAAACACCAGGGCTCATAATATCCACCTGCGGCTGATGAGACGTGGGGAAGCTGAGGCACAAAAACGTTAAGCGACTTGCCTCATGGTCTCACAGCAGGTTTGTAGCAGAGATGGGTCGATCCCAGGCCTTAGCCACAGGACCTTCATCTTCCTGCAGAGTAGAACAACTCCCATGTGCAACTTCAGGTCTATTTTCCCTACAGGGTAAAAAAAAAAAAAAAAAAAACCCTTGATTTCCACTCCTTGAACTATGTGATTCCCTGCCCATGGGGTGTGGTTAGCCTTGGGCTGCGGGCCAAGGGAGGCTGCGTAACTCCACTGAGTGATATTTAGGAGAACACTGCAGCTGGTAAGTCACCTTTAGGGAAAAGAGTTACTCCAGCAATTGGGCTGGGGTAAATACTGTGTGTTACTGAGATTGTGACTTCCCCTGAGGCTGCCCTGGGGCAGAGCCGCAGAAACCCCACTACCTTGATGGGAAATCAAATGGAAGTAGCAGGCTGTACTACAGAAAAGGAGCATATATTTATCCAAGGTCCGTTTTACAGCAGGGCTCTGGAAGAGCCGAGTTATTAACAGAGCAGATTTTCAAAAGAAGTCAGCTGTTGTGAGACCCTGACAATAGGGGTCACGCTGGGGAGCAAGCGCTGGAACTGGCTTTAATTAATCAGCCCTCCCAACTTACTCTAGGAGATCCCAGGATGGACTGAGCTGGTGGAGGGTTATCCGCAGAGACTTTTAGCTTGATTGCTATTTTCTGGGCCTGCAGGCTGAAAAAAATTCAACATCCAGCTGCTGTTTAATTAGTATGCTATCAAAAACAATTTCCTCTCCAGCGCAAACCAGAATCCCCTTGCATAATGAGCTGGAGGATCCTCCTAGAACAAGACTAAAATCTAGGACCTCCCTCCTTTGGACTCACAGCGGCTGGATTTTAACAATTGATGCAACCTGGGATATCATTAGTCCCAAAGCAACACCTTATTACTCACCTGACTGAAGAACTGCCAGACTTTGACCTGCACTGGAAAGAACAGCGCATACTTCACCACGTGAGAACATTGCATGGAAGAGTGCCCAAAAACTCTTCCAACGGCAAACGAGAAGTGCCCAGACAGTGATTGTGGACCACTGCCTCAAACCACGGCATGCATATACTCTTGCCCAAAGTGTTTATTTCTGAGTAGCCTTGCTGACATTCACCCACTTACCCCAATGTAATGAACTGAATTTCAAACCTGGCCATTGCTATGAAGCAAACCAACATCATATGAAGTAGCAGCAGCAGGGGCTCATTTGAGCTCTGCGGTGAGTGACACTTTTGAGATCTGCCAAAAGCCCCTACGGCATCTCATTACTAACCAGAACTTCTGTGGAGCATGTTCACTCATTTCTGCAGTTTTGTCTAGTGGAGAAGAGACATCGCTCCTTCCTCCTGACCTGGAAAAGTTGTGGTCCTGTTTTGCGCTCTCTCATGCAAGTTGCAGTCCATGGGAAAATACCTCAAGGCAGCTTCCTCATTCTATATGTTGTGAGACAACAAAGAGTGTTTGCCTGTAAATTTGGAGTAGGGGGAACTAGTTGTTCAAATACAGTGACTTTACAGGGAAATCTATTCCTGAATTAGTTACATGGAAAACTGGCTGGTTCATCAGTCAGAAATGAGGGCGCTGTCACCATGCTAGGTGTAACTAATCAGACTGGAAGGCAAATTCCTTCTTCAAACGCCTCTTACATTCTCACTTTAATTATTTTCCCCATGGTAGGTCCCAGTCTGATAAAATACCAGCAAAATGTCAACTGTCCCTGAGAGAGACACCGACCCCAGCCACTGAGCTGAACGAGTAAAACAGTGACAGCTACTTCTAAAAACTTGGCTGAAAAAAGTCAGACTGTCAGGTTAAAAATCATACTTCGGAAGTGCAGGGCTGCCAACCAAGGTTACAAGAAAGAAGCGAAATTGTTTCAAAATTTGATTTGGCTTTCATAGGGCTGTTGGCTACTTTCTCTTAAACTGGACAAAAATAAGCTAGTTGGTTTCACACTGGGGGCTAGTCTTCACCGATTATTTGTGTAGACCTGCTCAGCAAGTCAGTCGCTGAAGACCACCCCATTAAGTCGAGTAGCACTGGGTCGAAGGGAGGGTGCATCCCTTCGACTCAGCACTCCAACAACACTGTGGTAAGTAGGTGGTAGGTAATCAGAAGGAGATATGCAAAATACTTAAAGTATCTTGCATATCTCCCTTCGACTGCCTCTGAAATCCCATTGTGGCATAGAGCAGCCCTGGGTCTTATGCATTAGCACATTGCTGCACAATGCTGGGGTGGAAACAGTGCCGGAGAACTTCAGACAGGATGGGGATTCAGGAGATCTGGCCTTTGCTATGCGACTATAGGCAAGTCACTTAACCATTCCCTGCCTCAGTTTCTTCATCTACAAAATAAACAGGGTAACTTTTTTTCTACATTGCAAGAGCGTGACAAGGTCTGAGGAGTATTTGTGAGGGGTTCGGATACTCTGGCGATAAACAGCGCTAAAATGTCTCACTTTGTCTTTTAAAAGATACTTTCCACTGGGAGGAAATTTGAGAGGCATTTCTATACAAGTCAGGATTTTATAGAACCTAATTTTTGGGGGCTCATTTAACTGCATACTGACCCTTCACTGCATACTTTTTGTAACTACCCAAGATTGCTCAGAGCTGGCAGTTTCCCAGAGAGATGACATTAAAGGCACAATAGCAATCTATCCAGATGCAAAGACGAGACGACTAGAAAGATGCTAGTATGACTGCATCGGGAGCTCTTTAATGACCTAAATATCAAAAAGGAGTCCATAAGAAGTGGAAACAAGGACAAACTGCTAAGGATGAGCACAAAAGAATGGCATGAGCAGGAAGGGACAAATTCAGAAAAGCTGACATAAAAGACGTAAGTGCTATAAATACATTAGGAACAAGAGACAGACAAAGGAGACTGCAGGTCCATTATTTAGAGGGTAAAGAGCTAATAGTGGACAGCACCACGAAGGGTAGGATGTTTTGTGTCTATTTTGCTTCAGTCTTCACTAAAACCGTTAAAGAGTGACCAGATGCTTAACACGATTGAACAGCTAGAGGGAAAAAACCCAAGCCAGAATAAAGAAATACATGCTATAAGAATGTTTAGGTAAGTTGGATGTATTAAAGTTGGCGGGGCTGATGAAATTCACGCTTGGACATTAAGGAAGTAGCTGAAACAGTCTTGGAAGCATTAGTGATCTTCATGGAACATGGGCAAGGACCCAGAGGACTGGAGAAGGGCAAACACAGGATCTGTCTTTAAAAATGGGAACAAAGACCACCCAGGGAATAATAGACTAGTCATCTAACTTCAATACCTGGAAAGAGATTGGAATAAGTGATTAAATAATCCACTTTTAAGCACCAGGAGAATAACAGAGAGACAAGGACTAGCCAGCAACGATTTGTCAAGAAAAAAAAAAGTCATGCCAAACCAACCTAATTTCCTTCTTTGACAGGTTTATTGGCCTAACGGGTTGGGTAGAAGCAACAGATATGAGATATCTGGACTGTAGAAAAGCTTCTGATACAGTCCCCCATGGCATTCTCACAAACAAAACTAAGAAATGTGATCTTATCAAAAGGTGGCTAACACAGGCTGAAAAACCATATTCAAAGACCAGCATCAAGGGTTCACGGTCCAACTGGAAGGATGCATCTTTTGGTCTGTCCAGCGTCACGTAACAGTCCACTTTTTCATTAATGACTGGATAACATGTATGCATATAACATTTGTGGATGACACCAACTTGGGAGGGACTGCAAGAATGTAAGAACAGCCATAATGGGTCAGACCAGTGGTTCATCTAGCCCAGTAGCCTGTCTTCTGACAGTGCCCAATACCAAATGCTTCAGAGCAAATGAACAGGATGGTGCAACTCCTGGCAGTCAGAGTATAGGGACACCTGGACCATTGGATTGTGTCCTTGTATACCTTGGCTAATAGCCATTGATGTACCATTCCTCCACGCTTACCTAGTTCTTTTCCAAACCTGATTATACTTTTGGCCTTCACTACATCTCCAGGCAATGAGTTCTACAGGCGTGTTGTGTGAAGCAGCACTTTGGAGGAGAGGATTAGAACTCAAAATGAGCTTGAAGTTAACAAGATGAACTACAATAAAGTCAAGGGCAAAGTACTACACTTAGGAAGGAAAAACCAAACTCCCTTTTTGTACTTGTGCAATAACTAGCTAGGTGCGAGACTACTGGAAAAAAATCTGTGGGTTATAGTGGATCACAAATTGAACATGAGCCAACAATGTGATACTGTTGGGAAAAAAGCTAACATTGTGGGGAATATTACCAAGAGAGTGTCACATGTTAAGACATAAAAAGGAATTGTTAAACTCTTCTTGGCACTAGTGAGGACCTAGCTGGAGCTGCGTCCCCAGTTCTGGGCACCACACTTTTAAGCCCCCCTCTTCAAAGCCTCTGATGAAGAGGGATTTTCTCCCATGAAAGCTTATGTGATAAATAAATCTGTTAGTCTTTAAGTGCCACATGACTCCTTGCTTTTTTTTACTTTAAGAAAGAGGTGTACAAATTGGAGAGGCCGGAGAAGAGCAACAAAAGTCATAAAAGGGTTAGAAAACTTGGCCTATGAGGAAAGGTTTAAAAAACCCTAGAATTGTTTAAGTCTTGAAAAAATTAGACTGAGAGGAGACCAAGTAAAAGTCTTCCACTATGGTAAAGGCTGTTCTAAAGAGCACTGTGGTTAAGGGTTCCCCATGTTCACAAAAGGTAGGACAGGAAGTAATGGGCTTAAAATTCAGCAAGGGGTCTTCAGTTGGATATTGGGAAAAAACTTTCTGACTACAAGGATAGTTAAGCATTGAAACAGGTTAACTAGGGAGGTTGTGGAATCCTGTCATCAGAGGTTTTTCAGAACAGCTTAGACAAACACCTCTAGAGATGATCTAGGTTTACTTGGACCTGCCTCGGCACAGGGGGCTGAATGAGATTACCACTCATAGTCCCTTCCAGCCCCATAATTCTGTGAAGACAGAATCACTATGGCCCCAGCCCCTAACATTCCTGGCAGCCCTGCCTTGAACAAAACAGGATTCCTGATTGTTTCAAATGGACTACACATCCTTCCTGTAGGCTAGGTGGATTTTTTCAAGATACATCATCTGTTTGTGATGTTCTTCTCCCAGCTGGAACTCAACTCCCTACCTGCACTTTGGAACCACCCACAGAGAGTATCTGATAGGTAGGTGGAGATTCAGCAGCCCTAGGACTGCTTCTTTTATAAGCTTACAAGGGGTTTCAGAGGGGCTGCTCCCTGCAAGAAGCCCACGTCAGTCAATGCAGATGCAGAAGTCAGAGCGGGATCATGTCAAAGTTCAGAAGGACCTGACAACGTAACTGGTAATTATTTTTACCACGCTTGACAGAACACTGGGCTATTGTTTGCTTTGTCGTTCTGATAGGTAGAGGCAAGGGAAGAAGAATGGGTTTCAAGCAGTCAGAAGAGAAAGAAAAGACCAGCATCCATGGCTCCTCCACCAGTCCCAGGAATGCCTGATGTTAGCTGGCGTTCTGAGAGCCATGGCAGGGATGCCAACAGACACGTCTTGGTATGAGGCACAGCTCAGAGATACAGCAGCTGACCAATGCAGAACATACTCTGATCCTTGCTGCCATGCACTGGCTCCGTCCTTGGGTTTGCCGTGAACAAGCACTAGTGGAACAGAAAGCATGAAATACAAAGCAAGCCAGTAATGCACTGGAGAAGGGAGGGGCATTCCCTCCACTTTAAAAGTGCCACAGGACTCCGTTTTTTCCCCCTCCACTTTCTCTCTACAGCTGGGGCAAATGATCCTGGCATCTCACAGCAGCAGGAGGCAAATGGGAGCTCCTTTAATAGCACACCCGCCCTCCTTCTGTGAGCCTGAAGCAAAGCACAGCTGCAGAGGCCAGCTGTGACCATAAAATGGAGCATGGCATGATGTGATCCTCAACACCTGAGAAGCACAACATCTAGCAGAGCCCCATGTTAAAAGGCAGCAAGCATAGACCGAAGCTGAGCAGGTGAGCCCAGCTGATTCACTTTTTCTTGTGCAGCACTAATTCACTTCCATTTCCCTCCAGTGCAATTCCAAGAGGCGCTGGAGCTCCACTTTCTTCCCCACGTGTCCGCCGAACCCTATTTTTCTGTCCTTCATTATCCATTACCCCAGTAAGCTTCCTGTCCAAATGCCTCCACTTCCGGCTGCAGTGCCAAGGAAGTCACTGGGCCTTCCCACACCCTTGCTCTCCACTGCTCCCTCCCTGCTGTCTGTGTGACAAGCCTGTCCCCTTGCTCCTGGGATGTCTTCCAAGCCTTCCATCAGAAGCCAGTTAAGCAAGCTGCAGCAGAGCTTTTTATCTCCCGTCTGCACTGAATTTCAGTGATCAAGATACATTTCAGCCAAGCCCTCAGGGCAGGTATCACATTTCCCTCTTTGTAGCACAGAGTACATGGTCCACATTCAAACTCATAAGCCAGAGTAGATTGTTTTCCTCTGAGTGCCATCTCTCCATCTCTCTCACTGTATGCACAGAACCTGACCTGGTTCTCCTCTGCTCAAGGCAAGGTGCAGCTTTCCCTTGTTTCTCTAATAAAACAAAGGTGGCAGTGGAACTAAGGTCAGAGTACCCAAAGGGGCTTCCAGATTTTTGACTAGAGACCCCCAAAATGTAAAATCTTGGTGGGGAGGAAGCTTCAACACACTAAGACTGTTCCCCTTCTGTACAGCAAGACAAACAATGACCACAAACCAGGGCAATTCATGTGGATTTCACCCAAAGGATTCTCCCATACCACTGCTTAGTGAAGACCTGAGGCTATTTCAAGACAGTTGGCTTGAACCTGCCTCCTCACAAAAAGGATGGTGGTGGGAGTGAAACAGCAGGTGAGGATGGCAAGTCACAGCTTGTCATCCTGCAAGTGGGAGTTTTGCACAAGGATTGACAACAGTTCACTGTGGCTGTGCAGAGGTTTACCTGGAACTCCTCAGTGGGCTCAGCCTGGGTACCCACCTCACTGAAATCTGACTTGACCCCCACAGAGGCCAAGGAGTGAGTGTGCATGGAGGTCACATGCTCCTCCCCACATGGCAGACAAGGCATGATTAGCCAGAGGGCATGGAAAAGCCAGAACAGCTGTTGCCTGGGGAAGGGACACGTTCAAAGGCTACAGAGACGACTTCTGCTCTAGGCTTGTTAATACAGCATCTGGCACCAGCCCTTGGGTTTTTTGGTTGGGGGGTGGGGGGAGCCAATGGTGGCACAGAGGAGGAAAATGGTCAGGAATCAAGGGAGCTAATCTAGAGGCAGCAGGGGCAGGGAGGAGGTGGTTGCCCTGTTTCTCTCACTTCAGGTTAAAGGCATTTTAGAACAGTGGTTTTCAAACTTTTTTTCTCAGGACCCAGTTGAAAAAAGTCATTAGTGCCTGTTACCCAACAAATTACATCTTTGAGCAACGCATTTCAGCCTTTTGGTGGCAGTAGCAGGAGGGGCCACAACCCAGTACTGGGTCCCGACCCTAAGTTTGAAAGACACTGTTTTAAGAAAGCCCACCTGTCTCCCACGATCAGTGTTTGTGTCTGTGTGTAGGTGAGTAGTCATTTACTTCTGAAGACCTGCGCCAAAGCCTAGAACATGCTCTAGGGTAAAGAATGGGAACGTGCATATGGCAATAAGAGGGTGTGCATGTTGCATGAGACACGCCTTGGTAAGGTCAGCCGAAGCTGCTGAGAGCTGAATTACAGCACAGCTCCACCCCTTTGTTCCCCTAGAGAAGTCAGCTCACTCAAAGAAATGCTGCTCTTTGTACCAAAGCACCCTTTGGCCCCCACAGCAGACATCAGCTTCTGCTCCTACACTCAGGATTTTCTGGTACAGAAGTTGCTTCTCATGGCAGAGCGGGTGCGTATATGGAAATGGAGGCAGGCTGGGCTGTGAAACAGCATTCACACAAGCTGACAGGTGCTCACGGGCGGGCCTGTGTGCATAGCTTCGACCCCCCATTCCTGTGGCTAAGACTCAAGAGATAAAGTTCAGGTTCTGGATGTGACACAGACCACTTGCAAGACTTCAGGCCAGTCGCTGCGTCTTTCTGTCCCTCAGCCCCTACCTGTAAAATGAAGATGACACCTCCCTGCCACCCAGGTACACATGGGCATGGAGTCAGGCACCAGCCAGAGCTCCAAAGATCCAGCCATGAGGGCCGTGTCAGTGCTTTGCCAGCCTAGTCAGTGCTTGCCCCTGGCTGCTTCAAAGCCAAGACTCAACTCCTACGTTAAATCAGCATTTAATTTTTTCCAAAATGCACTTTTGCATGTGAATTGCAGTTTAGACTTCAACCCTGCCCTCCCCTTTTAAAAAGGAAAAAAAACCGAACAACTGCCAACCTGTCCCGCTTGGTGCAAGTCCCCTGAAGTTAGTCAGTAACAAATATCAAACACGAAACAAAGGCTGAAATGCTTTAGAATCACAACAATGTACAAAAAAAAAAAAAAAAGTAAAATACAACCTGAAACTGTTCAAGTTCCCAAAGGCTAATAAAGTCCATCACTTCAGCAAGGGGTGTCATTGCCACGCCTGTCAGCGGGTTCTGGGCCGCTGGCCAGCCATCAAGCCACAGCAGCTCCTCTTCACACCAATCAGCCACTCCAAGGAAGATTTAAGGTATTAAGCTTTAAAGATTTCAAGATGGGAACAATTCACAAGCAGCCCTGAGAGGATGCAGAAGGAACATGACTTCCAATAGGTCCCCAGCCACCTGTATTACAGAAAGCTGAAGCCTCACAGCTGTAGACTAGCTCTTTAAACCAGTGGCTGATTAATAGGCTTAGTAAGGGCAGTAAACAGAAGGCTGGTAAACCAAGCCCAGCACTGGATCTCACCTTCACAAAGCGAGGTAGTGTGTGAATTTTGCCCTGGTTTAAAAGGCAGGGGGCCTGAAGATTTCAATGTAGAGCAGCTCCTGGCCTAGTAATTTTTTGCATTCCCTTTGGGAGTGGAGAGATCTGTGTTGGTAGCTTCCTCTCTCCCAGCCTGACTTCAACAGCTAAGTCCCAATTCTTGGGATTCAGTTGGCTGCCATGGAAGAAGTTGTTGAGCTCTAAATCAAAATGGCAACTTCCTCACAAGCTGGAGCACAGGAAGGCTGGCTGGGAGGGAGTAAAACCTTTGAGAGAGATTCTGTTCACCTTGTGTGGCAGGTTTTTAACCCCCATGGTAATTCTTTCTGGCTGAAAGTCCCTCTTTAAAGGCCCAGGAGGAAAGGTAATATCATGGATGTGAATGAGATTTGCACACTGTAGCTCAGCCAGGCACTGCCAGTTTGGCTGTATTCAACCAGGACTGGCCCAGAACCCACTGAAAAGGAGACACAGGGCCTTTGTCGCAACTTCTGGCATCATTCACTGCTGAATGACGTCTCCATAGCATTTTCTAGTGACGGCTGGAGACCAACCCTTTGACTTTGGACATCTTTTTTGTGGGCTGCCTTTGCTCTGCGTGTGAAGGGCACTCTCGCTCTACCAGCTGCTGTTCCATCTCTTGTGCTGATGACGAAGCTGTGGCTTTTAACGTTTTCTTTATGTTTGTGACCTGGGTGACAAGAAACAGCGAATCAGCATGTGCTTCTTCCACCCCCCAGCAGACAGGAAGGCCCCTTATAAACATGGAATGAAAACACCCTTGAGTTCAGAAAGTAACTCCTCATCAGATACAAATCTCCCAGCAGACTCACATCAAACCTCCATATTTGAGTTCATTACGTGTCAGCACTAACAAGCCACAGATGACCTGAGCTGGTACAACTCCATGTTACACCTGATTTGGAGGGAAATGGGGGCTGCAGGTATCCATCACTAGACACTGGGGGTAGGCACACCTAGACCAGCTCCCCAGAACGAAGGGGAAGGAAAACCAGCCAACTGCTCCACAATTCTCCTCAACAGTAGGAATGGAGCATATGACCTGATGCCTGGAGGAGTTCAACAAGCACACAGGTAATGGTATGCTCCCCATGCACCATGGCAACAAGAGGAAGTGCCTTCTGCACAGCACCTCACCCTCTGAACACTAGGACTTGGGGTGTAGGTGGGAAGGGGTTGTCACAAAAAAGAATTAGGGAACTGACCCAAAAAAAAGCAGTCTAAAATGAGCATAGGAGTCAAAAATTCACATGCCGGGACTAGAAACAGAGCAAACTGAATATGTAATGGACACCATCAAACCACCCCATATAAGCAGTTTCAAAAAGCCAGCATGAACCTGCAGGGACGCAGGAAGCTGCAAGAAATAAACCTCTAGCTACAGTCTCTGGAGTACTATTCTCACCTCTGCAGTTTTATCATCAAGATTTGAGCTCACAGGCAAATACAATCAGCGGAGACTAAAACCATGAGCTTTTGCTGCCCTCTTTTGACCACCTGTGAACATTACAGTAATGGGGGGGGGGAAAAGCATTTTGGCTCAAATTTTCAAAAAGTGATTTTGTGGTACTCAATTTCGCACTTCAAATCAACCAGACTTTCAGAAACTGTTGAGGACTCAGGTAGTGAACAACCACCTCTACTAAAGCAGTTCAAGTTGGGAATCCAAAGCCACTAGTCATTGTGGAAAATGAAGGAGCTGCCCTCATTTGCCAGCTTAACACATGGGGCACTCAGCGATGGAAACAGTTTCCAAAGCACTTTTTACAGCTACAATTTAGGGTTGCTAAGGAAAGAATGTAGCACACTTTCACCACGTATGATGGAATTCAGAGGGATGGTAAAGGAACATTCCTGGGTTTATAATACATTAACTATCTTCTCTTATTCTTTTTGGATTTTCATTATTCATAGTGAAATCTGAAATTGTAGAAAGAGCAGATTTCCATAATTTTTTGTGTTAAAACTTGGTTTCTTAACAAATCAATGCAGAAGCTCCAAGCAAGTTTGCAAAGGAAGACTCAGAAACCCTCACATCAGATTCCAGAGGGGTAGCCATGTTCATCTAGTTCAGCAAGGAAGTAGTCAAAGGTGGCTTAGCTCATTAGTGAGGTGAGGAACCAGAGTTCTTTCCTAGCAGGTGTATCACAAGACCAGCACACCTGTTTGACATAATTGTTAGTGCAAAGTACAGCACAGTAAGGATTGAGAGGCATCGGCAGCGCTATGCAAGACACGGTCAGGAGGCCATGGCTCACGCAGTGTGTTAGATGGGTCCCTTAGTCTCTCACTTTATATAAGCACAGAAATTCTCCAAGAGAAACTCACAGGTTTATGTGACACGCTCATCACCAGAGCAGACAGGAGTGACACAACCTACCTCTGTCTCTACCTGCTGTTGAGTTCGGTTGTGGTTCTCTTTGTACTGGTTGGCTCTAAGCACTTGCTGTTCGATTCCTAACAGAACAGCTTCACACCCATCACACCTGAAAACAAAGACTCATGTATTCAATATTGGACAGTTTGAAAGGGACACAATTTGGAAGAAAAAAAAATCACATTCCTATCTGAGGGTTTATATTTACACAAGCAAGATCCAGAAGATGATTAGAGGGAAAAGATTTTTTCTCCGTTGTTTAAATGTGTTTACTTCACATCTCACTGCAATTTGCACCCAGTCTAGAAGCTGCTCTTAAGCACACACTTCCTAAGGAGACATTTGCCAGTAAAAGGAGCAGCAAAGCCAAAGCTGAAATAAAAAGAGGTAGCAGACAGGTATGTGACCAGATAGGAAGGGGTGCTGGTCTCAGCATGTCTGGTGGAGTTGCTCTTTTAGATCCACCACAGAGAAGGCAAAAAACACGTTCAAACCTTTTTAAAAGGTCAGGAATTGGTACTTAAAAGGGGATCTATAAAACTGATTTAAAAAAAAAATTCCCCAAAAATAAATGACAAGAAAAAGGTCCTACGAAAAAATAAACAAGCAGTGACATGAACATTCCCTCCACTCAAGGAAGGTTTCAACTGCCTTTCACTGTAAGGAAGACTGGAATGGGATTTGAAATGGGTTCAGAGTCTCACACACCAAGCAATGTAATAAGAACCAGGAACTCCTGCATGCCTTCCTGGGGGTGGGGGGTCAGGAGTGGAGAGGGGAAAAGAGAAAAACTAAAAGAGCCCATGTTACCACACTTACACAGCGTCTTTACCTTTGGGCAATTAGACAAAAAAACACCCACCACCACATTAAAGTAACCAGAACAAAAGCATGAGATCTGCTTCATTTTGAACAATGTTGGAAGGCTTACAGAGATATCTGAAAGACTTCAGAGGTGAAATTTAGAAGTACTGACTCTGAGATACAGTTCGGTAGGATTTACTGGAGAAATTCTCATCACCAGAGAGTTAGTGAACAAACCTATCTTCGTTCATCAGCAAAATTAATACAGTAGGAGGAAGACGGTGTCATTCTACAAGAGGTCTGTCTCTAGCTTGAGACCATGATGTCAATTTGGCACGACTGTAGGAGAGGCCCTAGGGCAAAGAGCAGAGGTAACTAAGACAAGAATTGAGGTAACTTTAGAATCTCAACCCACTAGTACAATCTGATGTATTACTATGTCAGCATCGTTGCAAAATACTGAGAGGGTGACAGGGATTTTGTCCTGAAGAGCCCTTCTCCAAGAGACATTTCATGGTATAAGTACTAATGAATAGAATCTGATGAAACTATGCTAACACTTGATTCTTAAAGGATTCAGAAAACAAACCCATGGTGAGCTATTTCCTTTAACACATTCCCAAAAAGCAAGTGAAGGAGCATCCTGCCTCACCATTCTTGGAGTGTTTTAACAATATTACTGATGTCCTTCTTCTGAATGTCTCTGCCGATGCAGAAATCCACCTCCAGCACCTGGTTGCGCTGATCCAGTTTCCCCTGAATAATGTCTGTATAGACAGCTTCAATGATTAGATCTTCTAGCTCCCTCAGATTCCTCATGCCCAGGTCCTTGAGCAACACAGAGTAGGGAATGCACTAGAGACAGGAAATCCAAGAACACACAGTCACTTGTGGATCCAAATGGAAAGCGGAGCAGTCTAGAAGTGGGGTTAGTAGAAGCTTGCAATCACACAAGTATGTATCATACACACCCCACAGGTAAACAGTAGGTGAGTGTGTCAGAGGAAGCTGTTACTATTAGGTTATGTCACATACAACATTCCTATAAGCCTCTGTTACATAAGTTCTGGAGGGTTTGGGTGGGTGGCAGCACCATACAAAAATAAATTGTTAATTCCCAGCATTCCTACCTCCATCCCCTCCCACCCAGAACTAAAAATAGATTTTTTTTCAGAGGGGCCGATGGGCTGTTGGGTCCCACCTCCACTAGCCAAACTGATTTCTCCTTTCAGGATGCCCATTTTCACTCTCTATATAGCTGCTCAGCCATCCCAAGCTCTCACTCCTTGGATGTCCATTATGAGTTACTGAATCCCTTGAACATGGGGAGGACTGTACATTGCAGGGCATTTTCTAGTCACAGGTTTTCCAGAGCACACATGCAACCTAACACAAACCCGAGTACCATACTCGGATGCCACTTGCAGAAATGGCCGGCATTGCTACAACCAAGCTTTCTGGATTTTACCTTCATTCTGGAAGCCAAGCTTACAATAGTTAAATGCTTCAGCTTGTTCTGCTGGGCTCCTGTTAACTCCGGCAGGTTATCTTTATTTGCTGTTCAATGTAAAAAAAAATTGAGAACAAAGTTACAGGTTTTCCTTCAAGAATTAAACAAAACCTTATGAGAAAAGTCTTAAACTGAGTTGCGTCACTGACGTCAGTACAACTTTCTGGACCCTCTTGAAAACACCATATGGAAGCTGCAACTACATGTACACCCCTATTAAAGGAACCAGTAAGAGGATCCAAAAAAGAGTCATAATGGGAGTAAAAGAGGAAGTCACAGACAAATAATCCCAACTGTCTATACAAAATGATGGTGTCTAAATTGGCTGTTACCAGTCAAGAGTCATTATAGAGAGCTCTTTGAAAACATTGCCTCAATGTCAGTGGCAGTCAAAAATGCTAACAATGTTAGGAACCATTAGGAAAGGGCTAGATAATAAGACAGAAAAATATCATAATGCTGCTGTATAAATCCATGGTATGTTCACACCTTGATTTCTGCATGTGGTTCTGGATGCCCCATCTCACAAAAGATAAATTAGAACTGGAGAAAGTACAGAGAGGGGTGACAAAAAGGATTAGGGATCTGGAGCAGCTTCCATATGAGGAGATTTAAAAGAAAGGCTGGTCAGCTGAGAAAAGAGATGACTCAGGAGGACAAAACAGAGGTCTATGGAATTGTGAAAGGTGTGAATAAAGTGAATAAGGATGTGTTATTTTCTCCTTCACGTAACACAAGAATAAGGGATCATCCAATTTAATTAACAGATAGCAGGTTTAAAACAGACTTAAGGAGGTAGTTCTTCACACAGTGCATGATCAACCTGTGGAACTCACTGCTGGAGAATGTTCTGAAAACCAAAACTGGGTAAGTTTATGGAGGATGGGTCCATCATGGCTGTTAGCCAGCATGGTGAGAGAGGCAACCCCATACTCAGATTACCCCTAAACCTCTGACTGCCAGTTGCTGGGACTGAGTAATAGAGGATGGCTCACTGAAGAATTTCCCTGTTTTGTTTCTTCTGTCTGAAGCACCTGGCACTGACCACTTTTGGAAGACAGGACCCTGAGCTAGGTGGACCCAGTATGGCTATTCTTACAAACTGTACATCTTGGTAGTGCTGTATGGTAAGTCTGCTAGCCAATGCACAGCACACCTCACCTCACATGGGAAGAGGAAGCGCAAGTCAAAGATATTAGTAAAAATCCCACTCTTACATGTCATGCCCCGGGACCTAACACCCATGCAGAGAGACAGGCCCTCAAACAGGTCACGCCCTTGACACCCTCAGACTGCAAAGAATTAATGAAGCTAGTGCTGGAATTTTCACCCCAATACATCTACTTAAACCCGTTCACCAGATTTTACCACTGGAGTGTGCTCTGACACTCCCGTGACTGGCATCTATGCCGTCTGAGAAGGAACTATTTGTAAAGCCCCGCACCACTCTGGATTCAAGCTGCTGGTCATAAATATTAAGTACTGTACTGCACTGCATCAGAATTGAAGTGCAAGAACAAAAGGCACAGCAGGCTCGGAAAGCAGCATCATACAGACACCCTGTCCTTATTCAAACTTGCTGACTTTGAGGTTACATAGAAATGGTTATTTCCATGGTGACACCACAGTGGACAAGTCTTTACTTTGTTCCAAAGGGGCACCTGTGTTAGTCTAGTTCAGTAAAACAAACAAGGAGTCCTGTGGCACTTAAACACTAAAATTTATTTATTGCATGACCTTTCATAGAAGAAAATCCCACTGACAGATACTTTGAAGACAGGGGAACTTACAGAATGGGAGGAAATAAATGCAGGGAAGTGTAAGTCATAGGAACAAGTTACACTATAACAGCATTTCAATCTTTGTGATCACTCCACTAGTGATTTGGTAATCGCAGTGCTCAGACAGACGAATACCAGATCAAGGCTTCAAAGAGAAGCTGCTGAGACTAAATTTATTTGCAAATTCGGTTGCATTGCTTCAGGAATTAATACATTACAACAGCTGATTTGACCCCATCTCCCTCTATATGCTGTTCCCCAGTGTTTGAATCTTCCCAACTGTTTTGATTTGCTTTTACAGTGTGACCTGTTCCCATGACTTATACTTTCCTGCATTTATTTCCTTCCAGTCAGTCAGTTCCCCCATCTCCAAAGCGTTTGATGAAGTTGGAGTTTCTCCCATGAAAGCTCATGCCATAAATAAATTTGTTAGTCTTTAAGTGCCACAGGACCCCTTGTTTGTCCTTACTTTGCTTTACCACATGAAGATGTTACAGAAGCCTAGGAATAAGATGGGTCTTCTGCAGGATCCCTCCTTGACTACATCCAACAGTCCCCAAACAACACTCTCTGGTCTGTTTCAAGGCTGATTTCCAAAGCTATTCCTTTGTGAGACTCTTCTGTTTGTAGCTAGTTTCTTAGTATTCCAAAAGCACAGCAAAGCCTGGGCTACAGCAGTTTTATTTTCTGCCAAATATCTCCCAAACAATTGAAGATGTTTAAGACGTTCAAGCAGAGTAAAGTAACTCAACTCTGTCCAGTTGTGACATTGATAATTACATTTCTACAAACTCATGGGCAGATGCAGTGCTTTTACGTAAACAGATAGCAAGTTTCCAAAGACAAGCATATGCAATTGAGCATGAAATACACATGCAGTTGTGTCTCTAATCTGCATGCAAAATTATCACAACTACACATTCAAACTAGACTTTTTTGCACATAAAAATGATTTCATTGTCTAACAGACCTAGCATGTATGCAAATACTCTATTTGTGTGCACATAGACACACAACTGCATGAGTGCTTAAGGACTGGGCACTTCATTGTCAATGGAAAATGTGACACAAACCTTGTTTACCATGTCTCAGTTGAGAACGGCTTTTAAAGACTAGGTTGCAAACCTCTAAAAGAGGAGTTTTGCTAGGTTATACAATGCTAATTTCAAATGAGATGGAGAATTTGTCCTCTGCAAAAGAAGTATCTTTTGAACATTAGGAGAAGATAGTGAAGACTGCTGCAAGTCAGTTCACATCAGAGACTCAACCTGAGAAAGGTGAGCAAAATACCTAATCTAATTGTCTAAAGTAGCATGTAACTGTCTGGCTATTGCTATTCTTCCATGGACAGATGAAAAAAGACTTCTCAACCAGAAAGCCTCCTGCAGACAGAATTTTTCTTATATCCTTTCAATCTACAATGTTTACAGAGAATCACTCACTTGGGTAAGTCAGCTACCTTGAACTGCCTGCCCTGAGACAAGAGGAGCTGCACAACGGAGTTCTGAAGAGACCATATCACCCCTACTCAGCCAGTTCAGTCTTCGTCAGGTTCTTAAAGTGTTTGTCAAGTGCAATCTCTTACCTACGTAATCTGGGTATGTTCCGTAGGCAAACAGATTCAGCAACTGGAAATAAGCAGCATTAGGCCCGTCAGCAAGCTGGAGAGAAAGAAAGCAGAAGAGATCTTATGGAAGGCAACTATGGCCAATATGATGCTGGAGCACGGCTTCTCCTGAGTGCTGGTTTTAATTCCACAGAAATACATGAAAGAAGGGTTATTTTCGCTGCCAGAAGACTGGACCCTTTCCAAAGTCATATAATCAGCCCTACAAAGCCAATTTCATGTATTAGAACTTGAGTTCATACAATCACATCTTTATGCAACATCTTAACACAAGGCTTGACAAAACCTAGGCTCCAGGTCACCATGACGACAAGGGCTTGTAGCCTGGCTCCAAGCTCTGTTATGGAGAAGCACCCTCTGGTGACCAAAAATAAAACTGCTGGCACCTAGCAATTTTGTCAAGCCCTGTCTTAAGAGAGAAACTGAAAAAAGCATCCCTTGAATTCAGCTGTGTGTTTTTCTCACATGACGGATGAGTAGATGACGGTGCTGGTGGGTTAAGAACTCTTCCTACAGACTGGGAAGCTAAGGTAGTTAACCTGCAAAACCATGAACAATCAATCTCAGAGAAAAAAGTGGATGAGAGCATTTTAAATTGTCTGCTTCTGAAAGTTCTGTATTTCCTCTCACAAGCAAATATTGCACTGGAGCAACAGCTATCACACCAGCCTAGTTTGATATTTAGTTCTCCCAATCTATATGACTTGCTACATGAAAATAAGGGGAGAAACCAAACATGCAACTTGATGCTAAAACTATTGATGACATTTTTGGCCACCCATAAAAGCCTGTTTGGAAAGCGGAGAGCCTTGTTGGCTATACTGCCATAACTGCAATCAGCTGAGGTGCTTGAGCTAGCTCTCACTAACTGTAGAATAAAGAAAGTTGGTAGCAGAGAGTTCTTCACAAGGGTTCTGGTCGTCTAGAACTTGCTTCCCATTGTGGTCTGAAATAGCCTGAATTCAGTGATCTTCCAGGCATGCTGCAAAATAATGCTGGGGCAGGGTTTTTGCAGAAGGCTAAGGGAACACTGAGGGAGTAGAAAGGAGGGTTTTTGGTTGGTGTCTGGCTGAATTCCTGCTTAAAATGATTATTTTAGTGGTGTTGGAATGCTACTGTATTAATGCTCATAAGTTAGGATGCTTGGAACCTTGCACAGATTTCCTTTTATTATCTAAATCCAAATAAATACACAAGACAAAAGTGGTGCCCTCATGTTTAGCAGGTCCTCACGATATTCTATAAATCCATCATTCTGACCCCAGGCATAAGAAGCACTGCCAGAATTTACCAAAATTTTCCAAGGTTTTCCCAAGATGGAAACTGCCATTCTAGTCTATGAAGTGAATGGAAATTCCTAAGATATGCCCTAAAACAGGCATGAGTGAAGAGAAGAAAATACAGATGGGGAAACTTACCTCTTGCACATTCGTTAACTCCAACAGCTCTCCGAAGACGTAAACCCCAGGAGCCTCTAGCACTTGGTTTATAAGAGTAGTCAGGGCTGATCCATTGGTGCCTTTGGCTAATAAAATAAATTGCTCAAGAAGATTACAGGATGGTTTCTGTTCTCCTGCCATTCTATATTTTTCAATCTGCCAAAAAAGAAATGGTTTTAATTACTCTTTCCTCCATCTTTATGCAAAGTGCTGCTTTGAACTGTATCTGGAACATGGTCAGGGTGGTACCATGCCAGATCTAACTTTGCCTTGTTTTTCATGATAATTCAATGCTAGTGAAGTGTGCTAGACCAAGCCTTGGAGGCCAAAGTCCTATTTATCCCCAGAGAAGCAAAGGTTCAGGCAATAACTTTAAAAGCTTCCTGAGCACTGTCTTGCCAATGTGCCTGACCTATGCCCTGGAAAGACCCCTCTGGGATTTGGAAAGGGGTTCAGATTCCATGGTCAATTCAGGCTTTCAATTCTGTTGAAACTGCAAAATGGTGATGACTATGGTGGTGGCTTTTGTGATGTCTATCAGGAACTGGCTGAGACTCCCTCCATCTCACAAACTCATTACATGTCAACCAAACAACAGACGACTCAGGTTTTGGTTTTTTTTTAAACCACCTACATATGCCATATAATAGCCTGTTTCCCAATAGTATCTGAATATCTGAATACAAGTCAGTTACCAAGGCAGGAGCAAAAACTGCAATTGCTTTCAGGAAAAAAAAATAAAATAAAAAAACTAAAAACCTGTCCCTAGCCTACTTGGCTACTGTGCTTGATTTTTACCAACAGGCAGAGTTCAATTGATTTATATTACTTACAATACTTAAGTGCTTAAAACAAACAAACCAACCAACCATTCCATGCACCCACCCACTCCCAACCTCCTTTTAAATAAAGAAAAGTCTTTTGTCTTCAATTCTGGTCCAATACATCTGACAAGTATCTTCACGCTGAGATTATCATTTGGGTTCCAACATGTCAAATCCACTTGTCAGCTGACAAGTTTAGAAAATGTGGTAAATTACAAGTCATGCACAAGCTACAGCAAACTTGACATACTAAGCCTTGAATCACTATAGGATGCAATTTTTTCCAGATTATATTTACAAAGGACATATCCAGGTGACAATTTTAAGATCTCATTAACTTCTGTTTCTGTATTAGTCCCACTATTATTACCCAGGTACACCAAAGCACAGGCTGCTGTAGCTTTACTACACTACCAAAGCTAGCTCACTTCTGCCTACTTAAGCTGCCACGACACCCTGTGACTGCAGTAGTCTCCTAATATATCTAAGAGATGATCAGTATTGTCATCCACTTTCATTGAAAAGAAAACTGAGCCACAAAATGGTCAAGTGACTAACTCAAGGTGACAGAGGGAGTTTGATAAAACTGGGAATGAAATACAGATTTCATGACTTCCAGGCATTTGCCAGAAGCACAAGACTATACTCCAAGGCAATCCATGTGCTGAATGTGTTGTACAGAATTAAAACAAACAAGCAGTCCTGTGGCACTTTTAAAGACTAACATTTATTTATCACATGAGCTTTCATTGGAGAAAACAGGAGTGCCCAGCACTCCTTGGTTTTTTTTGCTGAACTAGACAAACACGGCTACCCTCTGGAACTTGCACAAGATTGTAACAGACAGACTGAGGTTTTGCTGGTCCTGTTTTGAAAGTTGTGCAAAGTCTCCACTTCTTACGATTAAAATCATTGGTGACATTTAGAGGTATCACAGTGTTTGTTACCTTCTAACTCACAGGTGTCATTTAGGAGTACCACATTGAAACTGCATAGATACTTTTTAGTCTGATGGGAAGTTGACTGCTACGCAAATGAAAGAAATATTTTAAGGACATTTATCAAAAGGATAACCAGAATCACAAAGGCATGATGAACTCATGCTGCACTGTATGAAACATTCCCTTCCTCCAACTTATTTTTTGGGTGACCCATGAAACAGCATAACAACTTTGCACTTCTGTAGATAACTGCAAAGTTATTATGGTATTTGCTAGTATCAAAGCAAATTAACTTTCATCAGCTGCACTCAAAGTGCTTTTCAAGACAAGGGAAGCATTATAATCCATATTTCATAGATGAGTAAACAGACTCAAAAGTGAAATATTTTGCTGAAGAACACAGCAAGCTAGTGACTGATGTAAACAGAACCCAGATCTTCTGACCCAATTCTGTACCTCAGCCGATGGGCCCAGTCTATCTTCTTAGAACAAACTGATCATTTACCCATTTTATTGGATTCCTTCTTCAGTGCTGTTCAGCTATCCATGCTCCAGACCGCATTTCCCCATAGAGCGAGTTACGTACACACTCTTCCTGAAGTGCCATATCCAGGAGCAGGTTGGTAGTACAGAGGCAAATGGTATAGCTGGCATGAATAGCCAGATGGAAAAATAATTCATTATTTCTTTTTCTGCTTGATGGAGTTTCCTAAGAACGGAGGTGGTAGCTAGGTTTTGTTTTCAGTTCAAATGAACCTGGCAAGTGGTCAACAGCACTTGTCTCGATCACATTTCGTTTGTTCACAGTACGCCTAGGCTGGCACATGATAGGCTTTTTCCAGCCTGCTACAGGTACATTCTTCTCTTTCCAATGCAAAACCATTTATGTTTGCAACCTGAAGACCTGCCTTCAGAGACACAGGTACCATGCTCACTTTCCAAAGGGAAAGCCGTGTTAGCCTCGTCCAGCAAAAAATACAAGGAGTCATGTGGCACTTAAAGACTAAACAGATTTATTTTTCACATGAGCTTTCGTGGGACAAAATCCCATTTCGTCAGATGCTTCGAAGATAGGTGAACTTACAGAACGGAATGAAAATAAGTTCACCCATCTTCAAAGCGTCTGACAAAGTGGGATTTTCTCCCACGAAAGCTCATGAGAAAAATAAAGCTGTTAGTCTTTAAGTGCCACACGACTCCTTATTTTTTTTTTACTATGCTCACTGCCTGGCTTTCCTTGCTCCACAAGTCCTCAGGGAAGGCCGAGCCAACTGACCCACAGCAGCAGCAAAGGGGAGTTGAATGTTTAAGCTTCCCACAGCAATATATTATCTGACTCACTACCCAAAGCTCAGAACAAGTAGGTGGCCTGGAGACCAGTGGGAGCACAAAGAAGGAAGGAAGGACATTTCCTAGATGTAGCAGCAAATTGCTCAGTACAGAACATGGACATGAGGAAAAAATTCCTAACTGTCAGGGAGAAAAACCACTGGAATAAGTTGTCTAGGCAGGTTGTCTAATCTCCATTATTAGAAGTGGTTAGTAGCAAGTTAGACAAACACCTGTCAGGGCTGGTTTAAGAGGGTCCTTGGTCCTGCCATGAGTTTAGGGGACTGGACTCGATGCCCTGTCATCAGTATTCTCTCCAGGACTCGAAATTAGGCGGGGTGTATGAGGAGGTGGCAAGGGGTGCTCACCAGGGGTGCCTCTGACCCCAAAACAGATTCAGGGCTGGGCTCGGGGCAGGGCCAGAACCATCCCCAGGGGCGGGGCTATCAGCCCAGGCCCCACTGTTTGCTGGGCTCTGCAGCAGCGCTCCGGCCCATGGGGCGGGATGGGTGTGTAGATGGAGCTCTGCAGGGCCCCAGCCACACGCATGCCCACCCTGACCTGCCTTTTGGACGGACTGGCCGGGGGGACGCCCACATAGGCCAATTGGGCCTGGACCCTGCCCCCCCCATGAGCTGGCCCTAGGAGGGCTAACAGCAGCCAAGCCCTGGATCCCTAGGCCCCAGAGTGAGGGCATATTGGGCCGGCAGCGGCTGGGTCTCCGGAAGACCCGGGGCACTGGCACAGAGACTCGGGGCATGAGCCCTGTGTGCCCAACGCTACTGACACCCCCGGTGCTCGCTAAATTGGCCTAACACTATTACTAGCTGACAACTGGGGGGGGGCGTTGGGAAATTCAGTTGGGGGGTAGGGGGGGGGGGGGTTTAGGGAAATCCCTGCCTCTCACAGCCCCTCCAATTTCTAGGCTTTGCTGAAAGGGCTAAAACTGAGCACCCCGCATCTTCTAGAGCAGAGGTCCCAAACACGCAGCCCCTAAAGCTATCTCCCGCCGCCCACAATGACACAAGCATTACCAATATTTGCAATACCATGGTATGAAAAGGTTTCGGCGCTGCAGCGCTCGGGCTAACGAACTAGTCCTGAGGCGCCCCTCCTGCTGGTTTGAGCTGGAGGGGCTGAGGGTCTCCGGGGGGGGGGGGGGAGCCCTGCAGACTGACCCGTTCCCCAGCCCACAAAACTGCCACGGGCCGGAAAAGCGGGTCCCTGCCCTAATTAACGCGTCAGCCCCCCCAAGCGCGGGACGCGGGGGCTTTTCTCCCGCGATAAATGAACGTGGCAGGCTTTGCAGGCGCCCCCGGTCCCGGCAAACTCCCGCTCGGATTCTCCTCAGCCCAGAGGCGCGGCGAGGCCCGGCTCGCCCCGCCCGCGAGGACAATGGAGCCGCGGCCGGGCCGGGCCAGGCCCCGTTTCGCAGCCGCGCGGACAAAGCGCCCGGCGCGGCGAGGGGATAACGGGGCCTCACCTGCCCGCTCCCGCCGCCTCCCGTCCGGCTGCCGGCGCCTCCCCCGCCGCGCCTCAGGCCGCCATGACAGCGGCGCCGGCGTCCTGGTCCCGCGCGCGGCGCTTCCCCCGGCCCCGCCGCCCGCGCCGCGCGTTCCGCCCTCGCGCCGGTCCGGCCCCGCCGCTGGGCGCATGCGCGCGGGGGCGGGGCGCCCACGCCGGAGCGTGATTGGCCCGGCCTGTAGGTCAGAGGTCAGTCTGGGCCCAGGGTCAGAGGTCACGGGGGAGTGGAGTGGGCTGCTTCATCTGGAGGCTCTTGGCGCTGATACGTCAGAGGTCAAGCTGGGGCAAAGGTCAGAGGTCACGTAGGAGCCAGGTTAGGGTCAGGCAGCTGGGCAGGTCACAAGTCAGGCTGGCCTAGAGCTGCCACCGCTCCGCTCCCCACAGGCTCCTGCTTTTTTTCAGTTTCAAAGGGGGAGCCGTGTTTCAATGTTCCCTCTAACTTTTCGTAGCTGTGTGCGCCAAAAATTTCTTTTCTGCACATTTTTGGAAGCAGCGGTCAAATCTGTGCAGGCGCCAGTGATTGTGGTCAAACTTGTGAGTGCAGTGAAGTCAATGGGTATGATGCAAATAATATCTGTATTTTATTTTGATAGGGTGATGGAAATGATTTTGTAAATTACAAAACCTTCTTGGAAACATGCTATGTGAAATGACCTCCTGAAAGTAGCATAAAAATATTAGCGTTGTTGAACTTTTTTGTGCTCACTTTATTTTGCTGCGGGCGCAGGTTTCACAACCTGTGTGCGCATGCACACGCGCGCAGCTTAGAGGGAACATAGGTTGCCAGATGTCAGGCAAAAGGAGGACATGTTCTCCTTTTTACCTTCGCGTTCTCCATCCGGCAGGCATTTTAAAATACATGGTTTTGTCTGGCTTTTTACTCTCAGGGGTTCAAGTATGCTGGAATGCCACAGAATCTTATTTTTAGGGGGAAGGGTTCCAAGGCCCCCCCAAAAGAGCAGAATGTTACATTAATACTACATTTTCTTCACGTATCCTCCAATGTCCTCCTTTTCATACTGCCCTGTCCTCCCTTCTAGGCTTTGGTATCTGGTTGCCCTAGCCGTGCTAGTCTAGTTTAGCAAAACAAACAAGGAGTCCAGTGGCGCTTTTAAAGATTTCCCTCATCTTCAAAGCATCTGATAAAGTGGAATTTTCTCCCACAAAAGCTCATGTGATAAATAAATGTTAGTCTTTGAAAGTGCCACAGGACTCCTTGTTTTGGCTTTTTTGAAAAAGAAACAAGGAGTCCCGTGGCACTTGCAAAGACTAATGGATTTACTTATCATATGAGCTTTCAGGGGAGACATTCTTCATGCCTCTAACAATGTGTTTTTTTTTCTCCTCCCAAAGCTCATGCGACGAATAAATGTGTTAGCCTTTAAAAGTTGTTTTCATAGAACCATAGGGTTGGAAGGGACCTCATGAAGTCATCTAGTCCAACCCCCTGCCAAAAAAAGCAGGACCATTCCCATTAAATTATCTCAGCTAAAGTTCTATCCAGCCAGGCCTTAAACATCTCCAAAGACGGAGAGTCCACCACCTCCCTAGGTAGCCCATTCCAGTGCTTTACCACCCTCCTAGTAAGCAAGTTTTTCCTAATATCCAGCCTCAACCTCCCCAGCTGCATCTTGAAACCGTTGCTCCTTGTTCTGTCCTCTGTTACTACTGAGAACAGCCGAGCTCCATCCTCCTTGGAGAATCCCTTCAGGTAGCTGAAGGTTGCTATCAAATCCCCCCTCAGTCTGCTGTTTTGCTGAACTAGACAAACACAGCTACCCTTTGGTCCTTTTTTTGAGGCAGTGGTCCTTGGACATCAGCCAGGACGCACTTCTGGCTGCTCAGTTCAGGATAATCCTGGGAATATGACAGTTTTTTTGTTCCTCAGCATTGGCAATCCTAAACTGGGGGTCACAGGTCAGCATCGGTGTAGGGACCCTGGGTCGGAAGTCTGGTTATTATTGGCCAATGCATAAATCAGAGGTCAATGTGGGTTCGAAACTGTTGGTGGTGGATCTGATACCAGTGGGTGTATTGGCTTAAGCAGAGCAAGTGAGGATACTATAACTCTCTAGGGTTTGACCTACACTGATCTCTGATTTTTCCCTGCCAGTTTATGGCTTCCCACAAGATGCTGAATGGAAATCTTCTTAAGGAAATAACAAATGTTATATCAAATGTCAGCGCTTTCAGGTCCTCTCATCAGTGATTCTGTGGTTTGTTTAAGGCTGCTGCACATCTAAGTGGGCTGGCTCTGACTGGTCCTCTGCATTATCTCCTGTTCCTCTCTTCTGCACAAGTCCACTGCAGTGTGAAGAACGTGGAAGACAAGAATCAGGGTTTGGTGCAAACAATGACACTCAGGTCAGACTGCCTACTTTACACAGCAGCATTGAAGGCTCTGCTCACATCCCCTCATTAATTGCTGAAAAACCAGAGGAAAAAGAAAACAGAGGATCACACAAAGCTAAATATACAGCTAGTCCTCACTTAGTGACCTACTCGTTTAGTGACCCCTCAGAGTTATGACCAGCTCTCTGATGAGTTGGTATTATGGCGATGTACGAGAACTCGCATCAACTCTCTCAGATTACCTATATTTACAGTACACTATGCAAACTAAGTTCAGTACATTAGAGCTTAAAACATTTAAAATATATATTAAAAATGTTATAAATGATGCAAAGGTGACATTAAAACTATCTACCGATGGTTGAAAAACCCACTACCAGTAAAGTACATTATGCCTGAAATACCGGTAAGGGCTGCTCCTCGTTTAGTGACCAATTCGTTTATCAACCAGGTTTCAGGAACGGAACCCGGTCACTAAGTGAGGACTACCTGTACTGGAGGAGCTAAGGGGGTTGGGGTGGGAATTGCAGTGAGACAAGACATGTTCATCCTTCACAGGCAGGATGAAAACTAGAAGTTACATTATCTGCTGGCATAGCCAGGTAGAACTCTTTTGAAGTCATTGGAGTTGGGCCTGCTGCTTGGCAGTGAATTTGACAGTGCGAGTCCACAGGCCCAATTCCGTCTGTCTCAGGAAAAATGAATGAGGGTCATAAAATATGTAGCTCCCATGAGACTAACCATAGACAGCAGAACATTTTTCATTTGAAAGTGGAGGCTGACTTCAAAACAAACTACTGTACATTAGAGGGAAGGGGCATTTACGCAGACAGTTGATTTCTTTATCCAGGACTGACCTTAGGCATAGTAATACATGTAATCACTTGGGAATCTATGGTTAGTTGGGCAAGCACTGGTAAGTCATGAGCCAGTTTAGTTCCCCACTGTAAGACTGCAGCGGGAAGTATCTCATACCTCAATCTCTCCTCTGGTATCTTGGGGCTCTGAAAATTGCAAAACTTGTCTTGTCCTGATCTCAGGCAATCAATCTCCCTGTTCACCAAAATGTGGACTGTATAAAATAGCAGCTGTTCTGCCAATGACAATTCAAGTTGCTGCATATCTTTTCTGGCACACGACTGCACATTGCACCAGTCTGTCTCCGCATTTAGGACAAGACATTGAAATACTCACTGTCACACTCCCAGAGTAGGATTCTTGTGTTTTGCAATAATCTCGTCCAAAGTTGAACAGACAGGCAGAGCTGAGGCGCACAGTATAATGATAAAATGCTTGTCAAATCAAAATTTTGGTATAAGACTATTTTTAGGCTACCAGCCTTAGCACCTTCCCTTAGTTCCCCAAATCGCTGGTACTAGGAGAGACTTTATGCTCATCCAGTCCATCTCCTGAAGCATGGCACAACAGGGATGTAAAACTACAGTTTCGGAAGTTTTCACTAACTTTGTGTGCCTCCGTTTTTCTGAAACACATTTTGCCTGATTTTCAGATTTTCAACTCCTAGTGTAGTCCTCAATACCTATGAAAATCACACACAAGGGCACAATCAAATAGCAATTAGCTGCCCAGGTGCCTGTGAGCCAAAATGTTTCAAACTGGGCCCTCAGAAACTGAGGCATGTAGAACCAATGGATACTTCTGAAAAGTATGTCCTTATTGTTTTCGTAAAGTAACTGCAATAGCTGATAGTGGAGGAGAGACAGGAACAAAAATGGTCAGAATAAGAGATGAAGAATCAGAACTCCTGGGTTTGTTTTCCTATTCTGCTGAAGACTCACTGTACGATAATGAATAAGTCATTTCACATCTCTGTGCTTGTCTCCTGATCCGTAAAATGATGACTGGAACAGTTTTGCATGTCACAGAAGTCTGGATCACCTACCTCAGAAATGAGTAACTTTCACTGAAGTCAGTGGGAGTTATTCACCCTCTTATGTGAGCATTTTAGCTGCAGAGTTTGGGGTAAAACAGAGATGTTGGAGCAAGAGAAGAGATGGTTACAATAATTAAGATGACAAATAACCAAAGTGTGGACAAGTGTTACAGCAGGGGGATCAATGACTAATGTGTGGAGCTTGGTGATATTAAAGAAGAAAATATCAGCCTGCTTAATTTCACTGGTCTGCCTGAAGGATTGGGAATAAATTTCCAAGAACCAGACAGCAATTAAATTTCAAGATCGTGCTTGCAGCCAGTTGACCTTCCCTTGACCCTTTCCTCTCTGCAACTAGTGCAGGTCTTTTGTTCTCAAGCCTTTCTTTGAAGATAACTGGACACTGAAGAGGTTGAGTTTATTCTCTGGTCACAGGATGGGAGGCGATGGAGCTAGGGTGGATGGTGGGAAGGCAGAACTGATGACATCAAAGTGACCCACTGGATTGGACTAATAAAGTGAGGAGACAACAGTGTTGCAGATATTTACTTAGACCTGCTGCGCTTTTATAAACCAAACAGTGGTCTGACAGAACCAGCCAGGACAAGGTGGTACCTCAGAACAGCAACTCTCTGAGGCCCCAGCACTCCACAAAATGTACGTTTAATTAAAAACAAATGATGTTTCTAGCTCTTGCGGTTGTAAAGAAAACCTTGTGAAAGTGAGTGTGGCACCATCTCAGGATCTTTGCACTGCAAAATGAACTTTACCAATGGATTCCATTTTCAGGGGACCTAATTATGTTTTAACTTTGTTCTCCAATACAGTAGTGTGACAGTTTGGGAAATCAGTCTATGTAAACCTATGAATTCCATTTGTCTGTGTATCTCACTATAACCTTCTGTGCAGATTGAATATTCTGTTTGATATTTTCAGTATTTTGTATCTATGTTGGTCCCAGGACCTTAGGTGGATGAGAATAAAATATATCACAGTAAAATATATAACTTCACCCACCTTGTCTCTTCCGCTTTATGGCAGAAAACAGTATGTAACAGGCTGAAAAAATACCATCAACAATAGATCAGGCAGGACGGTGGAGGTTACCAGCCAAACCACTCCCTGTTAAAGACCTTCTACTAGCAGTCCCCTAGAGAGCAAGAGAATGGGAAAACCCCAACAGCAGGACAGAAAGAGCACAAGGTATTGGAGACTGGTTGTAAAAAGAGAAACTCTCTTGCAAACAGGTGCATCATTGCAGAAAAATAGGCCAGGCAGAAGGAGTTTGGACCCCTGACAGACACTGCCCAAGACCCAAAGGGCTCTCAGGAACAGTCAAGAAACTGAGGGAAGGACTTGCATTCAGCTGTCTGTTGTTCTCCCATACGTCTGTGACTTACTTGTTCTTTTCTTTCAGTGAAGTGTGCATGTTTAAGAAGTTCCTTCACAAAACGTCAGGGTTCCTTGCTTTAGCTGTCGTGTGGTCCTTGAAGGTTTAAACTGTAACTTGGAGTGCCCACAGTGTGGAACCCTGGAGCCAGCATGTATGAACTATTGGAGAGGGTTCAGCACTGGTTTTGGGGCTGAGGGCAGATGGATTATGAGGTCCAGCATCCCAAAGAAGGGGTACCAGAGTGGGAGTCTACACCTCAGGGATGTGCCTGAGAGGCTGGCCTTAAAGACAATGTATGGATGCTGCTCAGATTCCATAGGCTTGAAGGCATGCAGAATTCAAAGGGGAAACCAGCCACAACTGTAGCAAATGGTGCAAGAGTAACCTGTGTGCTGAACTAAAGGAGCTCTCTCTTTCAGGGATCTGCTGAGGCTGGGTTATGTTGCTGGGCAGATTTGGCTGCTCAGATCCAAAAGCTTCTGAAAATTAAGTGGGAGGTTGCACTGAGCATGCTCCACAAAGTTTTACTAGGGCTGCTGTGGTCAGATGAGGGAGAAGAGTAGCCAGGCAGAGAGTTGCAATGAGAAGAGCCCATGTGTTCAGTGTTCATGGAAGAAGCTGAGCTGGGAGTGAACAGCAGGATGTTTTCCTCCTCCTGTGGTGTCTTCTGCAGCAGAGTTCGTGCACATGCATGTGGGACTGAGGACTGGTTAAGCAGTAAGCTGACCAAATGGTGCTGGTTCCAGGGGAGAAAGAAAGGCCAGCATGGGGTTCTTTTGAAGATTCCTGCCACCAAAGAAGAGGATAGCCACTTCTTTCCACTCAAGCCTCTGGGCTTGAACAAAGACTGTAGCTGAGAGTTGGGTGAACTCCACCTGGACTTCGGCACTCTTGGGTTTCTTTCCCACAATGTTTCTGTGTGGACTGTTCTTTTTAAATTCATTTTGTTTTCCTAGGATAAGATTTGTTAAGTTAGTAGTTAATAAAGTTCATTGTTATGTTTATTCCAAGTAGTATTTTAAAGTGGTATGGCATCTCTGAGCAATCTTCACTGTGAGTCCTTTACAGCCTGGATCCTGGGTCTCCAGCTGCTTTCTCCATAGGGGTTGGGGTTTTTCTCTGATAGACACTGGAGAGGGGTAATGGAATGAATTCTAGACCACCTGAAGGTTACACAGGATCTCAAGACATGGTGGTGTCTTATCTGTACAGTGAGACAGAATTGCCTTTTAACTATCATAAGCAATCCATGCAACACAATGTATTTTTCCCTGTACTGAGTCTGCAGACAGACCACAACAATATCACGAGGAGAGGAGTGACTGGCCCCATTTGTCTCCAGGGTTGTTGCTTCTGAAACTTAATGATGAAAATATCCGCAGTAATATTAATTCCTTGCTATATGTCATGGATTATTTTTGAAAACATATGGCAGCTACTCTGGGATTATGTGGGAGCCTGAGGACAAAGTCCTCAAAGCATGAATCCCTCCCAAGATGACCCTACACAGATCAGCCTGGATGGTCTCTTGACTGGGCTGCACATTTTGACAGCTTCTGGCTCAGCTGTGGACCAATGCGGTGGCGATGCTGAATATGGAGAAATAGCTCCGTAAAGCCCAATTAAAAAAAAAAAAAAAAAGGATGAAAATGCCCAGCTGTCTCTTTCCCCTTTTAAACTGGTTCTGCTATTACAGTCTCCACCTACGCTGCTGTGTGCATTCAGCAAATGGGTTTACTCTTCTAATCCATTTTATCTTTTAATGTTGGCATTATCCTCTAACTCACATCATCTTCTCCGCTCACAGTGCTGTCAGGGTCCTCTTTCAACAGTGGATAATTCACCTTGTTTCCCATTGGTGCCTGGCAAAGAGCCCAAGTATAGCTCTGTAGTAATGTCACCAGTCAGTTGGGCAGTGAGGCTACAGAGACCTGGGTTGGGGGGATGCTCTAGAACGTATACATCAGTTGGATGGTTGCTTAGTCAGGGGCCCGTTAGCCAGGTCATGGAGCCATCACACTAAGCTGCATGAAGGCTCGATCCAAAACCCGTTGAAATCAATGGAAATAAACCTTTTCTTTGAACCTTGCCGCTGACTGCCCGGTTGCCACTGCACCATTGTCAAAGTTCTTGTTCTCACCTTCAAGGATCTTTTCAGCACAGCTATTCTGTGATTGTGTCATGCTGCTAATAATGCCAGCTTCAGCCTCTCATTTGTATGCTTCTGCACCATCTTTGTCTCTTATTTCATGCTTCCCGCATATACATGGGACACACTTCCTGAGCCGGTCCTTTTTTTCCCTTTTATTTCTACCATGATGCCTAAACAAGGCATTGCCAATGAGCAATGGCCTATGGGGAAAATGGATATGTTGTTTCCCTCCCCTCCACTTTGTGCAACTTGCTCAACTTAGATTGAGAGCTCTTGGGGCAGGAAAGGAGACATATTACGTGTGTGGAAAGTGCCTAACATTGTGGGCCTCTACAATGATCCAATCATAAATAATATTGAGTCACATTTTAGGCTGGTTAAATACAGCAGAGTGAAAATGTGGCTCCCTAACATGGCTTTAACATGTTTTTATAGACCATACAGACAAGAAAAAGAAAAAATAATGAATGACACACTGAGGCCATGGCCTGTTTTGGAACAGTTTCAATGTAGTTTTATCTGTACTGTAAATGAGGCCTTGGACTGTATCTATGCTAGAGAACTGTATGATTGGTAATTGAACCAGGCAGATAACATCAATGTAAGCACTAACAGTGCCTTGAGACCACAGTTTTGTTCTATGGCTACACTTGCACTGCTGTGAGGATACCTGTCCCACAGTTCCCCAGCATGCCTCCCTTATGGAAGATTTTTGATGGACCTCTGGAAGCTTCATAGTATTGTGGAGGAAGAGGTCAGATTCCCATAATTTCTTGGGAATCTTCCATAATTTCCCAGGGATGGAAACCAGGTGGGATGCTCCACTCTCACTTCTTGCTTGGAAAGAAGGGTATCTGATTGCTCTTTCAAAGAGCAGTCAAGGGGTGGCTGAAGCAGATGTGATGCCTCCATCACCATTGCATTGCTTGGTGACCCTGTACATCTACTTTTCAATATGACTCGTGAAACCATTCCCTGATTACACGAACAACAATTCAACTATACACTCAAGAGGTGCAAGATCACTGGAGAGTCTGCTTTTGGGAGCAGGGAAGGAAGTTGCAGCCCTCTGCTGACATGTCATGACAGTTCAGTAACTTCCACCTGGGGAGGTTACAGTAAACTCCACCCTCTCCAGAACCAATAGCCTGCTGAGACCTATTGTCATGATCACAGATGAAAAACAAAAGATCATCATGGTGGACATCACAGTCCCCTTCGAAAACTGGATCCCAGCCTTTCATGGACCCTGGGTCTGGAAAGAGGAGAAATATGCTCCACTAGCTGACACCCTGAGAGCTAAGTGCTATATGGTGCAGATGCTCGCCCTGATTGTCAGTGCCCCAGGCACCTGGGACCCCACCAACGAGTGTGTGCTGCAGGCCTGTGGTGTCAGATGGCGTTATGCTCAGTTGATATGCCGCCTCATGGTGTCTCACCATCAGGTGGTCCAGGGACATCTGCATCAAATATATCGCCAGATAAGGACAGTATCAGGAGGCGTAAGCAGGACCATCCCTTCAAACCACCACCAAGAGGATCCACAAACCTCCCTCCTCACAAGCAGGAATGTATCTTCTAATGGACTCTAGACACCATAATGCTAACACAATTCGTGACGACAAACTATTATTAACATATGTACTTCTGTTCTACCACATCAGGGGTCTGCAACCTGTGGCAGTGATTTGGCTGCACCCTTGCAGCTCTGGGCTCTGGGACCCCCTGCCACCAGGGGACCTTGCAGGCAGCCTGTGTCAGGCTCTGGACTCCCCCTGCCCCAACTGGGGGACCCTGGCAGGGGCCACTCTGGGGTCCCAGGCCCACCAACACCACCACCAGAGCAGCCATGCAGCAGGTGCCCTGGCGCAGCTGCCAGCCCCCCATCCCCTGGAGGCTACACCCATTGTGGATTCAAAACACTTGGTTATTGAAAGAATTTTTTAAAATGGCTTTTCTTATCTTTTGGGTTGCTGACCCCTGCCGCACACCTTGTATGCCCTCTGCCACATCTGTAAAGGCAGTGTTCCCACATTTTTTAATTCTTGCATTCCGAATCCATGGTCCTTTGATTCGCTCCATCCCGAATCCTCTAGCTCATGTACTGGTTGTACTTGGCATCATGTTGCCTTGCAACATATTCCTTCTCAATGACCCATACTGTGACCTGGATGCCTAGCCACCTCCTGTGTTTAACACTATGATCGTCTATTCCTTTATAACATTTTCTTAATAAAAAAATTTAAATCTGTTCTTATTCCTGGTGTAGTTTTGTTTAATATAAGCAAAGGCAAAGATGAAGTCTTTCAGTACAGACAAGCTGTTGCATCCAAGGCTGTTAGATACGTCAAGGGATTTCAAGAGGAAAGGTGCCTTCAGATATCTCTCACTCTCCAAGTGATGGGCCCAGGCACACCACAAAGTCTCTAGACCAGTGTTTCCCAACCAGTGTGCCATCAAGTCTGAGCAGGTGTGCCACAAAATGTTTTGAAAAACTACTCAAAGAGCTCTGGATTGGCTCATTAGCTCATGAATATTCATGAGTTCATTTGGAAACTATATGGTGGTGTGCTTCAAATTAATTAAAGATAGGAAGGTGTGCTACGGTAGAGAAAATGTTGGGAACCACTGCTCTAGACATCGTTGTTTCTCAAGAACAATGGTTCTTTTTGTGCACCCACTGTGACTAAAAGGCTAGAACAGTCTCAGCACCTTGCATGTAAAGGGCTTGACTTGTCAGGTTTGGCATTTGGCTGGAGAATCTAAGGGCCCTGATTTTGAGCTCTGCTCATAACCCTTTGTGCCCCCAACATGACCCTCTTTCCCCTCATCTCCCCCCCCCCCCAAAGGGCACCCCCATGCCTGGGCTGCAATGGGAGAAGTGTAGGATCACACTGCCAATTGTATGAGGCTCAGGGAACCACCCCTATGCTGGAGGAATTCCCATCTGTGGGCATCCAGCTCTTTTCTGGTCACTTTATCTCACAGGAGCTTGAATTCAGCCAAGAATCAAGGCCATGATCTTATCTCTTGACATTTATAATGCATTATACTGTAAACCTCTGTATTCCCCTTGCACTTGACATGATCTTTATTCACATGGGCTGGACCTTTCATCTTCTCCTTCACTTCTCCCTTTCATCCCTTCTCCGTTTTTCTCACTCTCAGTTCTTTCTTCCTGGCAAGCTGCATTCCCCTCTTCCTTGGCTTGATTTGTAATTACATGCTACCTCAAACCCAATAAAACCTCAACAAAGATATGTTTATTAGCACAGCCTGCATTTGGCCTGTCGCCAAGATTGAAAATGGTCTGTTCACACACTTTCAAACCCATGGTGGAGAATTAGGCATGGATCATACATGTTAGTGAAATAAATGCTGTCTATTTTTATTATTAAGATTGTTTATAATAGAATAATAGAAATATAGGGCTGGAAGCTGACCTTGAGAAGCCATCAAATACAGCTCTCTATGTTGTGGCAGGATCACCTAAACCTAGACCATTCCTGATAGGTATTTGACCAACTTGTTTTTAAAAGTTTTCAGTGTTGGGGACTCCAGGACTTTCTTAGAAGCCAAGGGGCTTAGCTTTCCTTACAATTAGGACGTTTATGGGGTGTGCTGGTGGTGGTCTTGGCCTAATATGTTAAATATGACCTTTATTAATTATCCCATTCTCATCATTTGGATGAGGAATGAGTTTTGAAGAGCAAGGTTGTGGATGTGTTGATAGGCCAGTAGTTACTAGCCCTTTCTGCATGAGGCACTTTGATGAGGGCTGGATTATGTTTTCAGTCATCTGATGGGATTCATTTTCCTTGTGATTTATTAATGTTTTCTGTCAGTACATCGAGAGTGTTAATGAGAAGAATTAATTGTTATACTTAAAGACCAGTGTGGCTCATGGGATATGCAAATTACAGAGACTTTTCCCCAGAATCTTCTTTATTACATAAACATAGCTGCCAGATTCCTGTAGTGCAGAACAGGCCACTTTTGTTCCAGAGAAAATGAATTGTTAATATAAAAGTGTCCCTGCCCCACTGGCCCTTGAAATCCTGGCCAGAGTACACTGAGCACAGAAATTAAACTGGACGCACAAACTAAGCTAGGGGGAGAAACACCTTGCAGAAAGCTAGGTCCGTGACATCAAAGACTAAATTCATCAGCTAAATTCAATCTCATTGATTTCATCAGCTACCCAAGGGATGAATTTGGCCTAAGGGCTGCACACTTTATCAGGAGAAAATATAATAGCCCTTAGAGGATGTAGGTGGAGCCAGAGAAGCTGGGAAAGTCTTCCAGGAAGAAACTGGACAACGAGGGACCAGCGTCCCATCGTATCACACCCAAGTATTCACGTTGGCCATGTAGGAGCTATTGGATTCCACATCGTGACCTTTCTCTATCTGCCCTCCCTTATTCAAGAATAAGGGGATAATCAATGCACAGATGGAAGAGTGGCAAATTCATCACTGGCAAAAGGACATACTTTTGCCATACAATGCACGATTAGTCAGACAAATTCATTGTCACCAGGTAATTGAGGACAAATGCTTATTAGGATGCAAAATAGGATTAGAAATATACACTATCTAGATAACAAGGATGCCCCACATTATAACAGTAAATGCAAAAATAAAATGAAATAAATATTGTTAAATTGGCTCAGACCCACGGCCCATCAAGTCCTCTAGCAGCATGTCGCTTCTTCTTTTGTATGAGTGATATAGAGCAACAACTACAATTTCATCAGAAATTGACTGAGACAGATGGCTAGATCAGAAGCAGCAGAATTTTTTGCAGTGATACCTCCTTTGTATTTAAAAATTGGACAGTAGGTGGTGATATGTTTGATGGCCTGTTGTAGGCAGCCGCACTCACATGCCAGAGAATCCTTGAGTTTCTATTTGTTCATTATGGCTATGTCTACACTAGCAAATTAGTTCGAATTAAGGAGCCTTAATTCGAACTAATTTGAGCCCAGTCTACACTAGGCTTTGCCTAATTCAAACTAAAAACTTTTTTAGTTTGAACTAAGCAAAGCTTAGGTTGAACTAGTTCGTTTGGCTGGTTAGTCCAAATTAACTGCTTAGTTCAAACTTATTTTGACATTCGAACTAAATAAGTTTGAACTAGTGGTTAGTTTGAACTAAGCACTTTTTTTTAGTTCAAACAAACCACGCTTTTTTAGTTCGAACTAAAAAGTTAGTTTGAACTAAGAGTGGCTATTTCGAACTAAAAGTTAGAAGCAAGTCTGAACTAAGCTTTTAGGTGTACACGTATGTCCACATCTGCCACGGTTGGTTTGGATCTAGTTCAGAGTTGGCCAAGATGTCTGTGGAAGGTCAAACCTAGAAACCTTCTGTGTGGGATCTGGCACAAGGTGCTTATTATAAAGTCTTGTTTAGCTCAATCTACTTTTGAAGCTTCCTTCTGATCATAGCCTAATTGCATGAGGCTAAGCCAATATTCCCAGGAGGAAGTCTTGCAGGACTTAAGGTGTTGGGGTGTGGGGCTGTTCCAAAGTCTTGGTTGATTACATCCCTTTTCCTGGATTTGAGTATCTTTGCGGAGTGTTGCAGCAGTTTGGTGTTTTGGTGAGGGAATGACATTTGACAGAACATGTAGCCATGGTGTTGGAGTCAACTTAATGGTTTCAACGATGCACTACATCAGTGTATTCATTTCAGCTAGCTGTCAAAAAGTCAGAAGTGACTGCATCTGCTCCATACCAGTGTGCAATATTCAGCTACTGAATATACAAATGCACTGCAGATCTTTGCATATACCAGTGCTGATGTACCTGCTTGTGGGTAATAGTGACCAGCACCAGATGTCTCCTGGGAAGACTGCAAGCAAGGTTGGCCCAAGGGGTTTTGGTGCCGTAGGCAAACTATAACTTTAGCCCCCACCGCACGTCGTAAGAGAAAATGTATTAATATGTTTAATAGAGAGAAAAAATCACTTCTGTCTAATTCGATGCCTTTAACGGCTGGTGCCCTAGGCAAGCACCTAGTTCACCTATATGGCCAGCCCTGATTGCAAGAACCCCACAATAGGCAGATGTGAGAGAGTCTGACTTCAGAAAAGTCCCATCCTTATCTCTATTAGAGATTGCTTTAGACCACTGTTCCCTCTAAGCTGTGCACGTGTGCACGCGCACACAGGTCATGAAACCTGCGCACACCACAAAATAAAGTGCGCACAAAAAAATTCAATAGTGCTAATATTGGTGCTTACAAAGAAATGTTTTTGCGCACACAAAGAAATTGTTTGCGCACAGTCTATGAGTAGTTAGAGGGAACATTGCTTTAGGCCCCCAAAATTAAGTTTTTAGCTATTCCAAAATTCTTGCATTAGCGATTATAACTCTAGCCTTCTTTGGATCTTACTTGATTCAACACCATCATGTGGCAGTGAAGTTCACACTCTAATTATGCATGGAATGGAATAGTAGTATTTTGAATTTGCTACTTTTCAACTTCATCAACTTTGTTCTGATGCTATGAGACAGGGAGAACAGTGGAAGCTCCCAATCCACCTTCTCTCCCAATTTGTCAGCCTCTCTTTTCACAGGCCCTTGATCATCTTCACTTTCCTTCTCTGAACCCTTCTGATTCTGCAGCACCTTTGTGGAGATGAAGTGACCAGTACAATCCAGATGAGGCTGCCCATCGATCTATATATCAGCTTCAGCATATTTTCCATATTATTTGCCATCCCATTCCTTCTGCATCCTAACTTCTCGTTGGTATTTTTCCCGACCAGAGCTGCATATCGAGTAGGGGTCCCCACTGAGCCAGGATGACGTGCAAGTCCCTTTACTGGAAGAAACTGGTTTGGCAGGGCTATAGTGGCTCATGCATCCATGAGCCAATCTCCCAGCTCGTGGCAGTTATGAGAAACCTCCCCCTGGAGACAGAAGACTAAGTTCAAAGCTGTCCACAGTTAGATTTTGCAACCTTTCTTTGTCACATCAGGTAGACTACTGAAAATAGCCCGGCCTTTCCCATGGTGTGCAGCTAAGAAGCAACCAGAGGCATGTCCATGCCCACCCTGGACATAAGGCGTGACTGCAGAGGGGCTGCCAGTGCACCCAGCAGGCTCCTGGGACACGTGAGCTGCCTTCTCTGGCCCATGTTGGGGTGACAGGTTGGAGGGCCAGCAGCCCTTAGCTGGCCCATGCATGTGGGGAATGCCCCGCCCTTGCAGGAGGGGATGGAGGCTAATGCATGGAGGAGGAAGAAGGGTCACAATCTACGTTCCCTCTAAGCTGTGCGCGTGTGCACACGCACACAGACTGTGAAATCCACGCACACAACAAAATAAAGCCCGCACAAAACAAATCAACAGTGCTAATATTTTGATGCTACTTTGAAGAAGGTGATTTCAAGCAACACATTTCAAATAAGATTTTGTAATTCATAAAATCATTTCCATCACTGGATCAAAATACACTTTAGCTATTAGCTGAGTCACACACACTTCATTGCACTCACAAGTTGGACCGCACTCACTGGCGTGGGCACAAAACTGAGCAGGGGCTCCACACATTTGCACAAGAGACATTTTTTGCGCACACAGCCTATGCACAATGCGAGGGAACCCTGTGACCACAATCAGCTGGGTCACCCCATGGCTGCAGAGGGGCCGCAGCTGCGTGCAAGGCTGCCGCCGACAGGGGGCGCAGCGACGCGCCTCCTCTTCCTAGGCGACGTCGCCCGGCGGCCGCCGCGCGCCGCTGCAGCCGCGCTCCCCCTCCCCGGCGGCGACGTCAGGTTGCCGGGGCGACCGCCGCGCAGCCGCCCTCGCCGCGGCCTGATTGGCCGCGGGCGCTGTCGCTCGCCCGCGAGCGGGCGCGCCCATTGGCCGGCGCGGCGGGGGTCGGTTGCGCCGCCGGACGGAGCGGCGCCGAGAGCGAGCCCGGCCCAGCCCCCTCCTCCCGCCCGGCGGCCCCGGGGCGCCGAGCCGAGCCGAGCCGCCGCGCGCGGGATCATGTCGGGCGCCGACGAGCGGGCCAAGGAGATCCTGAGGGGATTCAAGCTGTATCCGCCGCCCAGCGCCCTGCCCCTCCCCCAGCCGGGCGGGCTCATTCGCGGGGGGGGGGGTTCTGCCGCCGCCGCCGCGCCGCGTCCCCCATGGCAGGCTGATGGGGGGGTCCGCGCTCCCCCCCCCGCCGCCCGGCGCGGTGCTGGGGTCCCGCTGCGGGGAAAGGGGGCGGGGCGGGGTCTCAGCTGGTGCTCGGGCCGCGCCCTGGACTTGGCTTTGCTGTGAGTGTGAACGGTGCAGGCCGCTGCTGCACCGCTCCTGCGGGACTTTAGACCAGGCTGGGCAGGGCAAGGCTGTCAGGGAGTGAATGCGGAGCAATAGGGTAAGTTTTTTAAAAAAATAAATAAATAAAACTTTCCTGGGTGCGTAACTGGGGATGAGAGGGGTGGCGGGGTTTGTCATACCCACTGTTCCCTCCACTTGGGCGTAGACTGTGTGCACACACTATTTCTTGGTGGGTGCAAAAACATTTCTTCGTGAGCACCCCCTTGAATCTTTTCATGCACGCTTTATTTTGGCGTGCATGCAGGTTTCAGGACCGGGGCGTACATGCCTACGCGCACAGCTTAGAGGGAAGAGTGGTCGTACACTACGGAGTGGGGGGAAAGCGAGTGAGTGGGTCAGAGTGGAAGAACGATCTAAGGCAACAGTGTTAAAAAAAGGAGGCTGGGGGTGCTTAAAGACAAGCCCGTTTATTTAGCGCATGAGCTTTTGGGAGAGAAAATCCCATTTGGTGAAGGCTCCTTGCTTTGCTG
Organism: Podocnemis expansa; assembly: GCA_007922195.1. Taxonomy (NCBI): domain Eukaryota; kingdom Metazoa; phylum Chordata; order Testudines; family Podocnemididae; genus Podocnemis; species Podocnemis expansa. Next base: position 4,328,198 of record ML682073.1, on the reverse strand, counting down.
CACGCACGCGGCTGCCCCGGTGGAGTAGGACGGCGGGGATGTTCTGCTTGCTTAGCCTTGCGCTGTACGGGTGTGTGTAATCACTTAACAGATGTGGGTGATAGTCGGAGCAGCTCTGTGTTGAAGGTAAGCGAAGCACTAGCTGCAGCGTACAAGCAGCTGTTTCACCCTATGGAGAAACATCATTTCCCTTCCCCCGCCTCCCAAGACCAAACATCCATCAGGGTTTCTTTCTTTGATTTCATTCCAGAGGCAGTAGTGGAAGCTCACTTAGTCTGTGCAGTGTTGACATTTCAGTTGTCAAGAAGGTTGTTAGCAGACGGCTGAGAAGTTCAGGTTATGGGAGAAAATTGAACTTTTGACAAGTTCAAGCAAACATGTTAGATTCTTCTTTAGCAGCAGGCCTGGGGAGGTTTACAGAGCATGAACCTCGAGCCTTCAGGTTTCATTTGGTCCTTCAGCTTCTGCACGCTAGGAGAATTAAGACACAATCATATTTCAGTGACGGATGAAATGGTCCCTGTGAGTAGTTGATCAATTAAAATCATAAGCTTTTTAATTTTTAGAAGGGGAAGATGCCATGCAGTTGAGAGAGAGAAGCTGGATGAGGTAACGTCTTTCATTGGATCAGTTGCTGTTGGCAAGAGAGAAGCTGGTACAGTAGAAGGTATTTCTTCACCTGTCTTCTCTCTCTCTCATAGCCTGGGACTGGAACGGCCTCCCCACCACTGCATCTGCAAATGCAAGATTGAATTGTCTGGCTCCAGTAGGCAGTATAGGACTAATGTAATATACATTAACACAGTTTATGGGCTGGCCTAGCACCCTGATGATGATGCTCAGTATTATTATGGGGGTTGTGGGGACCACCACAAGTTCAGTTTTCTGTTACTTGCTCCCTGGAAGCAACGAGGTCTTGGGGCATTATGAAAGTTTCAGCTGTGAGGAGGGAGTAGACAAAAAGCAAGCATCACATGGAGAGCAATCCCTTTCACTAGTTAGAAAACAGCATTTGGGCACTTAAAGAAGCACCATCTAGTCTTCATTTGCAGGGCTGCTGTCTGACATAATAGACCTTCAGGCCTAAGGAACAAGGAGCGCCTTCTGCAAAGATTTCATAAGTGGTGCTTCTTTTATAAGAGATTATTAAAGCTATGTTTTCATCATTAATTGGAGAACTGTTTTTACAAGTCATCAAGTAAATAAAAAAAGCATGGGGATGAATAGATGTACCAGAGGAAAACACTGAGGCATTGCATCCTTCACACAGGAAGTGGCTCATGCGCAGAATGTGGCTATCAATTGATCAGCTCAATCTTAGGATATTCTCTAAAAGGAGCGGTCACATTCTCAAAAACGTTTGAAAGAAACACCAGGGTGCTGCTGACTCTGGAGCAGTTTTCCTAGATTTCTTGATAGGAGGAGAAAGCCTTGAAATGCTGCAAGTTTGTATTCTCTGAGAGATGTTCAGTTCCTTCAGCTTAGTGGAACCTGAAAGAATGCATCTCAAGCTTGCTTTTGGCATGTGAAACTGGCATGATGATGCCTGAGACATGGATATTCTAGTTTCCTCATAAGCTTATAGGATAAAGAATGTCATTAGTAAATCAGGCTTCTTAAATTATTGCTCATAGTAACCTACATAGAACAGACATTAACTGAAAGTCTAGTTCACCATGGATAAAGTTTCTTCAGTCAGATTCTGAAGCCAAATGCAAGCTTTCCAACTGATCAGGACATTATTCTGGAGAAGTTAAATTCTTGTAGAAATTAATGCTCCTGACTTCAGTGACTGTGAAGCTTGATTTCCTTCCTGTATGACAGTAGTGCTGAAACATGCTGTGGGTAGAGGCTGTGAAACTCAAGCCAGAAGTATCTCCTCCAGTTTCCTGCAGGCCTATATCTGCTATTCTGTTAAAGTTTTCTTTTTTTTTTTAAAAAGACTTTTAGGTAAATTGAGGGTAGGCATGGGTAATCTCACCTTTGTATCTTAGACATTTATATGGCACCAGCCAGCTATCTGGGTGTAATTTGTGGTTTTGGTACTTTAACAGATGGAAAACCTATAGCCAGTTTGATAGCTTTTTATCTCTTGTAAATGAGAATAGAATGGTAAACAGCTTAGTCTCTTTATAAATTCTGCACAGGCACTTTGCTGTAGTGAACAATCCGGTTACACTTCTTAAGAGTGTTCACAAGCTAGGTCCTTGCTTTGGGAAAGCACTTCAGTTGCCTCATGCTAAGCAGGACAGTAGCTCTGTAGGCAACTAAAGAGTACTCTTTTTTTGTAATGCTAGCCAAGACCCTCGTTCTGCAGTATGAGACTACGCATGGGGGTCAGCATGTGCACAGGTAAAGTTAAGCCGGTGCTTAAGTATTTGCAGAACAAGTGCCTAATATCTTATCAAGAAGCTACAGAACAGACTAACGGCGCTAGGATTTCTGAAGAGGAAAGAGCCTGAGGCCAACTTCAGTGTCTCCTTGGTGTATATGTGGACCTCACTTACCTTTGTCACAGAATATCCTTCAATATTTGCACTGCCAGCTTATCTTTGGAAGTAATGTATAGCAGTGGTTGTCAGCCTTTTGTGGCATGTGACATACTTGGCAGCATATTGTGACTCTACAGGATACACCTAGCCTGCGCACCCACCCTGGTCGAATCCAGCCATCTCCCCGGCTGCCTGTGACATGCTTACCACTGTGTGGTGACACAATAATGTGTTCTGACATGGTGGTTGACACCCAGTGGTTTATACAATTAATTTCAGTGTCTGTATTTAGCAGTCTTTCCCATACAAGAGTGTAGAACTGAAGGAAGACTCAGTTTCCTGTGACTTATGTCCTGGCGATTGAACAGTTTCTCTAAACTGGCTTTTGAGCAATTCCGAAGGGATAGCCATGTTGAGTTCCCTCTACATCAGGGGTACTCAAACAGCGGCCCGTGGTCCACAATCCGGACCCCGAAGACGTTTCTGATGGACCGCGGCAATGTTCCCTCTAAGGGGAGAGGGCAGCTGAGCAATTCCAGTTGCTCACTGCGCTGCCCCCCGCTCCCAGAACACGCTCCCGGAGCACGCCCCCCACTCACGGCATCACCCCCCCGCTTGCGGCATCACCCCCCCCCCGCTCCCAGAACACGCCTTCCACTCCCGGCATCACCCCCCCTGCTCGCGGCATCACCCCCCCTGCTCCTGCAACATGCCCCCCCGCTCGCAGCATCACCCCTCCCCCCCGCTCCCAGCAGTAGGCCTACCCTAGTTGGTTGTGGACCCCGATGAATGGTGGAAGGCTGAATGTGGACCAGCTCGCAAAAAGTTTGAGTACCCCTGCTCTACATAATCTTCTTCCTAATGTAAAATACCCAAGTAATAAATGACGTGGGACAACTAAAGAACAAGTTGATTAAGGCCAAATTATGTTTAAGTACAGATGTGCTGTTTTTGTCAATCCTTCCATTTAGCGGCAGCATCTGTACTGTTAATCAGATCAGCCACCACAATCCATGGCCACACCTAAACATGTTTGACTTCCCAAATGGTGGATCCCCACCCACCACTGGGTCCCACTTTCCCTACAGGTGCTACCCATGTTCTGCCTATGCTCTTGTTTTCTCTGGGTTGCAGCAGGACAAAGGAGGTGCTTCTGGGGCACATGCAGGGTAACCACAGGCTGTTTGCTGGCTCCTGCTGCTTCTACCTTTGGGTTTCTACTGCTGCCTGGATCCTGCTTCTACATCACTGCCTGCTGCCCAAAGGAAGAGAGCCGGATCCAGGCATTCCCAGTCGCAACACAGAGGAAGTGGCTGGAGCCAGAAAGCAGTCAGCCAGCAGTCTGGTAGAGATTGCTGCCTGGTTCTGAAGAGACAGGAACTGGCTGGATTTGTAGGAGTGGGCATGACTGGTGAGCAAGAGTAAGGAGACCTAGGAGTGTAGTGGTTGTCCCTTACAACACCCCCCCCCCAAAGGGGGAGAAAGTGCAGGCAGTGGGTTGCCTTACTAAAGAGCACATCTTAAAAGGACCACAGTTCATCATCTTAGGAGCTGCTCTTACTAAAATCCTCCCTTTGTTTTGTAGCCTAGTTAAGGCTAAATGTACCCATCCATGACAACAGCAGGCAGGTACAGCTAAAGATACTCTAGACCTTGCTTTGTCCACATACAGCAATGCTTATCTGTGCTAGGGGGTCAGATAAATTATGTAATAGGCTTGCATCTGAGGCTGTTCAGTTAATGTCTGTGTAGACAGTACACAGGACTCATGGAATAAAATATGAGTGCCAACAGTGCGGATTTTGAATCAGTTAAGGTAGTGAACTTCATCTTTAGGGCAGCATGGCGACCCAACTAGGGGAACTGCACATTTCATAGCTTCTGTAGGCATAGCACATTTGGTGCATGCACCCATGGCTTTGTGCATTTCTCTGTCTACTTTCTTTACTACAACCTCCAACAGAGCTCCGTTATCCATCCTAGTTCAGGGACTTCCAACCACCACCAAAACTTCCTCCTTCCTCATTTTGACATCCACCACACCTCTGTCTCCTCCAGTATCTCCTGAATAATAGGGGGTCTGTGCTCTCTTGTCTCACTTCTCCCTATTCCTGGGTCCCAATTTTCCCCATGCTCTGAGCTCAGTGTACATCCCTTCCCAATATCAGAGTCTCCCCCTTCTCCCTCCCACATGCTAGGGGCCTGTGCCCCCATATGTCATTCCCTACTTTCTTGACATGTCAGGAGGCAATGGAGGCAGTAATCTTATGCTTACCATTATTTTTTTCTGGAGAAGAGTCATGCAGGGTGTTAACATGTTCAACTCTGTTGGGAAGCTGGGCAGAGCTGAAGTGGTAATGAGAGGTGTTAATGACTGCTTTGATTTCTAGGCAGCTACAGATCTCCTTTTTCCCTTTCCAGTTTTCAGATTTTCACGGAAGTCAATAGGGATCAGTCCATTGATCCTTAGAATGTTTCTTGAAGTCTTAGAATTAATCTCATGCAGCATGTGTTACATCTAAACATAGAAATGCTAGCCAGTTGCGTGTAGGACAAGGGACTACCAGACTTTCACTGTGTTTGCTCACCTTTACGTGCTTGGGTTTTGTAAGCAGAGGTGATAAACAACATCTCAGCAACCTTAACTGATTTTGAAAAAAAACCTGTGGTTTGGAATTTCCCAGTGGTAAGAGTAGATTAGTGAAGACAGTTTCTAAAATTCAAAGAGAGATGGATCACTAGATAAAAGGAAAGGGGGTGGGGGGTCTGGCTAGCTGATTATGGTTTCTGTGGTGCTCTGCCCCATTAAATGCACCCTGACAAGATAAGCACATTCCTGAATAGCCAAAGGTGTGCTGCATACCCAGATTTAAAAGTGCTAAATGCCTAACTTATGCCTACCTCACAGCCCAGTCACAGAACTTCTGTCTGAAACTGTGGACAGTAGTACAGATTTTACACTTACACACCACTTTGTCATCTGTAAGTCAAAGTACTTTACAAAGGTGACCAAGTTACACTCATCATCATCATCCAGTTTCCTAACTCGGTGCAAAGGATCAAATCATGCCCCTCTAAGTCAATTGCAACACTCCTATAGATTTCAAAAAGGCCAGGATTTGAGCCAGAAATATCATTTGATTTATACCAACACTGATGGATAGGATGGACAGTCTGCCACTTCGTGTCAGTCATCTAGTTCCAGATCTGCCACAGTTTCCTGTGCAGTGTTTGTTGGTAATCTGCTACTCTGCTCTCACAGAAACCAGCTACATCTACATTTATAGGTCAGAGGGCATCTTGTTGAGGAATGATGCAGGAACAGTAATTTTAGCAGGTTCTGGGATGATGTTCTTTCATTTTTGAAATTAGCCCTGGCTAATTCAGAGGAAATGGTGCCCCCTATCCAAAAAAGTATGGTTGTCATAATGTAGCTTAGTGTCCATGTAATGGCAATTTCATTAACTTTTACTATTCTGTCCCTTGGAAATGGCCTCTTGAATGGGCCAGTTGTGGTCTGTTTCAGATGTGATGATGTGTTATTTGATGGATAGTAAAGCATTGGCCTTACTGGAAGGTATAGTTCCTGCTGGCATTAAACATTCATTTTTCCTTATACTAACAGATGAGTGGAATTATTTCTGTGTTCTCACACCTCTCTATTGATGTAGTGAGTCACATCCAGCAGAGTTGAGATTCTCTGTAAAGTTGCGATTCCCTGATGCTGCGTATTTTGTTGCAGCCCTCTTCTATTTTTCTTTTCATAGTGACATACAAATTACTTGTCTAAGGGGATGAGTAATGACTGAATTTCATTTTATTCTGTTTCTAGGACACCAGATGGACTAGCAAAACTGTCTTAATATATTAAATATGAGGTATATGCAAGTGTAGAGAGAGGCTTTGGGAAATATGAGTAAGTTCTCACAAGACTGATTTATATAGTAGATACCTGAATAACCTGATGATGTAGACCAGGTGGTTTGGCCACTCTAGGCATTCTGCTTTAATAATGGTATTTCCAGGTATTAACTGCAGTAGCATATGTTTATAGCAGGTGGCTGGTTTGATTTGTCTTTATTCACAGAGATCTCTGAATGGGAATTATTTAAAGGAAGAATGTTAACTGTTTCCAAAAACAGGCTTCTCAGGTTAGCTGTATGATTAAGTGATTAATGATTAAGTCAGGTGGTCTGCATTTTGTTCTCTGCTCTTGCCTTAACTTTGCGAGAACTTTGGAAATGCTATTTAAGTTCTTCCTTACTTTCTCCCTCCCCTCCTCCCACCTGCAACCCCAAGCCTGGAAAGTAAGAATAAGATCTTTATAGAAGTTGAGGTTTGATTCATATACCGAAAGAGCGAAGACCCTCCAAAAGAGCAAAGTGTTGTTTGCACCTAGATGTGCCAAGACCCTCTTGCTCCTGGGTTCAATTCCCAGGGGGTTGGACTTGATGATCTCATGAGGTCCCTTCCAGCCCTATGATTGGATTTGGATATGGTAAAATGTGGACATACCATCATCTCATACATCTAACATAGAAAGGCTCACTTCTAGGCTCCTAGATGGAGGTAAAATAAATAAATAAATAAATAAATAAAAATAAAGTTGATGCTTAAATTTGTTTAATACTGAACTTTGTAGTTCTCTGCACTTTCCTCCATCTAAGGGGAATATAAAAATACTAGTTCCATGAAAAGTTTAAGAGCAAAAGTGATTCCTCAAGTCCTTACCACTTAGTTATTCAAATACTTAATCACTTCTGAACGTTTAAATAAGTGATTCCACTAAAACACCAGCTTGTGTTTACATTCATTATTCATGTGCACCTACAGTGCTTGACAAGCAGGAAAAAAAGTCCACTTTAGACAAAGTAACTGCCTTTTTGTATTGTATGCGTGGACCACAAACAAGCTTCTGCTTCATTGTGGCCTTTCCATAAAGGGGTAGCTGTTAGGAAGAAAACAAAAGTCAGTTCTCTCGTATGATTCAGGAAACCTCTGTAAGCTAAGTAAATGATATCCACAGCCATTTGCTCTTGTCTTAAGGCTAGCTATGTTATGCCTAGTCCAGGGGTTAGCAACGCAAAAGATAAGAGGAGCCATTTTTTAAAATTCCTTCAATAACCAAGTGCTTTGAGAACCACAATGGGTGTAGCCTCCTGGTTGGGGGAACTGGACCAGGGCTCCGGCTGCAGGGTTACTGGTGGTGGTGGGAGCCTCGAACCAGGATTGGGCTGCCCCCAGGTTCCCACAGTGTTGGGAGGCTGGATCCTAGTGTGGGCCACATGGTAGGGTCTCCCAGTGGCAAGGGGGAGGGCCCCAGAACACAGAGCCACAAGGGGGAAGAGAGAGAGCCACATGCAGCTCTAGAGTCACAGGTTGCAGATTCCTGGCCTAGTCTCTCTTGGAAGCTATGGACAGCAACTGGGGCTCTCTAGAGCAGTAGCTCTCAACCTTCCCAGATGACCGTGCCCCTTTCGGGAGTCTGGTTTGTGTTGTGCATCCCAACTTTCACCTCACCTACTCTACTTGCTTGCACAATGAAACTAATATTGAAGTGTCACAGCATGCTACTACTGAAAGTCTCATTTTTACCATGCAATGATACAAATGAATCAATCGGAATATATTATACTTGTATTTCAGCATATAGTAGATAGAGCAGCATAAGCAAGTAATTGTCTGTATGAATTTTAGTTTGTGCTGACTTCACAAGTAATTTGTATGTAGCCTGTTGTACAATTAGGCCAATATCTAGGTGGGTTGATATACCCCCTGGTTGAGAATGACTGCTCTAGAATAACAGCTGGTGCTGAACCTGAATGTTCCAGCTGGAGGATTGCTAAAACCTTGATTGACAGACAAGGATTTTCAATCTGACAATGACAGAATTGAGTGTAGGGCAGCTCTAATCACAGCATTTTATGCCGCAGCTGAAGATGATACCTAGCAGAAGAAAGAATTCATTGTGTGTGTCAGCTTAATTCAGCCTCACCATAACATGGGTTGACTACTTGCACGAGTCTAAGACATCAGAAGGTATGACTATGCCAGAACAACAGGATAGGGTAATAAGCAGGAATGAGTGCAATTTTGCCTGATTTTAGTTCACTTGAAAGCTATTAGTAAAACATTACACAGGATAATGCTAAGCTGCTGAGTTATTCAACCATGTAACTTTTTAAAACTACTTACTAAAGGATAGCAAGAACAACTTTGAGCAAGACAGCATCACCCATTCAAGATCACGGTGATGCAGAGGAGAATACTCTTACATTATGGCTTCCATAGCTCTAGAAATTGTAGTAGTAGATAGGGTAGCTTGATAGGATATTCCCAGGCACTTTTCATAAGGTCTGCACACTTGAACCACTTTCACTTGAAGTGAATGGAGTCCAATTTGGTCTAGTACCCATCTGTCAAATTCAGTGAGTGTTGTTGCAGAGTCACTTGGTTTGGGACTTCTCTGAGACAGGGTGGGACCTGGGCCAGCTGCCCCTTTTACCTCAGGCTGCTACCAGTGACAATGTGTAAACACGCATATGGCTAACAGTTATCAATGTCAGCTTCTATGAATATAGTTCTGCATGAAACCCACTTAATTTTCTGTATGCCATAGCAAGGCTGTCAAAAGGGTCCTTGTATCTTAAGTTACCAGTTAATGTGCACAAGGCCCAAATAGATTGCCTGCCTGCCTGCTTGCTTCCATCCTCTTGACTTTAGGAGACTGGATTCAAGCCTTGCCTGACTTCAGGATACATGTCCATAGATTTAAGAAACCGATCCCTAGATTAAGCTCAAATTTTCTAGTTCAGAGATAAACTGTTGCCTGGACAGGCAGCTTCTGAAGAGTTTTGGATTAAATATCAAAGTTTAAAAGAGCTAGGCTGGATGAGAGTCAAGAACATGATATTTACATATTAATATAGATTGAGGTGAAGAGTCTGTGGATGCAAAATCATGTAAAATAAGAGGAATGTTTCTATCAAGTCATTTGCATGGAGTGTTGCTAGTTCCTCATAAGCATGGGGATCTGTAATGCCCACATACTTCTCAAAATGTGTCTAATCTAAGTGGAAAGGAGGAAGCTTTCTTCCATCTTTGTGTAAACAGCTACAGGAGCAGACTGAACAGTTTGCAAGCTGAGACCATAGGTAGTTACTTTCCTTTAACACTTAGGGAGCTCTGCCATTGCAGTTCAGGTTGTTTTCACTGAACATGCAGTGCAGGGAAGGAGATCAGTATCTTTAAAATGAAGTTCTAAAGCACTTCTGGATGTGACTTTTTATTGCAGATAATCCTAGGTTGTCCTGGTTTTCTTCTGACACAACCTCATGTCAGGCAGACATTTTTCTCAACCAGCATGGGATATGCAGTTTCTTCCAGAAACTGTCTGCCATGGAATGAGCTTTTGGCATCTAGAAGTTCTGGTCAAGTATGCACCTTTGCTCCTGGCTGTGGTTCCCTGTATGCACTCCCATTACATTTCTAAATTGCTGGTCTTGGGATTTTTTTCATAGCTACCAAGGTCTCTTAAAAAAACTTTTTAAGTGCTCATCTCTTGCTGTTCTTATTGAAGTTGTAGGCATCTGTAGGGACAATCATTTCCCCAGCAACCAGTTGTGATATCATGAATAAGAATCTGGCATGGGAGGAAGTGGGGGGAGGATCAGCAGCAGGCACAGTGAACTCTTAGAAGCCAAAGACCTGGTTCTCCCTCAACTCTCTCATAGCATTAACCCTATTTTTGGCTTGGGGGGAGGGGGTTACTATAGCTACAACTTGTGGCCTTTTGAAGATTGAGTTTTCTTCATTCTAGGAAAAGACAATTTTCCTTTTTCAAAAAAGTACAGTCTCTGCAGCCCCAGTTACAGTGTACTGTCCTCATTTGACATGCTAATAGTTAATTACACTGCTAATTCAAGGGAGGAAATAGTCATTTAACAGCTCCAGAATGGAATAATTTTATCTGCTTTCCTTCTCCCATGCAGACTTTTTCAGATTTGTTAGATACTTTTGAATTGAGCTTTGTTGCACTATTTTACTGACTTTAAACTCAGCTTTTTAGACCCCCCCCCCCAACACTGAACCTTGATTTGTTTTTTTTCCAGAAGTGAAGAAGGAACTTGCTCACAATTACAGAGAACACACATCAATCTCTATGTGATCCATTAGCTAGACCACCAGTTTTTAAACATTCAAGTAAGGAAATACAAATCTCTGTGCAAGCATTAACCCCCAAAACAAAAAACCCAAAGGAAGATTGTAGCCCCATTTCTTTTAAGGCTCTGGCCTGTTTCTCAGGGAGGAGATTCAAACATCCTAGTTTTTGCATCAAGTCCCCTGGCAATATCTCTTCAGTCTTTACCATAAACAAAGAGGGGAAAAAAACAAAAACCAGGTAATTAAATCAACTTATCTGTAGTCCTCTAGTGGGCAGGTAGACCACATCTCAGATTTATTTGCCAGACTCCCAGCCATCTTCCAACCTCATTCCTTTCTGAAAGAGCTCTTATCAACTTCCCTTCCTCTTTGAAATACCTGCCAGCCTGAAACCAGGTGAAACTTTTTTCCCTGAGTGGAAAGTAATTGCCTGGCTTCCCTTGCAGGGAATTAACTCCTGATTCCCTGATGAAATCTGGGGTATGCCCATCCCACCACTATTGCTCACAGAGGACCCAATTTTACCTTTGATACAAGTAATACACTGAATGGAAAGGTAGTATGTGATCACATAATTTAGGATAGGACCATAATGCATGTGCAAAAGGGGGCTGTATGGTTTTCATGGTCAATCTGCTTTCTGGCATTTCCCAGCTTGAGTATTTGGCTACAATCACCATGCCTTTTGAGCATAGATTTTTAAAAGTATTTTTAGTATTTTGTTGTCTCACATACTGTTTTAATTCATGTTAGTGGAATTGTATCTTGCATGCTGGATTACTATCTCTCATGTAAAAGTTCACTCAGGTAACAGAATTTTACAGAGGTTTATTGGCATGTGAAAGGAAGGAGTTGTAAGATAAACACTAAACACAACCTTAGTGCTGAGTGCTTTTTTTGCATTTCATCTTTTCAGGGCCTGAGGCTTACTTATTTTGGCCTAAAAGCCAGCGAGTTCTAAGGCTCAGATTTTGAGTCTGAACTCCCAAAAGATGATATTCATTTTGGCCCTGCAGTGACCCCATCACAGGCAGATCCCTGTAATGAGCTCATTGTAGGCAGATCCTCATTAAAATCAATAAGGCTTCATATATGTGTGTGGCTTCACCTGTACAGAACTCCCTGGGGCCTTACATGATAATACAAGGACACAGATATGGCAACAAGGACTTGCCCTGGTAGGAACCCAGCACAAATCTGTTGCCATATTTTAAAGCAGTCAATCTGAAAGTTAGATTTATTCACAATTTTACTGTTTTTAATATTTTGCTGAAGCTGTTTCCCTAACTACTCACTTTCTGCATTCACCTTCCCCATCACTAAAATCTTATTATGATTAAAGTGTAAAGTTATTAATCCAATGTTGCAAATGTAGGTGTTTTTCTTGTACTTTATCACTTTACTTCTAAGAGTACAATAAATATGAAGCAGACCTCTTTTCCTTCAAACACTCTTGTCCCTTCTCCTGTATGTGCATTGTCTCCTTTTTCACCTTTGCTGTCTTCAAGTTCATATGCAGTGTTAGTTCCTTCATGCAACTTCCTGTTGTGGTGCTCTGTAGCCTTTGGCCTTCATGCACCAAGGCTGTTTTTACATTACAGGCAGTGTAGCTGCATTAGCAATGACATTGTAAGTCCATAGCTGCAGATGATAGAAGGAGATTTTTCGTAGCTGTGAGCTCTTCCTGTGTGGTAGCTGGATCAACTGAAGCATTCTTCCCTCAATGTAGTTGCATCTACACCAGGGGTTAAGGGCAGCATAGCTTTGGTGCTCAAGGGTGTGCATTTTTCACACCCCACAGGGCCACAGCTATGTCAGCTTAAATTTAGAGTGTAGACCAGGCCCTTGAACTCTTTTTTTTAACTTCCCTAGCACAGGTAGAAGAGTGTCCTGGCTTTCTGTGATGCTTTAAGCCTTGTCAGGCTAGCCATTGAGAATCACTCCTTTGTATTGTAGCATGGAGCCTTGTCATTTGGCTGCCCTATTGCTTTAATGTAAACAACTCAAATGTCTCATTTCCAGCTGCTGATTTTATTTTCTGTTTTTTCTAATGTCACCAGTGGCATACCGTGGGTCTCTGGTATTTGGGGGCCAAACCTGCATTTGTGCATGTGCACACACCCCCCCCTCCCCCCAGCCTCACACATACCCTTCCCAGAGCAGGAAGCATCCCAGCTCCCACCAGCCAGTGGTGCCCCCAGCTGCCCCAGGGGCAGGGAGTCTGTACTTGAGGGGAGCACGCTATTTTCCTCCTCCTGTGGATTTGATTTTCTCTGTCTCATTGCAGCACTGGAGCCAGGCTCTGACTGGGCTTCACTGCCACCCTGCACTTACCTGTCATGCGGCACCCACCTCTCTTGCTCCAGCATGCAGCCCACGCTAGCTCGGATGGCGCAGCCTCACCCCCTGGCCTGTTGTGGGGGACACAAGACTGGCCCTTCACAGTGCACAGATTGCTCTGCGGGGCATCTACCATTCATCTACCTCTCAAAGCCTCCTGTGTCCCCTGCTCTTTATGTATCATGAAGGGCCAGCCCAGCGCCCCCCCTGCAGGCTGATGCCAAAGAGCATGCCCCCCCCCCCATTGGTACACCATTGATACTAGAGTGACTTATTTCTTGTTTATGTAGCAGCATCATAAAGTGCCAACAAAACTAAGAAATAGCTAATAATGCCATGTCAGCAGCAAAAGCATAAGAGTATGTCATGGGTTTTGTAGATCCTACAGAAGTAACAGTGCTTTCAGGACCTAAAGTGTGAGGTGGGCCTTTCACTTATGGGGGCCTCCAACTAAGCATACGTTATTGTATCCTTAGTGAGGAGGACTCTTGGTTGGTTCTGGCACTCTTCATGAAAAATAGGTACCTGAGCAGTAAACTTGGTAGTTGAAATGAAGATGCTGTTGGCCTACAAGTTTAGTCCCAAGGATTCTGTCTGACATGGTTGTTCTCTGGGTACCTGAAACACACTTCTCCGTCATCCACATCTGGCCTAACTTCAATAGATGATAAGCAGCTACAGTGAAAAATCAGGCCAGTGCTTTCTGTGCGGCTCGTACATTAGAGGAATATGTTAGAATGACTAAAGGGTGATTTGTTTCCCTCTTGTGATGCAACAGCAAGCGTACAATTGTGTTTGTCAGTATAGATTAGAGGAAAGTGCTGCCTTAGCAGTTTCTCTGGTTGGTTTGAGTTTTTATTTCATGTATTAGGTGCACAGTGTTGTGTCAGGGCTAAGTAATTTTACTGTAAAAATATCTCATGATTAAATCAGGGGTGGACAAAACTGGCTCACAGCTAGGTGCCAACAATTTTATTTTTGGTTGCCAGAGGGCATTCCTCCATTACATCTCTGCAGTGGAGCTAGGCAATGAGCTACTAAAACTGGTTGCCATGGCAACCAGAGACATAGTTTTGTCAAGGCCTGGATTAAATCCGCTTGTGACTGTTTAATTATGTTTCAAGGATACTGGGCACCATTCTCCAGAATCTTCTGCATTCTCTAACTGTGTTCCTGTTCACAGAATAACTTATCTGATCATAGTAAACTGTCTTTAGCCAAGCTGAGTATCTGCTGGCCCAGGAACCATTGATGACAAATAGATATTCTAACCATTGCTGTAGTCTTGTAAAAGACAATAGAGCTTTGCTTAGCCAATATGAGGATTTCACTCCTGTTACAAACAACAGTCCTTATGGACTAATTAACAGCAGTGTGCAGGAACACCCTTTCCTTGATGGCTGTAGCTAGCATTTTGCTGTGAATGCAACTGAGGACCTGAGTTCTTAAAGAGTGCCTTTCAGCATTTCATTTCAATCTGTAACTTGTGCACATCACTTACTGTGGAAAACGCACACCCAGCACACGCACCTGTAAAAATATGACTTGGAGAAATTTGGCATGTGTTACCAACTTGCATGTAGAGTTGCAATCCTGCCATTGGGGTGTATTTCCTGTCTCATGCCAGGCTAGAAAACTGGATTGGGGACATCAGGCTTGCGACAGTAGGGATTTTTGCACAAATGTATGTATGTTGTAGCTGAATTCCAGTATAGATGCTCTGCCCTAATGCAAAGGGGGGGGGGTGCATTGGTTCATTTTACCCATTCAGTAGCTAAATCAGTGCAAAAATCCTCAAGATGGATAGCTCTTCCTTAATTCAGTTACCAGAGGGAAAATATTTTTAAAAGTGAGCATAGTGTTGATAAGAAAAGGGAGAGTGTACCATGTCATTGCATCTGCAAACGCAACAGGAGCTAGGTTAGTGACCTTCCTTTTCAGCTCCACTGAGACTGCTTAGAGAGCCAGTTTTACAGTGGAGTTCTGTGATGTGAGCACCTGTCTACCGAAACTGGATTAAGATTTGCCAACTCATTTCTTACAAGCCAGCAGTCTTTGGATGTCAATGACTTTGGTTATTAGGGGCCTGGTCTGGATTTGACGTGCTCACTGAGGAGGTGGAAGGCTCCAAAGCATGTTTGACATCCTTGTCTTAGACAGAACTGGAGGGAACTCAGCAGGGAAGAGAGCCCAGAGTGGGTAGAAAGAGAAACCTATAGGCTACGTCTACTCTAGGAAAAGTTAGTTCAAATTTGTGAAGTCGAATTAAGAAGTTCGAGGTTAATTCAAACTAACCTTGAACTTATTCAGATTACCAACATGAACTAATTTGAACTAATGTTAGTTCGAATTAGTGCACTTCGTTTATTCAAACTAACTGCCCTTAGTTAAGGGGTCAGCAACCCCTGGCATGTGTGCCAGATGTGGCATGCAGGCTGATCCTGAGCAACACACAGCACCACGCAGACTCTCCCACTGGCTCCACTCCCAAGTGTGGCCTGGAGCTTGGGGCCACAAGAGCCAGAGCAGTGCGGAGCCGCTCAGTGCCGGGTTGATCGGCCCCACAGTGGAGGGGAGCAGGGGAGCTCAGCCCACTCTACACCCTGAGGGACTGCAACCATGCCCCCCAACACACACCCCAGGGCCACCTGGCCCTGGGCACCCTCGCCTCCCCCCCAACCCAGAGTCCCTGGCTCTGCCCCCATTTGTCCCCACCCTGGCACCCACTGAGGGTGTGGTGGGTGAGGCTGGCACAAGGGCTCGCAAAGATTGCTGACCCCTGCTTTAGTTTGCATTTAAGTTTGAACTAAGGGTTAATCCTTGTCTACATCTTCCTTAGTTCAAACTAATGATCAAACTAAGGTCGTAGTTTGAATGAACAGGCAGGTCTTATTCAAGCTAAGCTGTCATTAGTTGGAATTAAGGAATTCTTTTATTTTGAGCTAGTGAAAGCCTAGTGTAGATAGGCATTAAGTTAGTTCAAATTAAGCCTCCTTAATTTGAACTAACCTGCAAGTGTAAACATACCCATAGAGAGCAAGGTCAGGCTCTAGGGAGAGCCCTGGGATAGGACTTAAGCAAGCAACAAACATGTTAGGAGGAACCAAAAGGAGGCTGGCTCCTGTGGGACAAGGCCTGGGGCAAGGGTCAGTAAAAGATAATATTGTAGTAATTATGTATTCATACAAAACAGTATGTTCTCAAGATCTGGCAGTTAAGCAGGTCACGAAGAGGCGACATGCCCCAGACATGTTCCTTTTAGCTGGGAGGTAATTTATCTTAAAGGAGATGCTTATCTCTGTCTGCTAAGTCACAAAAATAGGCTTGTCGAATGAGTGAGGTGTACAGATATACCAAGAGTTTCATGGAATTGCAGTCAAATGCAACAGTAAACTCAAAGGAGTCTGCCATCTGATCAGTGGACAATACTTCAAGCCTTCCATTAGCTTTGCATTCAGTGTTTGCTAGACTATTTATATTAAGGTTCCCATTCATTGTATATGTTGCAAGGAATTCATCCAGTATCAGTTATGACTAAGTATGACAAAGAAATTTCTTGGGGGTCTACATAAAACTACCAGGACTGTAGACTGTAGGATTCTAATGGCAATCGCTGGTAGACTGTCCTCAGGGCCCTTTGACCCTCCTTGCAGCCTCATGTAGTACGTGAGCATATGACCGCAACCACAAATTACATCAACAAACTGGGAGGAACCTGTTCCCAGCTCTTATGAGCAGAGGCATGAAAATTTTGTATGCAGTGCATCTGAAAACGGATCCAATCAGTGGCTCATTACCTTGCTGAGGAGGAGAACATGAGGGCAGATTCACTTATTAGAAAGATCCAGGATCAGCACACAGCTAGTCCTTAAAATCAGCATGGCGTGCAAACTATTCACAGATGAGGCAACCCAAAGCAGGCTTCTTCACATCCAAACAAAACACTAAATGTCAAGCATATTGTTGCACAAGATCACACAGAGACAAAAGCTCTCTCTGATAAAGTTTACCTGGACTGGAGCCACCATTTTTACTCTTGTTCCCCTGGTACTCCATCACAAAGAAGATCAGGTTGTACAGAACAAATGTTCCAGTAGTCCCATGTGGTCTCATCAGCAGTGGTGACTCCTGCAGCTGGCCAGATAGCCACTGTATCCGTTGCCTTCATCCTCAGACTTCCTGTCTCAATAGGAAGGGAGGATTCTGTAGCCCAGTTGGGTAGAATTCTACCCTATATAGTGGAAGATAACCTGCTGACTAAAATGAGCTGTTCTGCTCTTAGAGGACTCAGGCCATCCTCTTACAATTCAGGAATAGATCCACCCTTAAATGTTAAACAGAAATGGAAATTGTTTCCTATCTGGGCCACAAGTAAAAAATTCACTCCATTTTGATCTTTGGGGCCTTTGCAACCCTAGAATATCTTCCACACCTTAAGATGTGGAACTTAATCTCTTTAAAGATCCACATGGCTGCAATATTTGCTCATCACAATCACATTAATGACATACCCATATTATCTCAACCCTACAGTCTCCGTGTTTCTTAAAGATATGGTAGATATGCCCCCCGGACTTCAGTCTTATCCATGTGAGCTTCTGGCACAAGCCTCTTGTGACTTCATTGATCAAAATGACTTTCTTCATAGCACCTATATCTGTTAGGAAGAGCAGTAAACGCAAGTTTCTAATGGCCATTCCACCTGTCTTGTGGTCTATAATGAGAAGCTCATCGTGAGATACAATTCCAGCTTCATGCTTAAAGTCATCTCAGATTTGTCAGTCTCAATGTACTTCCCTCCCTGTGTTCTCCTTCAGACCCATTCCCACCTAGGGAAAACTCTTCCCCACACCCTGGATGCAAAAAGTGTGTTTTACCTGGAAAAATCAAGCTGTTTAGAAAGAATAGGTTATTTATGCCATACAAGGAGAGATGTCAAGGTAAATCCATTAGCAAATGGAGTCTCACTGTCTTATGAGTTTTGTGGAATATTTTTACATCTTGGCTAGGTCATTAGTACCTTCTGGTTTTAAAGACCCATTCTACGAGAGCCACTGCAGCATCCAGGGCATGTTTTAGGCAGGTTCCCCTTGTGGAGCTGTGCAAAGCAGTATTTTGGAGTTTTGTGCACACCTTCACCAGTCACTGGTGTCCAGTTTGGGAGAGCCATTCAACAGTTCCTATTTAGCTAAGAAATGTGCCCCACCATCCTCCTAATGGAGCTGTGTTTGTCATTCTCTTACAAGTGGGAATGCACAGAAGGAGAGGTTATTTTCTGGTAAATGTTGTTCAAGAGTCACCTCTGTGCGGTCACATTCACCCATCTGCCTTTTCCTCTGAGTTCTGTGTAACAACAGGGCTTCCATTAGGATGAAGGAACAGAGGCAGCTGGGGCAGGGTGCACTCCCTTACACAATGATGTCATCTTTGCACAAGATTTCTCATGCAGTCCCCAACAGATGCATCTTTTCAAAACTGTTTGGCTGTTCAGTGCCAGGGATGCCCTGTACACTGTTGTGATAAACACAGAGGTGACTCTTGAATAAGGAACCTTTCTTTTTAGTGGATTCTCTTTCATAACATGGCAACGTGTGGATATACTTACTGCATGAAAGACAGAGTTCAGCAAAAGGGACTGAGATTTTCCCAGTGAATCAATAATAGCTTGTGTTGTGTGTGGTACTTTATACTAACTGAACAAACAGTAGTCCACCAAGTAGGCCACAATGGTAGGTGAACGTCAGAAAATAGAACCAAGAATGTGAGTTTGTGCATATGCACGTAGAAACTAGAATTTCTTGCCCTTCAGTGCAGGCACTTTCTTTTGTCATCCAGATAGAATGAGTGGTGGTGGCTTTACTTTAAGACATTTCATCATCTGTCTTTGTCTCAAAGGAACTATGGAAGACTTGCCGTTGGAAACCAGGCAGAAAAAACTTGTACTGTTTTAGTAATACTATTAAAAAAAAAAGAATCTTCTGATACACTGCTATGTATTAAAGTTTTAGTACTTTGATCAAAGCTTCCCATGTAGAATCATTTTCTTACTTGCTTAAGTAGATGAATCACATCACTATATTCATTTCCCCTTTTGGAGGTTTCAGTGTACCAGACTGATGTTTTGGGTAAAGGTTAGGTGTAAAATTCTCTATCAGAAACCTCTAAGTAACACAGAATGACAAGAACCTGGGAAGTAAAGAGGAAATTAATCATAGTAATGTTAGACTCAGCTAGTGTCAAAAAGAAATGTTGGTCTGGTTTCAAGATCAGCCATCTAAGAACATGTTCAGTGTATAAGTAATAGCAAAAAGTGGAGTGAGATGCATGAATTGTGTTCAGTGTATAAATAGCAAAAAGTAGAGTAGGCACATGAAATATTACATCTCATTTGGCATACTTGCAACCTGATTTTGTCATTGCACTAAAGCAGGATTACCAAGAGATTAGGTTTTGAAGCTAGCTGACTTTTAAAGGTTTAGAGCCGCATGGGCCCTTCCTCCCCGACCCTCAGCTGGTGCTGGCAGCCCACTCTGCTGAAAAAATGTGGCAGGCTTCCTGAAAATGCTGCAGCGGCCATGACTAGAGGAGCACTTCCCAGGTAGGCCATGGAAAGAAGCAGCCTAGAGTGGCTTCTTTGGGCAGCGGCACACTGCAGAGAAGAGACACTCTGGGCAGCTTCTTTCCACAGCACGTGGGGGCATGGGTATGGTGGGGACCCTGCACCCCAACTGTACCCAAAGAAGCCACCCAGAGTGGCTTTCAGTGGCAGGAGTGGCAGTTTCTGTGGCTTTGCAGAGAATATTGTGTGCTGCTCTGAATGTGCTCACATGCTACTGTTGGCACACGTGCTGTGGGTTCCTACCCCTGTCCTAGGGTTTAGACAGCCAAGCAACTTGTTTTGTTCAGTTGTGAACAATGTTGGGCCCTGGCTACTCTGGAGAACTACCCATCTTCCTGCCCAATTTCTACTGACACAATAATATCCTCCTGTATGTACTGTATGTCACTAGGGGAAATTTTCATCAAGGGAAAAGAGACTTGCCACAGCAAGTAACCCACTTCCCTTCCTCTTCTCTATTCCCTCAGTACATACATTGCTATGGGAACATTGTCATGGACGGACTCTTCTTTCAACAGCATATCTCTGAGGGGTATTTAAGGGACTTACCAGTAGTCTAGCCTGCATTGTATGTGCATCCTTATGCTTTTTATGGTGTCTGTAGGTCACAGAACCATGGAATCTTGGATTGGAAGGGAGATGAAAGGATTATCACTGCACTGAAGCAGGCCAAATAAACCTAGACCAGGGGTGGCCAAACTTATGGAACACAAAAGCCACACAAGTTGATTATTAAACCTTCTAGAGCTATATGCACTGAGGCATATAGCCATATACTTTTACCTACACCAAAATTACTCAGTTTAAAATTCATTCCATATATTAATTTTATTGTAAAAAGAGGACAAATATTGACCCTACTAGTGTCAGATTCTAACAGTTACTTAAGGGTACCATGAAAATGAGGCCTATACAGTAAAAACTTAGCTGCTGCTCGATGTAGAAGACTGCAGGCTAGTGGCAAGCTTTTAAGATCTCAACTATGCTGCACATCTTGCCATCCCTGACCATGCCACACTTCTCCCCACCATCCCAACCCCCTCCTGAACTCCTAGGCTGGGGCTGCTTTCCTAAATTGATTTGCTGACATTCTTCCAGGAGCCACAGTTTTTCATTCAAGAGTCACATGTGGCTCCTGAGCCGCAATTTGGCCATGCCTGACCTAAGCCATCCCTGACAGGTGTTTGTTTATTCTATTCTTAAAAACCTCCAAATGATGGGTCTTCCATAACCTCCTCTGGAAGCCCACTGCAGACCTTACCTACATTATAGTTAAGCTTTTCCTAGTATCTAATCTAGATCTCAGACTAGGCCCATTTAATGTCTTGTCTGTCTTCAGTGAACAGGGAGAACAATTGATCCCTGTCCTCTTCATAACAGAATTTAACATATTTGAAGAGTTATCAAGTTCTTCTCCCCCCCACCATTTCTTGTCTCAAAATTAACTTTGCACAGGTTTTTAACCTATCCTCATCATAGGTCAGGTTTTCTAAATCTTTTCTCAACAGTATCAGTTGCTGTCCTCTGGATTCTCTCACATTTGTCCAAATCTTTCCAAGAAAGAATACAGTACTTCACCAGTGTTGAGCAGAGCAAGGCAATCACCTCCTGGGTCTAACATACAGCTCCCCACTTGATACACTCCTGAATTACATTAGCCTTTTTTGCAACTGCATCACGTTGCTGACCGTTGCGAAGATATTTTTGCCAGGTAAATAATGAAAAGATCATGCTGTGGTACAGCTGAAAGAAGGGATTTGTGTCTCTGGGCTGAGGCTTTAGAATGTGTGGTCTTTTGCTAACTGGTGGAGTAGGAAAAAAAATTCTTAAACATTCAGTATCTAGTTGAAAGTGGTAACTTTGGTGGTTGGTATCTTAACCATCAGCAGTGTGACGCAATTGGACAGAAAATGTTTGGGAGGCCATTGCAGCAGAGCTTAGCTTCAGAGTCCCAGGTGTAGTCCCAGCCATCAACCACCACGATCTCTCAGCAGGTTCTGATAAAGTGAAGGTAAGGGACTATTTGAAAATAATTATATGGATGATATTTAAACTGGCTCAGCTCTTCAGAATCCTATGAAAAGTTTAATTTCTGAAAATGCTTCAGTTATACTGGACAGAATGAACCTGAGTGAGTCCCAACTCCCAGCAAGAGACTATGAGCATTTAGTAAGCGATCTGCCATAGTTTTGATTTGCTGTTTACAGTCTGACCCATTCCCTTGACTTGCACTCCTCTGTATTTATTTCCTCCCATTCTGTAACTTCCTCCATCTTCAAAGTGTCTGACAAAGTGGGATTTTCTCCCACGAAAGCTCATGCAATAAATAAATTGGTTAGTCTTTAAGTGCCACAGGACTGCTTGTTTGTTGATCTTAGTTATCTATCCTAAATTTAGAAAGAGAAAGATTAACAGCTAACCACATTTTGCAGAACTTACACACTATTGTTCCTGGAGTTGACGATGGTGAGAGTGGCTAGTCTAAGGAATGTATTCAGAAAGGTGATGTGACCCCACTTAGAATGCATTTCCTTTTAACACCTCCATGGAATGCTTGATGTGGAAGGGAGCCCTTGTGTTTTTAAAATTCATATATTGATAGCGGAGTCCGAAGTGCATCTCCTGTTGTCCCTGGGCTGGGGAAATATATTTCTATTTGCCTGCAAACGGTGGTTGCAAATAAACAAAAGCCCCTAAAGATTATGGCATACATGCCCAATTTATAGAGTGTGTTAAAGGAGTGTGACTAAATCTGGGTTTAATAAAAGGTTTGCATGGCACAAACTTAAGATATTTTTAGTTTTGGTTTTTTTAACTCTTTTAAAAGAAACTAAATTTTGTAGGAGAACCCCATTTTAATTAACATACTCATTAAGAAACAAACAATGCCATATTTTTGAATAACTTTCTAGGCAAATGCTGTGTGAAAGTGCGAAGAGCAACGTGAATACATGAACACTAGGTTATGGATGTGCTTGGTGTGTTTTGCTCATTTGTCTAGTTAGAAACATTTTGCTAATATTGGAGCTGACAGATCACATTTTCTTTTGCTTATGTGCCATTTTAGACCAAACGATTCTTGTTCTGAAAACCAGTCATCCTATTTCTCTGTTGTCCACTCTTTCACGGTGATGGTTGGCAATGAATCAAAAATCCCCATACCCCTTAAAAAAAAAAGTGAGTGAAAACCACCAAAAACGAGAAATGACATGATGAAAGCCACTGGCACCAGCTCTGTAGCATTACAGCAGCAATCTGTGCTACTTCACCAAATTTTCCAGTTAGACTAAGAGTTTCCCTTAGCGCAGGGCCCACAATTACTGGGTGTCTAAGTGGAGAGGCAGCGTGTCTAGAGATTCATGAGACTTGGAGCTGAGAACCTCCTGCATTCTGACTCCTGTTGTCTTCGATTCACTATGTAGCAGTCAGGAAGTCTCTTATTTCCCAGTCTCTAAAATGGGACTAGCATAAATGCTAATATTTGGTAGCTTGGTTAGCATATAAGTAGCTTGTTTAATATATGCTGGCTGCCACTCAATGTGGTGAAAAGAATTTCTCTCCTGTCTTCATTAGCTAGGGAGAGATTGCAGTTAGGGCATGGAGGTGCACAAATTGGTAGCATCCATCTCTTCATAAGTCTAGACTGCCTAGCTGTTCTCATTTTGAATGAAAGGTTGTATGGAGAAATACAGTCCTAAAATCGTCCTCTGAGAAATCTGAGCACTTTCAGAAGTAGTGCCCACTAGATGTGCTCTCTGCCACATAGAGGCAGGTTAAAGGGGATGAGGGGTTACTGAGGTAAGAAGAAATGGAAGACAAATGGAGAAAAAAACCTTCAAAACTCCACACCCACATACATTTGGATAAATATTGGCATTTGGCAAGCATCTAGGGTTCTCCTCCTGCCAGTTGTTTGTTGTACCAGAGGAACACACTGGCCGAATGTTGCACAAGTTGGAGCTCAGAGGATGGATAAACTGAACAGCAGGGAGGCTGCTGCAGTTCAACTGTCCATTTTCAAGCATCACTTCACTCACTAGCGAAATTATTTCGGAGGGACAAAGGGGTGGTCTGGCCCCAAATGGCTCAGAAAACCAGGTCTCTCTTTAAAAGCTTTTAAATTGTTTTCACATTTCACACAAGGCTGCAGGTCACTGAAGTGAGACTGTAAAAACACGAGCCAAAGCAGCTGTGTTTACCCTGTTCAAAAAGTCCCTTACGAGCCCTTTGTTTACCCCTCAAGTCTATCCTTTGCTGGGAGGTGCAGTGTGAGGAATCACCTGAGCTGTATTAGTGAAAGCATTGTTAAATGCTGCAGGTGATGGAATGGATAGCAGAGATACCACCAGGGTACCACTATTGGGAAACTGGTTAATGAGGTTTAAACTCTTTCTGCAGTCACAAATAAGATGTATCTCCATCCCCATTTAATGAGCTGGAGGGTACATCCATCATGTGATATGCAGATGATATTCAAAGTGGACCATAAAAGTGAAAAGATAACTGGGTTCTTCTGTTGTGTCCTTAATGAGGTTTGTGAGGCCTTTCACCTTGTTTCCTATTGGCTGTGGCATTGTTTTACTCTGGCTATAATGATTTGCATGGAGATTTTGAGAGGCTATAAGGGATGTGTGGGAACTGTGCACCGAAATGGGTGAGTAGTATTTGTCCAAAGATAGACAAATGGCCAGTGTTGTTCCAGCCACTTTACGCACATTTTTATTTTATTGTGGATTTTTTGCAGGTGCTGGTGGTAGGAGAGGCTTTGGTGTAATGTCACACCAAGATATTTCAAGGTGGGATCATTTTTTATCTTCAGACCTGTGGAGTCCTGCTCTAGCCTTTCGGATGTTTAGCTGAAATGCTGACAGTGCAGTCTTGGTGGAGCTCAGCTTTAGCTGCCAACAGAAAAAATATTATTTCATGGCTTTAAGGTCTTAGTTAGGGTTTGTTCTCCGATATGCAAGTCCCGCACCTGCATAGTCAGAGCAATGTCACAAGCATAGACAGATTTCTGTGATGTTCAGGGAAGGTTGCTGGTGTAAATATCAAGTAGCACTCTGGACTGAGAAGTTGTACAGTACCTAAAATTGGTCACAACTTTTCAAAATAATTTCATTGCACTGGAGGGGATGACCTTCCTAGCTTTCAGGAGACAGGTGTAGTTAAATGAAAGTGTAGAGGTGCTGAATCTAAAACAGGGGTCTCAAACATGGAGCCCGCAGGCTGCATGTGGCCCCTGAAGCCGTTTTCTGCAGCCCGCAATGACACCATCATTACCGATATTTGCAATATTGTTGTATGAAAAGGTTTCAGTGGTGTGGCCCTCGGACTAACGTACTAGTCCTCATGAGGACCTCAGGGTGACTTGAGTTTGAGACCCCTGATCTAAAAACATGGCTTGTTTCAAAAGTGCTTGAGGTTTTTAAACATCTAACCGTTTTAAATAATTTTTGATATGAATCAGATGTGACTTGTCAGGGGTTCTGTCTTTTTTTTGGTCGGGATTTTACATCAAGTCCTTTACCATGATATCTACTGGAATGAGAATGACTTCACAAAATACTCTGGCACACATAGATAGGGCTTATCTACTAAATCTATGGGGAGAGTCTGTGGAATTTAATTTGTCCTATGAAGGAAGATTCTCCATTTGTTTTCTTTTCCTCCTTGGCAGTAATTCCAGTGTTTTGTGCTTCAGTTGGCTTTTCAATTACTCTTGTGTATATTTATTGTCCATTAGTTTACTCTATAGTGGCATTCAGTTTTGCTCCTGTAGTTGACCGACCTTAAAATTATATTGTGATAAAGTCCTGGATTTTAAAGGCCAAGTTCTTCCCTTGAACGCACACATCATTCCCATTGACACCCCTGCCATTTCTGCAGACTTCAGAGCATTATTAACTACATTAATTATGGTAATATTCAAAGTTTTCTCACCATGAGTTGAAGCGTTTCTGACATGCTAATTATAAAGATCAATTTAAAGATAGACAGGATGGACAGGAATTGCATATTGTCAAGTCAGAAAAGAGAAAATAATTTTGTTCATGCAATTGATGCTTTTTTGATGGTCCTGTAAACAGTGTTGTTTTCTCTAAACTAATAGATTTACAGTCAAGAGGACAGTGATCTTCAGATGTGATAACTTGCAACTTTTCTTGCTTGGATGCTAGCACAAAAAAATTCTGGTACATCAATTCACAAGAGCCAAAGAAAGAAACCTAACAAAACATAAGCACTGGAAAGCCAACATAAAAGGACTGTATTGTTTCATCTTGTCTTTATTCTCTGGCACTGTAATCTGGTTCCATGAACCATTTTTACCACATCTGTTTCTTGTGGAAACAAAACACATTTCTAAATTGTCATGAACAAACCATTTCCTCAGAGTTGCTCTACAAAGCCACTGATTCCATCTGTCGTTAACACCTGCCACAAGGTGAAGGTTTATGTGTGAGTTTGCTAAGAGAATTTATTCTCCCGTTAAACAATTTATATCCATGTGTATGTATTTTTCACTTTGTTTCCTTGTGTGGAAATGCATATTCTGCAGCTTTGGATGCTTTTTATATGGAGCTTAAAGTGCTTACACAAGAAGTGCTGGGCATCTCTTATTCTTCTGGGACTATTAGTTGGCTGGACTAACAAGGAAGCCCTCTCATCTGGTGCAGACAAGAACTACCAGGGGATGTCACATATTGTTGCCTTTGTTTGAACAAATCAAAGCCTTTCTGCAGATGCCAAGATTATTTTCTTCTGCTTAGTAGTGCCTAAAATTGCTCAGGCCTGGAATTTGTTATATTTTAACACTATACGCAAAATAGTAAAAATGCAAGAGGGCTTGCCTCTAGGATGCCATGTTAGTTTCATTTAAACAGGCAGTTAGATATATTATAACAATAACAGCTTGTTTCTCCTTTACCTCAGTTTCTCAAGCTGATGAGCTACTGGGATTTTTTCCTCTTTGCTTTGTGCCCCATAGAACCCAATAACTTGCTGACCCTTAACTTCTCCTCATTAGGTATGTAACTCTTGCTTCAAAAACACAGCCCATCCAATTGGTCTCCATTCAGTTTGTGGCAAAGAGAAGCAGCTAGTGAAACTGAAGCTTGGCTTAAAATCAAAAAGGTTAGCCTTGCTCCCACAGCCCCTTCTCTGACCCTTGCCTCTTTCATATTAATATTTAGTGGTTCCTTGTAACTTGGGACAATTTGACTTTGAATATTTGCAGACAGTAAAACTGACCAGAAGGAAGAATAGGGTAAACTATCTAAAAGGTAGGCTCTGTGCCCAAATTCCTTTAGCTGTCATCCACAGCATTGCTGATTGTCTTTTTCATTACGAAAAATGATAAATGACAGCTTGGAATCCTTCACTGGAATTCTGGATTATATGTTGGTCACGGTAGCCACACCAGCTGAGCCTTAGCACTCTCATTCTTTCCAGGCAGAAGCCAGACGTGAGTTTACTGCATTAACAAAAGTACATCAAGTAGATGGCTTCTGTATTTTTTCGTCTTGTGTGGTTAGAAGCACTTTCCAGCTGAACTGGTTATAAGGTACCTCATACTGGCTTTTATGTATTATCAATTACTGCGACCTCCATAACATCCAAGCACCCAAAAAATATTAATGAATTTATCCCTGCAACATTCCTTTGGTAGGGAAGTAGCTCTGCAGATGGTGAGCCGACACAAGGAGTAAGGGACTTGTATGAGGTCGCACAGGAAATGTGCAGCCCAGCCATTAATAGAATTTTATCACTGCTTTCTTGTCCCCTGCTTTGACCACATGACCAGACTTTATGCATGATAGAAAGTGGTAAAGTCTGACCTGGATTCTGCTTCCCATTACAGATAAGGCAGGTGTATTAATTTCTGTATCACCTTTAAGTGGTTAATGTTAACACAGTATTCTGTTAAATGAACCTCTGTAGCATTGACTTATTTTAGTAATATCAGTTAATGTTTTACCAAGGGGTCTCCAAGAACTGTCTAGTTGAATTAAGATCATGTGACATTAGATGAAAGCATGTTGTGGAAGACATGGGAGCAACTATTGGTAGTAATGGAAGGAAATGTAAAACCAAAGGCACTAGGGATAATAAACAGTTGATATTGGTTAAAATGCAACATGCTATGGGGTTATATTTCTTTGCTGTGAGATTATACCTTTAAGTATATCCCCCCATTACATGATTGCTGTGAAATGACTGCTTGTTTGGGGGGTGATTCCTACTGTATCCTATCTTATGGCTCACATTATTTGAGTCTCAGTGACTGAAACTGCAGTTTGTTTGTTCTGTATAGGCTAATTCAAGTGATTTCCTGCACAGCTAATACCAGGTTATACCAGAGGTGCTGAGACAGCCTAATTGGTTTCTTCCCATTTAGAGATTTCATAGATCACAGCTCTGGCTTCTGTTTGCCTCCAGTCATTCTTAGAGGAGTGGTAGTTGTCTTAAAGTCTTACTGCTAGTCCTACAAAAACCAGCAGAGGTTAAAGTGCTCCGTATGTTTGTAACACACATGCACACACTGGTTTTTCTTCTTAATCCAGAGCCCACAGAGAATGGTATTTCCTGATAGATGGAGATAAGTGTCATGTGGGTTCTTTAAAATACTTAAACAGACAAGGAGTCCTGTGGCATTTAAAGGCTAACAAATATATTTATTGGATGAGCACTTTGTCAGATGCTTTGAAGACAGGACTCCTTGTTTGTTTTACTGAACTAGACTAACACAGCTGCCCCTCTTTGATCTTAAAATATCCAAAGGTTGTGATAACATGTGAGCAAGAGCTCTCCATTTGTATGTGTTGCAACAAATCTTTGACAGACAAGCTGTATGGACAAAGGAATTTACAATCTTCCAGTTCCTTCAAATACAGTTTTACACTGAATTTTAGCCTTTGATTATGAAGAAATAGTCACGTTCCATACACACACTGGCAGAGCCTATAGCTATTGCTTACCAAACAGAGCAGGTTGTAGAGCTATGATTCAGCTTCTAGCTTTGTCTTTAGCTCAACTGAAGGGATGACTGAAGCGTGTGTAGTGATACCCAAGCTGGCTTTGATCTAGCTAGCTCAAACAACATTAGCCAGTGAAGCCATAGCAGCACAGGCACCACCACCACGATGGATTAGTCCAGGCCTTGACAAATCTATGTTTCTGGTCTCCATGGTGCCCAGTGTTAGTAGCCTTTTGCCTAGCTCCACTTCAGAAATGTAATGGAGGCATGCCCTCTGGCTACCAAAAGTAAAATTGTGGGCACCTAGCTGTGAGCCAATTTTGTCCATCGCTGGGCTAGCCACTTGAATAAATATCAGCATCTTTGATGGGCTTAAAGCTGTGGCTTCACTCTTTCTTTTCAGGCTGTTTAGATCAAAAATACCTGGGGTATACCTAGACAGACTGCAATCACATCTCCGGTTGCAGTACAGGACGTACCTTAAGTACTTTTCTGAACTGGAGACGAGGTGCAGCAACAGGAAGTGCACTGGAGAGGTTACAGGTGAGTGAGTGGAATGGAAGGAAAGCACTGATCTTTAATCCAGTAGCCTTCTGACCCTCTCCTATGTTTCCACCAGCTTAAAATTCAAATACTGTGAAGGAAAAGTCTAATATAAAGATGTTCTACATGGTAGATTTATATCTGATATAAATTGGCTACCAGGCATTCCTGTGCACTGCTCAACTGCACTGTTGTCCTCTAAACTAACATGCTCAGGAATGCCAGGTTGTTCCACGGTAGGCAACTTTGTAAGATCAAGAATGCAAGTCGGATGGTTAAGAACACAAGCCTGTCTTTGGGGAAGGGGGTGTCTGTTCTCCCTTATTCTTGTCTACTTGTTGATTCCCTGCTCACACCTGATGTGTTGTGCACAGCTCTTGGCTATGTTATATGGATAATGAGAAGCTGGGGAAGAGAAAAAGACTAGCTGCAAAAGTGGTTACAAAAACTAGATTTTCTTTCATTATGAAAGATAAATGAGGTGTGCAAAAATTCCTAGAGGGTAAAGAACAATCAGGATGACATGGGCTGAAACTAGGCATTCCTGGAAGGTGGAAGACATGGCAGCAATTCGGCATTCCTCCCCCCCACATCCTCCTCAAAAGGAGGGAAGTTGCATGTGCACTGGAGGGAAGTATCGCAGGGTACAAACAATAGCAGAGTAGGTAAAGGCTGGTTTCTTTTTCTGCCTACTACAATAAACAAATCATTCCTCCTGAATTTCTCCTCCTCCAGTGCCGTCCTTAATTAGCAGCCTTTTGCCCTGCCAAGTCTAAATATGAATCAGTACATCCTTGACTGAAGAAAATGGTGTCTTTTTGACAGATTCAAAAATAAAAAGAAACATTCCCCTTCATAGATCAACGATGTAAAAGTTAATATAACTTGTGCTTAGAAATGCATGACTTCTTTCTCTTCATCAGGCTGAGCAAAGTATGTCTGTGGGGAAGCGCATTTGTTAGGTGTCTATAAAGAGTTAAATTCCGGCTATTACAGATCTCTTATAAGACTTTGCTGACCTGGTAGGTGGCGGAATATAAATAGATCAATAGTTCTCCTGTCTGCTGTTCCACATAATTATTCCTTGCCTCCAACACTGAAGGTGATTTGACCTACTGAATCTTAAATCCCATTGGAAATAACTGAAACATGAAAAAAAAAATCAGTGTTGATGAGGGATCTTGTGCTTTTTTGATGTTGGATGGAGAAGCTAGAGTATAGATATAATCTTGTTGTGCAAGGTATGTGAGGCCATAAATTCACTGGGCCTGTATCTTCTCTTTAACTTGCACCTTTAAATTGCCTTCATGGACTTCTGAAACAGGCTTTCTTCAAATGAATGATCATGTTAAACCCATTATTAATATACTTTTTCTACTCAGTGACACTGAAAATGCCTGCTGGATCCTGTATGCAAGTCCCCACTCCACTTCAGAAGATGGAGCATATTTATTTTTAGTAACAGTACCCCTGGTGCTGGGAGGGAGGACTCTTAAACCAATTAAGCACATTAAGAGATAACTGTGCATGTGGGTTTGATTCAAGGCCTCCTTTTTCTTCTCTAAGGGGTATGTCTTTGTGCCAGGCTTTCCATCCACAATACCAGAAATAGTACAGTAAGCCGCTAACTGGGTCAAGAGTGTAGCTGCTGCTGTGTCAGTCCCTAGCCAGAGGCCTCTAGCCCATCACAGTAAGCTCTGTAAATGAATTCAGATTTTGAGTTCAGCCATTGTTTTCCAATTTGTCAGATGATCATTTAAGAAAAGTACAAAATTTTAATTATAAATCTGAATTTGAGGGAGTTGGATTATATTGAACTATACATTTGTGTGTATGTGGAGTTAGGGAGGGGAAAAAACCCTGAGTCCTTTGGGGGAAAAAAATGTAAAATGGCTATTGTATTATGGTCTCTTAAAACATACCTGAGTTTATGAAGGGTAATTGGCATTCGTTGAGGGATTTTCTAAACCTTGTTTTGTGTTCTTTAACTAATAACTAGGTTGATTTTTAAATACATTTTTCATTCAAGAGCTTATGTTGAGTTGACACACACATCTTTCATAGCTAGGAGTCCTTCAGTTGCATAAGTGTTAAACCTTCATTCATTTGTTACTGCAGTTTAAACCTAGGTTGTTGAGATACAAAGTATCTTCAAGGAATTATGGCCTAAATTGCTGACCTACAAACCCAGGACAGCAGGGATCTAGTATTCAGCTTATTTCTCATTGATCTTTAAGTTGACAGAATACAAAGTACAGAGGAGACGGTCATG
Organism: Podocnemis expansa; assembly: GCA_007922195.1. Taxonomy (NCBI): domain Eukaryota; kingdom Metazoa; phylum Chordata; order Testudines; family Podocnemididae; genus Podocnemis; species Podocnemis expansa. Next base: position 4,296,795 of record ML682073.1, on the reverse strand, counting down.
CATGGCTTTACCATGACACTGGACTGTTGATAGAGAACAAAATTTGCCACAGCCTGACAATCTAACACCTTTATTGTCAAAATCGGCTACAGTTTCCAATATGGAGGCATAATTTATATTACCAACCCATTTGTATTTCAGCTAGAGAGAAATTCTGTTAGACTAACAATCTGTCCTTTAAAAATACTCATGTAGGTATACTGGCCAAAAATGGGTTAGTACAACCCCCATAATTTTGTGCTTAGAATAAGGTTCCATTCATCCACCTGTGTGCAAGTCATCAAGTTGTGAGACTATAGGTTAACGAGGAGGTTGTGACAAAATATGGTTTGCATTGCCCTGCATGTGATTTAAGATGCCTAGTAAGTGTGAGGAGGAAGAATGGTCCAGTGGACAAGCCAGTAGTCTGGGACTTAAAAACCCAGGTTCACTTCCCTGCTCCCACCGGAGCTACATGTGTGACCTAGGCCCTGATTTTTAAATGCTGCTCCACTCAAGGTTCTCTTTCAAGCATGTAACTTTTGTTCTGAAGATAAGATTTAGGCTCCTAAGTCACATAGGCTTTGCAGTGCTGAGTGAAGCCATGGCTAAATATCTTTAAAAATCTGCACCCCCAACCTCAGAGGTGTTGTGAAGATAAATACGTTGAAGCTTGCAAGATGCTCCGACACCAGGGTCATTGGATCATGGCAGCACCTTAAAATAGAAGAGGGTAGTGGCATTGATGGTGATCCTCTAGTGTATAGGTGTCTGGATTGCACACAGCTGTCAACATGGCTGGCTCTTTTTAAAGTGGTCTGTTGGAAACTTTAGATTTAAAAAATTACTAGAAATTTTAACCCAACTTCTCTCCTCCACATACATAGTTTGCAAACAAACCTCACTAAGTAAAATAAAAGCTGCTAAAGCATCTGTTTTCTCTCCTGGACGCCAGAAGAAAACCTTGAGTACTTTCATTATTGTCACCAAGCAGTACAGAGGTGAAGAGTTTTGCGAGTCTGCCCAGAAATTAGAAGCAGGAGAAACAGAAATAAGTACATGTGTGTAACTACCTTCCTTGACTTCTCCCTTGTCAAGCTTAATATTGTCCTCCAGCCCACTGCTCTGTTAGGCTTTTCTTCTGTCATCTGCCTTTTTGTCAACACCTCCCACAATCACATTCTCCTCAATAGCTCTCTGTACATAGTATAAGCCGAGTTCATCTGCAAGGCTCCTTCCTGGTCCCCCCTAGAGACTTGTTTCTGCTGTGTTGCTAGAGCAGTGTTTCCCAACCAGTGCTCCATGGCACACAGGTGTGCCATGAGGTCTGAGCAGGTGTGCCACAATTTTTTTTGAAAAACTACTCAAAGAGCTCTGGATTGGCTCATGAATGTTCATGAGTTAACTTGGAAACTATATGGGGGAGTGCCTCAAATTAATTAAAGGTGCCACGGTGTGCCACAGCAGAGAAAATGTTGGGAACCACTGTGCTAGAGTGTATAAATACCCCTATTAATTATTAGTGTTCCCCTAAATGCTGCCTTAAAATGAAAGGTTTCCAGGGCAGTGGATGTCTTTCTTTTTGAAGGCCTGGCAAGTGCCAAGCACTGCCATCAACTAACCAATCAGTAGCCACTGAGGATGCTGCAAAATTCTTAATTGACATTTTCTCCTGTTTTTCCTTTGGTTTGTGTTGCTGCTCTTGGATAAGGGCAGAAGTCCTGCTCTGCTCCAGTACTTCCAGTATGTAACATGCTGGTGACTTCTTGACTAATGATCAGCTGGGGAAGCAAGGCATGGAGTTTTAGGAATATGGGCAAGCCTGTTTCAGACCTTTTGAAGGAAGGCTATGTCAGGGTGTACAATACTGATTGTCTGGAAGGGCTTTGCAGATGCTCTGTTCCAGAGGATGGGTGTATGCGTGGCATACATTATGGGAGAGACTTTCAACTGCACAAATGGCACAGACTAATTGCTATTTGTGTCTGCAGTCCTCCTATATAATTTCCACGAGTGTAAACGTCTATGCCATTAGAAGGCTGGTTTGTAACACTTTGAAACTGACTCCCTGCTTACGTCTACTAGCTGTATTTAGCTCTTGTGCATCGTGGGAAGTCCAAGGGTTTGCTGTTCTTGGAGAATTCCAGTTAATATGGGAGTTACATGTGCCAAATAATGTTAGAACAACCCTCTTTGTCACACTGCAGATTAGGAAAATTGATCCAAAATTCTTTCCTTCTCTAGTGACATGTGGGGAGTGTTTCTCTCATCTTTCTCCTTTTCCCATTCATCTTGAGAGGTGAGGAAATGGGGCTGAGGGATTGTGTTTATAGAACTACCTGCTACAGATGCCAACGCTCCTGCTTGCTCCCCTGTAGTATGGTGATTTTTGTCATATTTGGTAGACACAAGTGGAGTACAACAAACAAGGCCAAGTTTTAAGTGCAAATTTAGGAATGGATTCCCTTCTCTTTTTGTGTTGTGCCTGGTCTAGCATTGGTTTGGTTTTTAACCTGTGAGAGGGACATGTCCCCTCCTAGGTGTTGCCTCTTTCAGTGGTTGAGTAAGGATGATGGCCAGAGTCTAAGAGCACTGTTTATTTTCCTTAATCACCTCCCAATCAGAAATTGGATGAACCTTCGGGATGCAGAGACGGGGAAGATCCTCTGGCAAGGAACAGAAGATCTGTCTGTACCAGGAGTGGAACACGAAGGTAAGCTGTGGCCTTGCTGCGGAGTGGGGAATACAGTATCAACAGGGCATGACTGCAGTCAGCATGGGGCTGCTTTTGGAGTATAGACTTTGGTTGGGACTTAGATTCTACAGCACAAGGAGCAGGTGGATTAGCTGCAGGCAAACGAGAGATGCTAAGACTGGACATGAGGGCTATGTCTATACTTGCAAGTTAGGTCGAATTAAGGAAGCTTAATTCAAACTAACTTAGTCCCTGTCTACACTAAGCTTTCATTAGTTCAAATTAAGGAATTCCTTAATTTGAACTAACAAAAGCTTTGTTTGAACTAGTAATACCTGCCCTTTAGGTCAAACTAAGCCCTTAATTCGAACGTGGCACAGTGTGGACATTTAAGTCCACTTTGTTAGTTCTAACTAAGGGCAGTTAGTTCGAATTAACAAAGTGGGTTAAGCCAAATTAACTGTAATTCAACTTAGTCCATGTTGTTAATTCGAACTAATAAGTTTGAATGTAGTTTGAACTACATTCAAACTTAATTTTGAATTAACAAATTTGAGCTAAGTTTGGGAAGTGTAGACATAGGCCAGGAGCTCAGTGTGTTAATGCATTAGATGTTCACTTCTGCACACTCGATTTTCAAACTTCCACTTTGTCCATTTAAAAAAAAACCTTACCACATAATTTGGGAATCAAGAACTTGAGCAGGTAGTTGCATGGTCTGAGGCACTTTGGGAGAGCTGTGTGGAAAAACATTACATAGCGTTTCCCCTCTACCTTCTCTTGACCAATCCTGTTACTTTCTTTCTCCAACATTAAATTTTCCCAATGTTTTAAAGTGATAAATGGGACTCCTCTTTGCACCCATTTCTGTCTGTGGCTTTTTTCTCTTTCTGCCCTGGATGTTAGTTCCAAGAGACCTAACGAAGAGTCCATTACTCTTTCACACTTGCAAAAAAAACCCACAAAGGCAGCAGCACTTTACTATCTTGTGTCCCATTCTAGTGTTGAAGCGTGTTGATAAGGGAGTAAGGGACAGTTATTGAAAGCAAGCCTACTGCATTGTGAACTGTCACATTTTGGTCTGTATAGAACATTGTAGCCTCAGCAAATTCACTCCAAAGGATTTTCTGGTAAAGCGAGTCCCATGGAAAGGGTCTATGAAGAATGGAGCTCTCTTGGTCCTCAGCTCACTTCAGTGTTCCTTACTAAATTTTTGGCTTAAACATCAAGGGCTGAATCTTGCTTTGTGATTCTGGGCCATTCATCTCCCTGAGGATTATAAGATCTGCTACCATGCAAAGGCAGCAGACAGTTTATAAAGGTGTTATGGTCCCACAGAATGGACAGCAGGATCCATCGCTTACATTACTCTTCCATAAAAAGTGTTGTTTTGTTGGGTTTTTTTTAAGAGGTAATGTTGTCAGGGTAGAGCGGATGGAGTGCTGGAGCTGCCGTAACACAACCCTGGTCTGTCAAGGACATAGGGTGAATCCTGGGTCTTTCAGCTAGAGATTTGTTTTCAAAGCTAGCCTGGGTCACAAAGGAAATGGGTTTTACTCCTAATCGGGTCTCTTCCACTTCACACAAACAGCGCACAGCTGGGCATCACTGGCCCTGCCCAAGAGAGGTGTGATGCTATAATGGGAAGGTTGTAGATCTGAACTGAAATGTAGAGTTAGATGAGACACCCACTGTGGTAAAACATTAATCTGGCCTCTTCTGAGCTCACACTTTGGCCTGCCTGACATGTCTCTCTTGGTCTCACTCTAGTGCTTTTTAGCAGCAGATAACTGCATTCCTGTTAACATATCCTGCTACTATTGCGTATCTAGCAAAAAGCTGGAAATGTCATTCCAACCACAGCTGACCATATGGAACTGGTTCTGAAACCAAGGAAGTATTTAACAGTGCATGAAAACCTCTGTATAGCAGGCCATTCAGATGCCTGCTGTGAAGGGAAAAGTTTTGGCAATTTTGAGTACCACTTTAGTAAAATAATTGAAATGCAGATTTGTTGGGGGAAAAACTTTTGCAGCCTTGTGCTTTTTTGCTTAACCTATGGAGGAGTGCTGCTATGCCCTCTTTTTAGCCACTGTATAATATTGAGTGTGAAGGTAAGAAGAACAAGACACTAGACTGCAGGAGGCAGAAAAAGTAATTTCTGATCCATTTGTTCCCATTTTCCTCTTATAACTTGCCCTCAGAGGCACTGGTAACTTCTCAACTGTCTTCCTCCACTGCATCTAGACAGACTTAAAACTTTCTTGGCTCCACATAGCTTCTGTAAGCTACACAGTGGCATGTTTTTTTCTTGTGGGTAGAAGAGAAGGTTGTACTTGCAAGTTCTAGCCCAAACTCTGTCACTTGGGCAACTGCTCTTGCTTCTCAGTGCCTGAGATTTCCTGCTTGTAGAAAACAGTGAGGCTACTCATCTGCTTTATGGGTGTTCTGGGACTTAATTAAAACAGTCTCCAATGGCTTTAAGACTATCCTATGTCAGAACTAACATTACAGTTATTACAACATCTTGGTAATTCATAGCAAGTAATGGTCTGGGCATGGTGAAAAAAACACAAAAACTCAAATATAGAGCAAATGATTCCAAAGGTCAGTTATGCAAAATACAGACAATCAAGAGTTATTTGAAGACATTTACACTCTTTAAGAGCAAAACACCATCACACTAGCATGTCTCAAGGCCCAAATAAATACAGTGAAAATGGTTTAATGAGGTCCTGTGCCATTAAATGGGAAGACCATATTCACAATAAGCTGCAGTCTACTTGTAAGGTACAAAGGAGTGTCAGCATGGTGCAGTGAAAATAGTTTAAAATGATAAGTGGTTTAGGAGTAAGACTTCAAGCGGCTCTGCTGCAGGGTTGTTTTTAAATCATGGGCTCTCTGCCCCTCCCTGGAGCACAATGGCAGCCTTTATCATAATCCCCTCTAGCTCTCTAGATCAGCATCATATCAAAATCCCAGTCCCTTAACGTATTACTCAGTAGATGGATTTGTCTGGGGTTTGATGGGCTTTTCTGTTTATTAAATAGCAGCTTAGAGTCTGCTTGTGGATGTTGTGATAGCTGCTCCTAAACAGAAAACCTCTTGGTCCTTTACATCTGCAGAAAGCAACATGCTCTCTCTAGTGCCCACTAAGGCTATTTAATTGCGACACTAAAGAGGGAAGGGCTTCATAGTGTACTGAATATGCCCCTTTATCCTTGTCAGTGGGACTTTTCAGCACATTAATTGACACGTCCAGCCATTGTCCTCACTCTGCATCCCCTGAAAACCTTACAGAATCAGACACAGGTTGCCATTTGCTGGTGGTGTCCTACCTATTGCAGGTTGTCAAATCCATTTGATCTCCAAAAGTGTGCCATTTCATTGCCCATATTGGGAAGCAGACACTGAATGGCTCCCAGCATTGACGTGACATCTTACTTGCTGGCCTGGGAAATGGCAGTTTAGTGTTTGGTCAGGATACTGAGCATGCAGAGGGGGCTGGAGGGGAAAGGCTCTTAATACAACATGCAGAGTAGCCCTCTGGCCGCTTGCTAGCACATTTTCTAGAGTTATTTGTCATGTTGCAGGTCCTGTTGTAGCCTGATGCAACACAACTTTAGTAGTAGATTGCCAGGGATGAGGCGTGAAGACACCTGGGTTTTGTTCTGGCACAGCCAGACTTTCTGTGAGATGCTGAGCAAGGGATTTGGTTAAAGCTGTCTGTACCTTAGTGTCCCCTTTTGTAAAATGGGACGCTGTTTTCATTGCTTTTTCGACCTGACTTGGCAGAGCCCCTGCGTAGCACGTCATAATAGCACACGCAGCAGGAAAGTTTGTTTTATTACATAGCACAGTGATGGTTTTCTGATTTGCTTTCACAGCTCGGGTCCCTAAGAAAATTCTGAAATGCAAAGCAGTGTCGCGGGAATTAAACTTCTCCTCAGCAGAACAAATGGAAAAATTCCGCCTGGAACAGAAAGTTTATTTCAAAGGGCAGTGTCTAGAAGGTATCAATCCATAGCTCTACGTAATGCAAACTGGTAGTTGGCCAAGGGGCAGGATTGCGGTAGTGAGATGGGTGGCACATCATGTTTACATTTTTAAGAGTATCGTTGAGTTGGGAAGCTACTTATGCCTATTGGGCCAAAGCACAGAAGCGACCATTGTCAGTGTATAAACGTTTGCGCAGGCAAGGCCTACGTGGGACCCTAACAACAGCATAATCTAATGTGCCTTGTTGCAATACTGCTCTTGATCTGGAGTATGTGAGTATTAAGCCTCACTGCCATGTTTTATTTATTATGCCCCTACATTGAACTGTCCTTTCAGTGGAAGGCTTGTGAAGTGGGGAGGATGTAGAGCAATAAACAGTAAAATATAACATGGCCAAATTTCTGCTGAGGGTTAATCACAAGAAAAGTGGCATGCCTGTGCCATCGTTCTTTAGATCACCTCCTCCAGGGTATAATGGGAGGAGGTGGGGGTTAAGCTTAGTGCAGAGCAAGTTGTAAAATCCTAGTTTTTATGGAGCATTTCCCTTCTTCTGAATTTAAACACAAACCCCTGGCAGGGTATGAGGTGTTAGCTTGAGAGCATTGGGAGCTGGGTGTGCAGTTAGGTAAAGAGCAATAGGATCACTGGTTTTCATAAGAAGCTTTTGGATCTTTTTACACTTCACAGAATGGTTCTTTGAATTCGGCTTTGTCATCCCCAACTCCACAAACACTTGGCAGTCCTTGATAGAGGCCGCGCCAGAATCACAAATGATGCCAGCTAATGTTCTAACGTGAGTCAAAGGAGGGGGGTTAACATGAGGTAAGGGATCTGGGGGGAGGGGGCAGGGAAGAGTTGCCAGGGATACAGAGGAGTAAAAATAGAGGGTTGTTCAAAATGTGAAGCTGGAGGGAGTCGATGCAGACGCTTGGTCACATTTAGTACTGCCAGCCAGAAGAGACTTCCCCGTTTCCCTCTTTCCCGTAAATCTGATTTGCTTTACTACAGGTGACAAGACATTTGAGAAGTAGAAATTGATCCTATTTTAAATGCTAGGGCTGCCTTTAAAGGCAACCCATGAAGGAATTTTTAAACTTCTGCTCTAGTCCCCTCAGCATCCCAGCTAAGCCAACACTCCGTGCATTCCTATAAACCCTGCCATTGGTGACTGGCTTTTGCTTCAAGATCCCTACAGGCGTTATTCAGTGGGTGTCACTCCTGGGATCTTCGGGACCTGCAGATGGCCTCAAAACCTGTGCTGAACCCAGCCGACCCTGACTGCACATTGGGTTGGCTAGACACAGCCCACCTCTTTCTGCCAGTGGGGTTGGCAGAGCAGCGCTACACCCAGCCCTTGCCAAGCACCCCTTCCCCGCCTCATCATGTGCACTGTGAGTGAGTGATTGGACTGATGGGTTGCAGCATTTCTCGCTTGGCAGCACACCTTGTGCAGTGAAGCAACAGTGGTCAGATGGCAGGAGCCGGACATGCAGCCTCTCTGCCAACCCCGCTGGGACAGATGATGGGCAGGGGAAGTGAGAAGCAGAAAGCTGCAGCAGACCTTGTGCTAAGGATGAAGGGGTGGCAAGGATTCACTTGGGGAATAGGGGAAGAGTTGGGTTGTGTGTGAAAAAGACTTGTCTCTCTCAGTCTACTTGGACTGGCTGAGCCCAGGTCCAGATCAGGCTTTAAAATGAGACCCAAGCAGGCTCTGCCAAAGATCCATTCAGAGGTTTCCCAGTTCCTTAGCAGGGTCATGCATCTGCAACCCCTCTGCAGCAAAACCCTCCTCTGGCCATCCAGCTCTCCAGAACCCCATGGTTGCCTCCAGCCTGCCTGTGACTACAGGGAAGGGGAAGAGTGTTTGGTATCTGTCCTAGTGTGTACCTCCCTTCAGACATCACCCCAGAGCTGCTTTGGAGTGCAGGGTGCAGTCCTCCCGCTGTAAGGGGCAGGGAGGCAGTAACGCCGAGGGGCCCATGGAAACCAAGGTAAAGATGGTCCCTCCACTTCTATAGAGGGTGGAAGCTCTTCAGAAGCTTTCCTGGTCAGTAGCCCTGCTCTCTGGGGCTAGAGGCTCCAGCTTTGCTTCCCTCCAAGAGCCTGCATTGGGCGTGGAACTGCCTCTGGGCCAGCTGTCTGCCCCAAGAGCTATTTTAACCCCTTCCTGATTGGGTGGCCTCCTTTCCTGCCACAAAGGGGCTCCTAGGGTGACTGGGGATATTTCCTGACATTTCAGCAGCTAGAGGAGGAGGATGACGACGCTGACTCTCTTGTCCAGTGTCGGGAAAATACTGGCAAAACCTTGTTTCTACTCCCAGTTTAGCTTCACCAGCATTAGTGGGGTTGGGAGCCCTAGTGCAGGTGGGTCACTAGCTGCTGTGATTTTTAGAACTGCTTAGACATATGGACCACAGGTCCATTGGCCCATGTTCCTACAAATACTTTTGCTGCTCAGGTGAACAGAACACGTGAAACAAACCCAGACTGGCACACCTTGCCATCACACCAAAAACCTAAATTCCACGGGTGAGACTGGAGCTTCATACTCCAGCTCAGACAAGATGCCCACGAACATGCACTTGCTCTCCGGTGTTTCCTGGGAGTCTGACCTCATTGGCTGAGGGGGCTCCCTTCAGTGCTAGAGGGCAGGTGAGGACGTGGAGAGGAAGAGCAGAGTAGGAAGTGAGGGGCAGCTTTTCTTGTCCCCCAGTAAAGAATGAGTAACACATTGTGACCAGCAATGCTTCTCTTTTACTCATGGCTTCCAAAGCATCGTGCAGAAGTTTAGCAACTATGTCTGGGGATTGGATACATCCCCTCTCCCGCTTTGCCCTGTGACACAGTGAGAACGGCACTTAGCAAACACAGACTGTTCACTTTTAGGGGAAGCTACTCCATGTAGCAATACAGCAGGAAAGTCTCTCATTGTTTGGGGGGAATAATGCTGATGGCACTGTCTGTAAACAGCCCTCCCCCCTATTCTGGTGCTGATGGCACAGGGTCAGGGGCAGCTTCGGTCTGTATGGTTCAGTGCTTAGAATGACTGTTCTCAAATAAAAGGCAGCCACATATTGTAGAGTTAGCTTACATCATCCAGAGCACCCTTAACAGCTATATTCTGTGACTGCTTTTATCTAACAGCTCCTTGCTTCCCTTCTCCTTTCCCTCCACAGTGGTAACGTTATTATAGAAACCAAGTTCTTCGATGACGACCTCCTCGTAAGCACTTCCAGAGTGAGACTTTTCTACGTTTGAGATATGGGGTCTTGGGGGCTGTTTTTAGTTTTCCTCCGTACAGTTCTTGGTGCAGAACCCCTGCCTATCCAGCGGAAGACACTTCATGTAGGTAACATGCCTGGGGACCAGCTCACGGGGGTCATGATGTTTGCCCATCAGTTTTGTTTTCCCCTCCGACCAAACCAAACCCTGAGAGAAGTGACCATCAGCTCAGTGATGGGGGAAAATGAAGACTGTAAAAATGGGCAAAAATGGTTGTGCAGAACCAACACTGTAAATTATGTTAGTTTCATCCTTTATACTTCTCTGGATCTTGGTACATAATTGCTCACTCACATTTGCACCTTCTGTCACCTCTTTTTTTGGATTAAATTCACCTTTTACTTTCCCCATTTAGTTTTTATGCTCTCCAGGTTTCTGTGTAAGTGATCTATGCATCCTCATACCTTAAACTTGTAAAATAGTCTGATATTACATAATGTAATTAAAGCAAATTTCTGAATTAAAACATTCGTACCGTCCAAAGAATGGAAATGGTTTCAGGTGTGTGGTTTTTTTCCTTTTAAAAATGGGAGTAAGTAACAGACTACAGCTTGCAAGCCCATTGTCAGCAGGACAACCAAGCTCTTTGCTGCACTGCCATGCTCACTGAGTTCTTGCTGGGCTCTGCTCCACAGATCAACCGAAAGCTGGTTCCCCTTCCAATTCCCCACTCCACACCAGGAATGGCCCTGTTCATTCAGCCACTGGCTACTCATTTTCCTGGGCAGCAAGACCTATACCGTACTGTATCTAAACTCTGGAAAAAGGGGATTGTTCTGAGTGTCCTAGGACTTAGTCTGCACTTGTTCACAAACTCAGAGAAAAGGGACAGCAGCTGTGACCACTAAAAATGCCTTTTCCTTGTGTTTACTAGAGACTGAATTGCTGCATTGGGAGCTTTGCTTGGGCTACAGTGGTTAACAGCAAGAGTGCTGATGGTCTCCCTGGGCTTTTCTCCCAGATGGGAGGAGACCCCAGCCACACTTGCTTCCAGTGAGTGACTTACACACAGGCCTTTTGTCTCTTATTTCTTAGAAGGGGAACCCTGCTCTTTTGGGGGCTTCTCAAGGCTTTTCAAAGGAAGTTACATGTCCCAGAATAACTCCCTAGAGTCACCTCAAAGGGAAAGAAGCCAACATACCTTCTTACTTCAAGGCTGTCCTCAGAGTTAGCTAGCTAGGTAGCTGATCAGGACTCACTCTGTCAAGCTTACCCTGCTCTATCTGTGGGATCAAAGCTTAGAGGATCAGGCTAGGAGCGCCCCTTGAGTCTTCAGAAGTCACTTAAACCATTTGTGCCTCAGGTGATCTCTCAGGTGGCTGTAGTTAGCTCCTTTTAAAGGCCTCTGCTTACCATACATGATTGACAGAGCTGGTAGCCCTATATCCCAAGTTCAAAGGGGATAGCCGTGTTAGTCTAGTCCAGTAAAAAAACCAACAAGGAGTTGTGTAACACTTTAAGACTAACATTTATTTTTTGCATGAGCTTTTGTGGGAGAAGATCCCACTTCCTCAGATGCTTCCATATCCCAAGGCCTTCCTCTTCAGTAGGGGGCTGCACAGGCCATATCACCTGCCAAGGGGTTTTCTGAATGCTCACGGGCTGCTCCTGTTACAGTTTGCATATCAGGTGGCTTAACATTAGCAATCGTCATTTCTTCCATAAATTTAAACCTTGCACAGACCTCCAGTGCCTTCAGTTTCTGTTCTTCAACATCACTGGTAGCTTTATGCTCAGGTGACATGGCAGACCCTAATTAGAAGGATTATGAGGTCAAACTGGCCTTTGGAGGGGGACCGAGTCAAAAGAAAAGGCTAAGGGAATGCAGTGCATCAGGCTGGCTCCTGAATCCAGCCCCTGCGCATTTTGTTTTGCAAGCGTACCTTTTCTTTTTCCCTTTGCCTGAACTGATGTGGGCTTGATAGCCTTGGTGAAAAAAGCACCTCACTTCCCACCAGCAGCTTCCTCCTCACCTGTCTGAGCCCACAGGACATACAGGGTAGATTAAGCCCAGTGGTGTGCTGTGGGAAGGGATCAAATGGAGGGCCACCATTTGAAGCAACGCTGCCTTAAAGCAGACAATGCAGTGCTAGGGTGCAGCAAGTAGGGTCCCACGAGGGACTGCTGTAGCTTCACACATTGGCTTGCTGTACACTAAGCCCTGAGAATGGTGTCGTGAGGAACTGAGCATGGAGAGGTGGGGATCTGGATGTGGTTGGGGGTGGGAATTGCTCTGGGGAAGCAGTCTGAAAATTGGAACGAATCACACCTCCCTGACGAACACAAGGGGCCAACCAGGTGCACAGCCTGCAATAAGGTCAGGATTCAGGTGCATGTGTGTCAAGCCAGGGGAGGCAGCAAACACTCAGCAAGCGTCATGGAAGTTACCTAGGTTTATAGCACAGCCTCCCATTTTCAAACTGGCAGGAACCTACGTGTGGCAGATAAAATGCTATCACAGGGCTGCCTACATAGCCCACGTTAGTGTTTACGTGGAGCTATTGGCTGATGTTTACAACTGTTTCTGCATCTGGGTGTTCAGACAGACTTAGGCAGCAACAGGGCAGAAGTGGAGGCTTGGCAACAAACTACAACCTAGCGACCAGGCCCCTTTAGTTCAGATTAATAAAACAGGCCTGCACATGATTTTTTTTTTAAACTAATGATCAGTTTGTGGAAGCTGTCATATCTTGGATTTTAATTGCTACATCTTAACAGCACACCCTGGAGCCTACGCATGTGCCAAGTGAAACAGTCTTCATGTGCGATTACCTCCTTGGAGAACTGCACCTTTTCCAACCCGTTGCTAGGCAAGCAGCTTTTAAATAGTGTCCCACTGGAGTCAGGTGCTAGCATGCGCTTGAACATGGGCTCTCCCAGCAGGCGAGGGCTAGGCTCCGTGAAGACCAGCTGGCGTAGGAGTGAGAAGTCAGGAACTGCAGCAAGACAAGGGCGTGGGGAGGCAGGCTGGCCATTTTGCCTTCCTCTCACTGGAAGCGAGGTGAATGGCACCAGGCATGAAACAGAGCCAGATTTAGAACAGGCTCCAACAACGCACAGCCCCTGCTCTGGCACTGCCCTTAATTGCCCGTACCATGCGTCACAGTAGCCGAGGCGTCCCCTGGCCAGATGGATGCCAGAGGCCTTCAGGTGACTCAACTTAGCCTTGGGGGTGCACTGTTGCACCCCAGGAGGCAGTGATAGCACACTTCACCATGCCGTGGCTGTTTCCCCTTCCATCCCGGTGAAGCCCTTTGGGGCTGGGATGAGGTAGGTGTACAGCACCCAGCACAGCAGGACCCCCAACTCAGGGTGTCAAATGTGCATGGGTGCACAGCATGGTTTTTAGGTGAGTGTAATGCCGGTGAATGATGCTTCATTGCCAGTCCTTTCATCCTTTTCCCAGCACGCAGTATGGGAATGGGAGGGTTATGCACCCCAGTCTCCTTCAGCTACCAACAGGCAGTGGGGGGGGGAACAAACCCCTTTCAACCCATAAAGGGTGGCACTTCTAGGGGGGACAGCTACCCAACTTTTTCTCTGCCAAAGTTGCTTTTTGGTTGCAACTCATCCTGCAAAGCCATCTCACTGTGTTAGGCACACTGGAGCTCCAGCAAAAGGGTTCCCCTGGCGCTGTTAGGAAATTTGGTGCCGCCATTTGCTAGTGTGGGCCAGGAACTTGTGACAGGAGTAATGTAAGATCTTCCAATCAGGAATCACACATGTTGGCGTACCTCTCCATCAGCTGCAAGTCGTGATGGTGGACTGATGCAATGGGCGGAGCTGGTCAGCTGGCAACGGCCTTGCAGCACAAGTCTGGCCTTAAACTCTGCCGCATAAGCCCTAGTCTATACTTACAGAGCTTCTCAGCGGCAGTTGACAGCAGATATGCACGACATGTAAAATACCTTGCGTATCTGCTGACGACTTTCCAAGCTGCTGATACATACTAGGGGAAGCTGACAGCAGTGCCTTGTGCTTGGCTTTGAGCAGCTCCAGTTGGAGTTGCTGGAGCGATTTCCGGAGCAATTCAGCGGGTTCAGACTCACTGCTGCTGAATTGCGCCTGAAAGATCACGCTAATGGCAGTGATTTTGCTGCCATCAGTATAGACATAGTCTAAAGTGTGAAGTCAGGCCAGGCCAGGAGGTGGCTCTATCCCATGACCAGCTGGGACCCTGCCTTCAGAGCCCAGAAAGGCTCCGGCTGGGATGTTGTTCACACCTTTCCTGTCACGTGTGATGTGACTGCACTCTCAGCGATGAGCTGCTGCAGAGGCCATCCTCTGCTAGCGTACTTAGGAAAATGCACTGCGGTTGGCGTGGCAGTCGTCCTGTCCCATGCTCTCTGGTTTAATTGCACGCTGTCAACTTGGTCTCAGTTCAGCTAAGGTCCTTGCAATGCTGGGAGGCCAGATGTTTTTGCGCTGAGTGTGTGATTGCTGCCCTCCTCTGTTCTCATGGAAAACAGCTCGCACCAGTGCTGTCTTGCCTGGCCCACCGTACAACAAGCAAAGAGAGGGAAACACTCAGTTATAGAGTCAGATGCAAACCCCACTGCTGATTCTGCTGGGGGCACATACAACAAGGTTTGGGTTTTTTTATGTAACCCCCCTGGGGCTTTGTACATTTAAAAACAAAATGACCAATGAAAAAAGTCTCCTGCCAAACTTTTCCTCTCACCCATCACCTACAGCAAGCTACAAGTCATACAGCATGGCTCATCTGTGTTTGTTCGCTTAAAAGTGGGGAAGTGCTCGGCATTCAGTGGCCCTTTTCTGAGGGGTCAAACTGAGGCACTGGTTGCTGCCCATCATACTTGATTTTGACTGTGAGGGGCAGCAAGCCTCTCTAAGGTTCAGGGAAGGGTTGTGTGCATCAAACGCCAGGATGCTGTAATACACCAAGAAATAAATGAGCAGGCTTCCCAGTGTTTGCAGCATGGCGGGATGTTTCCTGTGATGGACTGATTGCCAGCAGCTGTATCTGGTACCCCTGAAGTATGAGTGGGGCGCAAAGCAAGCATCTCTCTGAGCCAATCAAGGGCTGAAAACAGGCAGCATGCAGCCAGACAGTTTTAACAGGAGTTTATGGTCCAGAGCCTCAAAGGTCTTGAGGTGCCTTGAAATCAGTGAGACCTGGACACCTAAACATAACTGCAGCTCTGGGCATCACATCTTCAGGTGCTTCCAAAAACCCCATACCCAGTGCCTCCCCTCAAGATCTCAGCTGATAAAGGCCTGGGTACAAAGGCACCAGGCACTTTTGGACCCTCAGGGTGGAACGCTGGCCCAAATCCAAGCAGATTATCTGGGTTTGTCCCTTTCCTCTCACCTCCGGCAGAAATGTTGTTGCAGATGTGACTCACCTTGGCTCGACTCCAAGCACTGTAGCAGTCAGGCGGGTGAGCCGGGGTTGGAACAGCTGGCAGCGTTCTAGCAAAGCTGGGTGTAAAGAAATAAAGAATTTAAAGCACGTGGCACTGAGCGTGTGCTATTCATTCATCAGGTTTACTGCTCTACACAATACGATCCAAAGTTCACACCTTTGCCTACTAGTGGGAAATATGCCCAAAAGCCTGACGTGGGACATAGTGAGGTACGTTCTGAGTTACTACAGCAAATTCTTTCCCGGGTGTCTGGTGAGTCTCACCGACATGCTCAGAGTTTAGCTGAGCACCATAGTTGGGGTCAGGAGGGAATTTTCCCCTAGGGCAGATTGGCAGAGGGTCTGGGGGATTTTCACTTTCCTCTGCAGCGTGGGGCATGGCTCACTTGCTGGTGGATTCTGTGTACCATAAAGTTTTGAAAGTGTGATTTGAGGCCTTCGGTAACTTAGTCCTAGGTTAGGGGTCTATCGCAGGAGTGGGGGTGAGGTTCTGTGGCCCAGGTTGTGCAAGAGATCAGACGGGATGATCATGATGGTCCCTGCTGAGCTTAGAGTCTGTGGGTCTAAGACGGTGGAAAAGGGATGCTGGTTTGCCAAGAGTCAGTGTGTTAATACATACGTCTTCTCCCTCCAGGGGTCTCACAGGCCAGGCCCATTTCCCAGCATGAGGAATTGATCCCTGGTGGGTCCACGGTGAGAACTAGAAGAAAGTCAAGATCCTGATGACACCCAGGCCTGTGCTTCCCCTACCAGATAAGTCTCATTCTTTCTGGGACGGTCACTCCTTTCCCCAGCTTTGGTTCTCCCGTCACCGGATCAGCTGCCAGGATTGCCTTTCACTGGAGGAGGATCATCAGAGACTCTGGTTAGAACAGAATGCGGCGCTCACAGAACGTTTTACGTTGCTTGGCAGGCTCATCGATCTCCAGACAGAAACCAGAGGCCACGAAAGGCTGGTTCAGTGCTACCCCACTGTGACAACGGTGAAAGGCCTCCTGAGTGGAGCACGGCGGCCTTCGCTTTCTGCCGACGGAGCTGGGGCTGCAAGAGCAGGAACAATTTTGCCCGTGGAAGGCGAGAAGCTGAGCGCTGTGAGACCTGGATGGCTGGGGCGTCTGTCTCCTCCTCACCAGCCCCGCTGCCCCTTGAGGGTCTGCCTTACTCACCTTTGACTCTCCTGTGGAGACAGGTGGAGTTTCATCAGCATGGAGAGTGCCTCAGCAGAGCCATGTGAGCATCACTGACTGTGAGAAAGCAGCAAACGGCTGCTGGAAGCCCATCTGAACACCAGCCACCGACAGGGAAACCTTGGGGCCATTGACACCAGAGGACCAGAACTCCACCTAAGGCGGTCAGCTTTCTCCGAGAGCCTGAGGCCTGGCTAAATTCAAGCACTTGTTGGCAGGAGACACCGAGGGCAGACGTTTCTTCGGTGCTGTGAAGAAGAGGAAGATAGCCCTTGCTTTGTTGATTTGGCCTCATGGAGGCACTAGGAGCGAGACCAATGTTCAGGCAGCAGAACGGAGAGACACTGGGAAGACCTTAGCGTGGAAGATCCCATATAGACACCTGTGTCAGCCGCACCCTGTGTATTTAGACAACTAACTCCCAGGGATTTGTCAATCTCCCCTACACAAACTTATCCTGGTGATGCAGGAGAAGCAAGAACCCTTTTCTATCACCGGGGGGCCCGAGGGATGCGACTGCTGCATGAGTGAGGTGAACTTACAGACAAGCCTTTTCTTTCACGCCTGTGGCCAGGCATCGATTGCTGCCCTTGCTCCCTGAGAAGACGCAGTCATTCTGCCAAGCGCTGCTGCCTTGCTCTTTTATATAACCTGCTCCTGGAAGCTGGCTTCGGCGTTTCGGGCTCTGGCCCCCAGCTACTGGCACCCACAGGTATATCCCCATGCTGGGCTCCTGTGATACAGAAAGGCTTTTAAGAAAAGACACGGGGCAGGATGAGGCCGTGGCGGCTCAGAGATCTCTCTCGGAGCGCCTGGTCAGCCTCTGCTCAGTTGCAGGGGCCAGCAACCTTCGTCGGGCCCAGGAAACCAGATCTGACCCAGCCCCATCGTCTGGGTATGTGGGTCAGCGAGCCAAGGGCAACACAAAACAGACAGCACGGCTGGCTGCGGTTAAGGGAACGAAGCCCCACCATTCTTAGATTGCTTTTGGTGCTGGGGGACGCCGCAGACAAACACGTGTAGCAGGTGGCTTATGAGGGGCAGCCAGCATGGACCTGCATGAACCCCCCTTAGCAGACCACCCCCAGGGGAGGGAGTGCAGGGTGGGGACGTGGGGACGGATGGGGTGGGCTGCCCACCAGGATGCCCCTGCATTAAGTGGGATAAAGCGGCATCACACTAATAGCAGCTCACACGTCCACACAGTGTCTGGAATGGGCGTGGGGGTGGAGGGGAGGGAGCAAATGGCTGGAGGGTCCCCAGCTAGACTTAGGGACTGTGCCCTGGGCACCAGATCTTGCTGGGGTGACCCAGCCAGGGTGCAGCAGCAGTGGCAAGGAATCTAACCCTACGGGCTTGGGTCTGGAGGTTTCCCTTTCCCGAAGGGACAGGCCAGCCCTGATTTGGGGAGGCTGGGGTCAGAGTCTCCCACACATGCACCCTGGCCCCCCTCTCCTGCCACTGGGACCTATCTGGCCCCCCTGGTCTCTTTCTCAGAGTCAGCAAACATCACTCTCCTAGTTTCCTTAGAAAACAGAGGCTTATTTGGAGATGCTAGGAGCGGGTGTCTCCCTGCACTGGCTGGTACAGACAGCGCGCAGATCAGTGCAGGCCAGGGCCAGGAACTCCAACCTGGCTTAGCAGCAGCAGCCGCTCTAAAGAATCCCAGCTGACCATAAATTATTTCTCCCCCATTGCTCCTGCACAGGACACCCGGTCTGGGGGGCTATTTGCTTCCAGGGTCCTCTTGTCTGCAAAAACCTAACTGGGACGTGCCTGGGGGCAATCCTACACTGCTGCCTGGGGGGGGAGTGGGGGCTGGCTAATTAGGGAGCAGCTCCCACCAGCAATGGCTGGCTGGTGAACGTCTCACTCAGAGCAGCAGGCACTGAGCAGGGGAAGGAAGCTGAAGGCTGCAGAGTCGAAACAGGAAATGGGGGAGGGAGGGGATGCAGGCCAGGGCTGAGCCGTGGGTCAGAAGTGTGCCCGAGGGGCCAAAAGGATTAACTTGTTTCCAGCACACTTGGCAGTGGTCCT
The DNA here is from genome assembly GCA_007922195.1 of Podocnemis expansa. Lineage (NCBI taxonomy): Eukaryota > Metazoa > Chordata > Testudines > Podocnemididae > Podocnemis > Podocnemis expansa. The sequence goes on along the minus strand of ML682073.1, from coordinate 4,278,230 downwards.
GTGCCCTGAAGAGGCTGGCAAGGCAGGTGGGACAGTGACCTGCAGATCTCTTGGCTCTTTTAAGACACCTTTTTCCTTAAGAGACCTGAATGCTTTTTTTCCTCCCTCCAAAAGGGGTGGGGAGGGGGAGTGTTTAGCTTTACACAGATCAAGCTTCATCCTGCCTATCTGGTTCCTGATGCTACTTTGAAATGGCAGCAAGCAAAGCCAGGCTGTGGGGACTTTAACAGAAAGGCCTTTTCTCCCGACAGTTTAGTGGTTGTTTGAGTTAATCCAGTGCTAACACAACCTAGAATCCTTTGCTTGGTGCTTGTGATGTAAGAGACCTGCTAGATCTCCAGGTGCCTATAGAGCTGCCCAGGACAGACAGGCAGGAAGAGGTACCACTTGTGTGGATTTAGCCGCAGTGCTGTGGGCTGAGCAAAAATGAAGATTAATGCACCCTCTGATAGGAGCAGAGTCACAGGTCCTGAGGCTGTACAAAACTCATCCTCCCAAGTCCTACAGTCCCATGGGCAATATAAAAAGGTAAATAGACAGATTCACCCACACCTTTGCCTTACCCCCTCTGTCTATCCATCCATCCATCCATGTGCTGTTAGCTCACCATTCATGCTGCATACACCCCATTGCTGTCTGCATTGATGGACCTTCCATCCCTGACTGCTGGGAGCGGTGTGAGCTCACTCAACTCCTTGAAAAGCAAAAACCACATTCCTCCTGGGCGGGTGCCATGGATCTGTTCTGTCTACTGAGCTGACACTCAGCTGGTTAAATTGAGCCCGCATAATGAGGTTAATGATCTGAGGCAGGAAGGTTACTTGCAAACAAAAGGTGCCCAGGTGGCCAGGGGGCATGTTATATTCAGTGCCTGCTTTGCAACTTTGCCTCTCCTCCAAGTGCTCCAGCTGCCCTGGCCACAGCTGGGGGTGAAACAAAGCCCTGGTAAACTGCCCGTCCCCTGCCCCTCTGCCCCCCACCCAGAGAACGGCAGCTTCCCCTTGTGCCTGTGGCCTCCATTTCCCCTCCGGCTGGGAGGGGATTTGGGGCTTGCTGGTGATTTGCTCCCCAACCTGGGTCAAACCAAGAGCCAACCAAAGCCAAATGCCCATCAGTGCTCCCCATGCGTCCCCCACACCCATTTGTGCAGCCATCACCCCTCCAGATGGCAGCGTAAGAGGGGTCTCTGCTGTGGATCCCAGCTCTGGGGTCTCTGCAATCCAGGCAGCAGCCCTGCCCTACTCCACCAGGCCACTTTTTCCAGTACTTACTGCTGACTGTCTCCTCCGGCTTCCAGGACACTAACCCCTTCCCTGGGACCACCTGCTACCTCGCTCCTGGAAATCCTGCTGCTTTTATCTCCCCATTACCTGCTCTGCCCTGTGATCCAAGGAGCCGGTGGAAGTGGGACCAGCCAGTCTGGGGTGAGGCAAAGCTGCTGCAGCCATGGAAGCTGGGGATAAAATGGGACGCCATGTTCACACTTGCTGGGTGGCCAGAAATAATGCAGGGGCAGGAATCCAGTCAGGAGGCATCTCATTTGCTCAGGCCTGGAGGATGAGTGTCATTGGGACACAGGCTGTTCAGTGAGAGGTGCACAAGTTCCCCAGCATCTCCAGAGCTTTGCCAGTATCAAATATACACTGCCGCACAACCCGTCTCACAGGCTCAAGATCAGCCTGAGCGCCCTGTGAGCTCTCCCAATCCCCTCGCCCACCTTGTCTTTAACACCGCACTGGAGCAGACCCAGAAGCAGCATCGCCCAGACCAGCTGCCCACCAAATACAGTTGGAGGTGGTGTCTTGATAGCTTTGAGGATCTGAGCCCTGGAGGCAGGCAGCTATCACATGGGTTGGCCCCCGTGAAAATATGGCTGTGCCTGTAACGGTGGCAGCCAAGAATAAGCAGGGAGGAAAACACCTTGCAAAGGACGCTGCATCTTCCAACAGGTGAAGTCCTGGCACGGTGCTGTCATTAATCTCCTGTTTGTCTTTGCCTTGACCTGCAGCAATCACTCGCCCCCAGTTGTTACCGCTGCAACTGTGTTAGCTTGTGACTGATATATTTGCTAAGTTTCAGTGCTCCATAAATGAGCTGGAGAACAGTGCTGCAGAACAGTCTAGCCTGCATATTGTATTGGGGACGGATCTGCTTTTATTTGCAGAAGAGACTTTGCAGCTTGTCCAACCTATGGCCTGAGGGTCAGACTCTGCCCAGACCAGGGCTGTTATCTGGCCCCAGATCGCTGGGCTGTCACCTGGGCCTTGGCCAGGGCTTTTTTAAATCATCCGCCCTGCATACACCTATGCACGTGGCCCAGGGTGGGAGACCCGGCCAGGGAGCCACTGGGGGGCTGGATGCAGCCCCTTTGAGCAAGGTAAGGTGAGGTAAGCGGGTGGACGCGTGGCAGGGGGGAAGGCAGGATTGGGAACCAGTAGGAGGCAAGAAGGAGTCAGGGATCTGGGGTGTGGGATGAGGAGGAGGCACGAAGCTGGATCAGGGCTGGGGTGTGTGTATGGTGTGGGTGGGGAAGGGGCCAGGGAGGTGATCCAGGTTAGTGGAGGCTGGGGTCGGGCTGGAGAGGTGGTGCAGGGCTGCGATCAAGTACTGGGGATAGGGCAACGTGGGCCAGGGTGGTGGCCCGGAGTGGTAAAGGGGTCAGGGGGGTGGTTGTGACTGGAGGGGGCAACATGGGCCAGGGAAGGTACCCGGGAGGGGGCGCAGGCAGTGGGGCCTGGGACTGGGACTGGAGAAGTGGCACAAGCCAGGATCAGGCTGGAGAGGAGGGGCAGGTGGTGTGGGCCAGGTAGGTGGTATGGGGCTGGGAAATAGGGTCAGGGGAGTGCTGGGGGGGGCCAATGCAGGCTGGGAAAGGTGCTGGGGAGACAGCGCAGGGTGCTGGAGGCTGGGATCCGTCCCAAGGAAAGAGATGTGGGATTGGGATTGGGGCCGGGGTGGCATGGCACTTTAGAGGTGATGCAGGGTCAGCAGCAGGGGTGGGGGGTGGCACAAGACAGGGAAAGGAGTTGGGGGCAGAGACCAGGATCAGGTTTGGGGATGGCACGGGGCCCGATTGGGCTGGGGGGGCAGTGCAGGACAGTGGGGACGGCACATGGATGGGATGGGGGGGTGGCACGAGGGTGGCGCTGGGCTGGGAAAGGATCCAGGGGGGTGGTGCGGGATCAGGGCAGACAGTGCAGGGAGAAGGGTTCGGGGAGCCGATCCAGCAGGGAGAACTGGGAGCCGGAGGATGTGGGGAGAGGAAAGGAAACAGCAGGTCCCATCATCCAGCGACACTGCTCCCCCCACCCCTCCCTGCCATCCCTCTCCTGCCTTGTCAGCCCCCCACCTCTCCACCCCTGCCCTCTGCCTGTTTCCCATGCTTTGCCTTACCCCCCGCCTTATCTATCCAAAATTTGCTCACCCACCCCCCGAGTGAGAAAAGAATTGCAATTGGCCCCCCCACCCAAAGAGATTGGACGCTCCTGTTCCCAAGGATCTCCAAGGACATCTGCTGCAACTCTGGTTATGCTGAAATACTCAAACATTTAAAGGGGTGGAGGTGGGGGAAATTAATTTTAAAAAATTCCCTGTGAAAAATAATTCCCTTTTCCCCGTGCATGCTGCATTTTACCACCCTCGGGAGAGGGATGATGTGCATGTTTAACACAGTGAGGCCTGGATCCTGCTTTGGGTTTCAAGGAGCCACAGGAGTAAGCATCATAAATACCAATATTGACAAGTTACCTGTCCATTTCCTGTGCTGTTTTCTGCTGCGCTTTAAACTCAGTGGGAGAAGCCAACACGGGGGGAATGAGAGAAGTTATTTGCAGAGCTGCAAAAGGAGAAGACTTTTGCACCAAAAGCGAGATGATGAGCTGGAGGGACAAGGTGGGAGGGTTGTGTTAGCAGAAGACAGGACCTGGAGATGGGAGGTTAGATAGAGCGAAGCCTGAGACAGCATTTAAGGGGTCTACAGCTTCTGTGAATGCAGCCAAATGCCTAACTCCTGTTGTTAAACTTTTTTCTATGGGAGTCTTCCTGTACTTAGCATTAAGGTGATTTTCACAACTTTAAATCTCTTCTTCCTCATTTACAAAGTGCCCTTCTGGTTTGGAATCCCCAGATCTGACGTCTGCCCACGACCGAGCCCTGCCTTGGTAAAGCTGGACCGTAACCTGGGCTTCTGCTTCTCATAGTTTATTTATTTCAGGTTTTGGGAGTTTCTTTATGAGTTTTATGTAGTTGGCGAAAAGTCGGGGTTCTTTGGGGCTCTCTCTGTACATACGACTGCAATGTGTGCCCAATATTTAGTTCTGTCTTTGTAACATTCCCTTGTATGTTTTAATGCAGCACTGTTTCAAACCACAGTTTGCTGAAGCACACAAGGGAAACTTTAGTGCGCACCAGTCAGGTCTACATGGTGTTTAATGGATAAAAGCCTTTAAAAAAAAACAACCCTCTATTGTGCGCTGTTTTATGGGTATTGGTTCAAACTGATGATCAGAAGCCCTAAACACAGGCCATTCCTATCCATGCCAGACAGCAGCCGCAGACTAGAACACGAGCTGCACCAGTGTATCAAGCTCAGGCTAGAGGATCATAGCATGGAGGACAAATTCATAGGTCAGCGTCCTTCTCCTCCTCTGCCACTGCTGCCTTCTGCTCCTTATCCCCTAAGGAGGCCCCGAACACCCGCGACAGCACCCTCCACTTGTCACCACAACCCAGCCTGGTGTGCTGGGGAGGTCCTGGTCAGGGGTGGTTTGAAGAGCAAGCCCACCCCATGCTCATCCCACAGCGGAGGGTCCTGGCTTCCAGCTCTGGGTTATGCAGCCAGATGCACGGGGGTCTCAGAGCCATTCAGGTTTGGCCCAGCTGCGCTTCCCTCCATCCATCGTGGTGCTACAGCCATAGGCACCGGCTCCGCCTAATCCCAGCTGCGCCCCCAGACTCCAGATTAGCCCTTGGGCGTCCAGTCCAGAACTCCATTAAAGAGAAGCTACTGGTGCGAGCACCTGGCCAAATTACCCCTTTAGGGGCTCTTACGCCAGTGCCAGGAGCTGCCTTTTTCCTCAGTTGACAGCCGCTCTCAGCAAAAAGGCCTCATCCCAGCAGCCCCTCTGCCCCGCATCCCAATGACTTACCTGTCTCTCGACGCTGTGAGTCAGCCCCTAAATAAACCCCACCAAGGCATTTGTGAGTCAGCTGGAAGGGACCTCGGCTTCTCCCACGGCTCCCACAGGCAATGCCCAGCTGATCTTGCCTCCCGGCTGGAGACTTGCTGGCTGTTGGCAAACACAGATGCTGGCCGGGGATTGGGGCACATGTTTGTATAAAAATAACCCTGGAAAAGACTGAAGGTTGATGCTTCTCCCAATGTCGAGCGAACAGCACCTTCCATCCTCCAAACACTCTGTGGAGCTGAGTCTGCAAGGACGAGAGAGGAGGAAAGGGGAAAATCTTTGGCCTCCAGCTGAAAGAAGACATACTGCTGCAAAAAAAAGCAAACACCATTCCAGGATGTATTAACAGTAGTATTGCAAGTAAACAAGAAATGATTCTTCTGCTCTACTTGGCCCTGATTAGGCCTCAACTGGAGTACTGTATCCAGTTCTGGGCATCTCATTTCAGGAAAGACGTGGACAATTTGGAGAAAGTCCAGAAAAGAGCAACAGAAATAACTAGAGATCTGGAACACTGACTTATGAGGGAAGATTGAAAGAGCTGGGTTTGTTTGGTCTGGAAAAGAGGAGACTGAGTGGGACATGGTAACAGTTTTCAAGTACCTAAGAGGTTGTCATGAGGAGGAGGGAGAAAAATCGTTCTCTTGAACCACCAGTGATAGAACAAGAAGCAATGGACTTAAGTTACAGCAAGGGAGGTTTAGGCTGGACATTAGGAGAAAATTCCTGTCAGGGTGATTAGCTGCTGGAAAAAGTTGCCATCGCTGGAAGTTTTTAAAGCAGATTCAACAAGCATCTGTCAGGGATGGTTTAAGAGGGTACCTGGTCCCTGCATGAGTGCAGGAGACAGGACTCTCTAACCTCTCATGGTCCCTTCCAGTTACTATGAGATCGTGAGGCCAGGCACGGAGGCTGGTGGGTCCAAGTGACAGCAGCCAGGGCCAGATTAAGGCTTCTGGGGGACCTGGACTGTTCACCTTTGTGTCCCCCATCCCGTCATCGCAGCTGCGCCCAGCCTGGGAGAGGGGCAGGGTGGCGCTCAGTCACTCTGGTGCTAGAGCCCAGCAGACCTGTGGGGTAGGACAGCACTCAGCTGGCGCTGGTTGGGCCTGGGCCTGCAGACCAGCCAGCCGTGGGGCGGGATGGTGCTGAGGCCCAACAGACCGGTCAGCTGTGCGGATAGAGCGTGCCAGGCCAGTGATGTGATGCAGCTTGGGCTGGGGGTACTCGAGCCAGCTGCCAGAGTTGTTCTGGGCCTGTCAGTCAGTGCCCAATTCATTTTTGTGGAGAGGCAGACCCCTCTTAATTTGGAGCCAAGGGCTGCAGCCCCAAAAGCAGCTGTGCAAACACCTCTCTCACTGCTGTGGGACGCTGTAGCAAAAAAGAGGAGATGCCACCCTAGGTTGGATGTCTAAACAGGAGTCATGAGTAGGAAGGTGAGGTTACTGCTGTATAGGACGTTGGTGAGATGGTGCTGGACTCCAGTTCTGAGGTCCACATTGTGATGTTGACACTCCAGAGTGCAAGAAAGAGCCATGAAAATGGTCCTGATGCAGAAGAAAATGCCTCACGGTGGGAGATGCAGAGAACTCAATCCATTTAGTCTATCAAAAAGAAGAGTGAGGTGACTTGATCATGATAGATCAGTGCCTATGCAAGGCAAAAACACTGGGTACTGTTGGTTTATTTGGCATCTGCAGACCAGTCAAGTCAAGCCTCAACGTTCTTATCAACGATAGTGTAGGCATGAAGATCACCAGGGTGCTGAGAGTGCTTTGATATAGCAAGGAAAGGCACAACAAGATGCAGCGACTGGAAGCTGATGCCACACAAGTTCAAATGAGAAATAAGGATCAGACTTTTCATGGGGTGGGTGATTAATCTTTGGAACAAGCCACCAAGAGAAGTGGCTCATCTGTCATCTCTCAGTGACTTCAGATCAGGACTGGATGCTTTTCTGGAAGATGCTTTTTTGCCCCAGATGGCGCAGACTGAAAGGTGACCTGGCCCAGGGGCCGAATTGGGGGAGAGACGTCAGCAGCATGACAAGTTCCAGGGGGGCAGCTGAGTTAGTCTAGTTCAGCAAAACAGCAAGGAGTCTTGTGACACTTTAAATGCCTAACAAATTTATTTATTGCATGAGCTTGCATGGGCAAAATCCCACTTTGACAGATGTTCACCAGTGTTTGAATCTTCACAACGGCTTTGATTTGCTGTTACAGTGTGACCTACCTTTCACTGCATTTATTTCCTCCCATTCTCTGTACGTTCCCCCATCTTCAAAGCATATGATGAAGTGGGATTTTCTCCAGTGAAAGCTCATGCAATAAATAAATTTGTTAGTCTTTAAGTGCCACAGGACTCCTGGTTTGTTTTGCAGGAAGGAAGGAGAGTGGTCCATGGGAGACAGCAGCTACGCCCTGTTTGGCCACAAGATGGTGCTCCTGCAGTGCATGAATCCTCTTACACAGTGGTAGAAATTTAATCTGAGTCCTACCATCCTGGTCTCTCCTGTGAAGGTCCCATCGCTCTGAAAGACCTCGTATTCCCACAAAGCAGAGCCTTGGATATTTTTCACTTTATCGGGACACTTTAGCTTCACCACTGATCCTATTTATACTCTCCATTGGGAAGCAATGATCTGTGCAACAAGGCCAGGGCCAGCTTTTGCCATCCTTCTTCCCAGTCAGGCAAGCCCAGCGTGGAAAAGGAGTGCAGGAGTTGACTGTCTGGGATTATAACCCCAGATCCTGCCTTGCAGAAAGATAGTTCAAAGCGGTTCCCTCTTCAGGCTCTGCAAACTTCTCAAAAGTTGGGTTTGGGGACGAGCGTGAGACGATGCAGGGAGCAGAATTCCCAGGCGGCACACGCCCGCGATGAATTATTCTGACCTGAATTCCTGCTTCCCCATCCCACAGCTGTGAGTGTGACGGATCAGAGATAGTGGCTCAGATTTCCCAGCAGGAGGCCTGGATGGCTAGCGAACAGTAGGGAGATGAGGCAGGGAGCATCAATAAGAGACTGGGAGCCTTCCAGCCCCTGCTAACGTACTATGACCTTTTTAAAAGCCTGGACAAGTTGGCATCACATCAGCAGGGGAACTTGGCAGATCCAGGACTCAGGAGCAACAGGAATGAGTGTGACAATTCCTGCATGGCCAATGGTCACCCAAAAGGATCCACTTGTGCACACCCAAGATGTCCAAGCCCAGGACTATGGGCCTGAAATGGGATCTGCAAACCCCATCTGCTTGCTTAGATTAACCAGATTTACTTTCCTGGCCCACTCTGTCAAAATGAAAACTCTGTTTTATTTTGTATTCATCTTCATTCTGATTACGATATCTTTTTTTAAAGTGATTTATTCTTTGCACATTTACAATGAGATGCATTGGGCAGAATGTGGTAATATGGGGAGGGGGTGTGTGTGCACACCACTGCCCTCTGCTGGAGGAAGCCCAGAACTCCCAACCACATGTCCTAAGCCCCACACTGCAAATAAACAATAATAATGCTGCCTAACTCTTACCTACTGCTTTCCCTTAGTAGAGCAAAAAGAACTTTATGATTCAAGCCACATGCATTATCTCCATTGTGCAGATGGGGAAACTGAGGCATGGGGCAGTGTAGTGGCTTACCTGAAGTCACCCAGCATCAGAGCCCAGATCTCCTGAGTCTCAGAGTGCTCTAACCACTGGAGAATGCTGCCTCCCACAGCTGTGCTGATGAAGCTGCAGGCTTGGAGCCTTTCCTCTGCTGCTGCTGCTTGTGCAGGCCCGTGCAGGCGTGGAAACATGGGTGGCCTCCGCCTCCATTTGGTACAGTGTCTGGGGCTACCCTTTCATCCTAAGCTGTGCGACTTTTGCCAAGGGCACCAGGTGGCACTGTACCACAGCCATCCTTCCACTCCCCCGGCCCCGGGGAACCTACCCAAACACTGGACTTCAGAGAGGTTTCCATATCAGCCTTCCACTAAGTCCTGAAAGCCCTAGCGTGGGAAGCCTGAGGATGAGCAATCCGCATGGGATCTTACGAGAGCGGAGCAAAGAAGCGGCTGCCTGCCCAGACGCCAGCAGCTGGAAAAGAGAGAGCTCAAAAGACGCAAACTGCTCTTCTGCTCTGTTCCTAGATTGCACAGGTTATAGAAAACGGGGCCTGGTTGCTTGCAGAAGAGGACATTCTCCTTCGCCTGGTGGTTCAGCCAGCCAGGAAACACAGTGGTTTAGGACACCTGGCCAGCGAGATCTGTTCAGAGTATATAGAGACCAGCAGACACCTCGGACAGTTCATAGATAAAACTCATCCCTGGCACAAATGCCACGAGTGTGCTGTGGCTCAGGCTAGAGCTGGTGCTGTTCTTCTAATCAGTTCCAGGAATCTCTGGCAAAAAAAAGTCAGTTCGGAGGATACAGGAGAAATCTCTGGGCTCCTCTCCCTTGCTCAGAAATCCAAGTGAAAACTAAATGGCCCATGTGCCAGGAAGTTGCAGCCCTGCTGGGATTCCCAGCTGAATGCCCTCAGCTTGCTGATCAGCTTGTAAATCTTCAGCTCTAGCTGTTAAATGAAGCTGACCAATGTGTGTCCTTGTCCCCTTGCAATGGCAGCTGGGGTGAAAGGTCGACAAACCCACTGGCAGATCCTGGCTAAAATGCAACTCTCAAATTCTCTGGACAAAAGGCAAGAGGTTGTATTGAGCTGGGCCACTAGCTCACTCTTCTCTGACCCGGCTGCAGTGCCAGACACGCTGCTCTTTGCGTCCCATCCTGGGAGCAGTGACGGAGCTGGGGGCGATGGAGGGGTTAGACTGCATTGCATTAAGGTGGCCAGGCAGCAAGTGTGAAAAATCAGGACGCATGAGAGCTAATAGGCACTCACATAAGAGAAAGCCCTTGGAAGTGAGACAGCTGAGGAGGAACATGAAAGAGGTCTATAAAATCATGGCTGTTGTGGGGAAAGGAAAAAAGGAAGTGTTATTTACTTCTTCTTGTAACACAAAGACTAGGCCCCATCCACTGAAATGAACGGGCAGCAGGTTTAAAACAAACAAAAGGAAATGCTTCTTCACACAATGAACAGTCAACCTGTGGAACTCCTTGCCAGAGGATCTTGTGAAGGAAAAGGCTATAATGGAGCTCCAAAAAGAACTAGGAAAATTCATGCAGGATGGGTCTATCAGTCCTATTGCCATTTGCCAGAAGCTAGGAATGGCTGATGGGATGGATCACTTGGTGATTTCTTGTTATGTTCATTCCCTCTGAAGCACCTGGCATTGGCCACTGTCAGAAGACAGGATCCTGAGCTAGAGGGCCCATTGCTCTGATCCACTATGGCCATTTGTATGTGCTGCCCTGACCTGTGTCCTTGTGTCTGTTGCAGGATGGACCCCCCACCCCAACACAACCTGCTGCAGCTTTGCTCCCCTTTCTCAGCTGCAGTGGCTGTCCCAGAGCAGTTGATTGGGCCCCTGGCTCTTCAAACAGCCTCCCATGGACTCCGAGTGGCTATTGGCCTGGATTCAGCTGGGGCTGCCCCTTGCGGGTAGAGGAGGCAGTCTGTATGCGAAGCCACAGGCTACGGTCTCCTGGCCTAGGTGCATCAGGATCCAGTGAACCCTTGAGTTTCATGGATCCAGGGTTGTTTGGATGATCCAACAATTGACCCAGAGTGGTGTAATTGGAACAAAGCCCAGGCGTTTGGTATCAACTAGCCTGTAATAGCCCAGTGCCTGTCCTAGCAGAGCTTTTCTCCACACACTGAGTGAATTCAACCTCATAAGCGGTGGAAACATCCCCATCCCCATTTCACAGGGGCAATGGAGGCCCTGGGTGGGGACACAATCACCCAAGCCTGTGCCAAGGGTCCGTGGCAAAGGCAGGAAGAAAGGCTAACCCCACTGCCGACCCCTAGACCTGCCCGATGATTGACCCCCAAGCCCCAGCTGGGCAAGGAGGCTGGCTGACAGCAAGCCCGCTTGCAGTTCTTTAGGTGTTTCTCCTTCTCTGGAAAGGAAATGCTTGGACACCCATTAAATCTTTGCACCCTCTAGCACGACGGGCAGGGTCTGCTTAGAAGATGGTGGCGGCATGCTGGATGTTTTGCCCTGCATGGACAATGATGTGACTCACACGCAGGGTCTGACTGAGGTCACTCGGTGTGGAAGATGGCCGTGTCTTCCACACAATGGCGTCATCCAGGTGCGGTGACCTTGCCTGGAAGGTGTCTGGGGGGGGATGCTGTGTGGATGATGCCATTTTATTTGCACATTTGGAAGGCGGGATGGAATCGTCCCATGGGTGCACCGAGACCTGGGACATGCCATGGTGAGACCCAGCTGGAAGGGGGCCATGGCAGAAAAGCAGTGGGTTTTAACCAAGGGGACCAAGTGAGCTGTAGAAGGGGTGGGAAGCCTGTGGCTGGGACAGCAGGGTTTGTGGTTTGGGCCTGAGGGTCATAGGCAGAGCAGGGATGCAGGATCCTCCACTGGAATATCAGATGAACAATGAAAACTAGCTGAAGGCCAGGTCCGCCCCCAGCCATCGGAGACTGAGGGCCTATGGACGTGGGGTAGCACATCACAGGGATCGATGGCCATAAGCCTCCAGCTGAGTTTGCCTGGGGTAGCCAGCTGCAGCCATGGTCCCGTTTGTCTCTCGCATGTGTCGTGAAAATCCTCCCCCATCCTGCCGGAGAGAGAAGAGTCCTGCCCACCGCAGAAACGCTTCCTATGGGGCAAGAATCCAGTCCAGCAGCGGATGGAGACTTGGATGATTTACTCTGCCCTTCGTCCCAGGGTTTTGGCTGCCCAGGAGGAGCTAGCCAGATGCGTGGTAACACGTGAGCAGTAGCCAGCCCCACTGGGCCTGGCCGTGCAGACTCCAGGCTGAGTGACCAGCCCACGGGGATGGCTGCTGTCTGCGTGAACCAGCGGCCTGTGGAAAACTTAGCCAGGGCACCTCACGCCCCCACATCCTTTTACTGCAGCCAGGCCTGTCGCAAGTGAATCTTTGGGACAGAAGCGAGAAACTCGGGGTGGTGCTTGTACATAACAGAGCCACACTTGTGCCAGCAACTCAAGGGGATCTGGTTTCCAGCCCTCTGCCTTCAGTTTCCAAAGGGATAGCCGTGTTAGTCTAGTCCAGCAGAAAAAACAAGGAGTCGTGTGGCACTTTAAGACTAACAGATTTATTTTTCGCATGAGCTTTCGTGGGAGAAAATCCCACTTCGTCGCTGAGGGCACACAGGAGCATCCAGCTGTTTCCTCAGCCCGCAGGTGCCCATGTGTGTTGGAAAGCTTGAGATTGCCGTCTTGCAATTCTCTAACTTCCCACCAGAGAGCCCCCTTTCTTCATAAATGCCACTCGCCCTGGGCAGCAGATGGGTTTCAGGTTGCTGCCAGCTAGAGTGCTGTCCTAAGGGCAACGCACTGATCCGTGGAGGGCAGCAGAACGGCCTGGACGTGCTGAGCGGGCTCTTGCTGTCCTGGAGTCCAGCCAGCGGGAGATCCAGCCTGCCTTTTACAAGCATTATGCGGTCACTCACAGCTACATTTTCGGTAGCGACCAATGACTTGGGTGGAGGGGCTTGGTTTATGGCTCCCCAACGTGAGCTGACTTAAAGGGACCTGATTTTCAGAAAGTGCTGGGCTCCTGTCCTCTAAAAATCAGGGCCTTCCTGGTGTCTCAAGCCAGGTCCCCAAACTCACCAGTCACCTTGGTCACAAAGGTCATTCGCTGCTCCTGGCCTGTTGACCGTGTGGTCCCTTTCTTTTCATCCATCCACTGGCTCCTCCATCCCTAGCACATCCAACAGAAACAGCTTGTTTCTGCTTGCAGGGTCTTTTCCGCTCAACCCCCACCTCTCAATTGCTATCAAGACCGTGATCTCTCCCACCTTTGCCCTTTTGTCTGATGTTCAAACAAAGCCCTTTGTGCTTTCTTCCAGGTGCACCCTGCAAACTTCTGCAAAGCCACCTCATCAGCCAACTTCAAATCCCTCTTCAGCACTCTCCTTTGCCAGAGTCTTGACAACCATGAAGCTGTTTATGTTTGGTGACCACAGCCAACCACCAACAATATCTCCTTAGCTCCTTGTACCTGCCCCCATTGGTCTGCCCATATTCTTCTGTGGTGCCTGGTCTTGTACGCAGATGGTAATCTCCTTGGGGTGGGCCATCTTGTCTGGGGTTTGAACTGCACCTAGCACTGTGGTAGTACACGTCATGATGATGTCGCCCAGCGGCCATAGGTAAGTTTGCCTCCCACCAGCTCCAAGTGCTAGTTGGATGCATGAGCTGAACCCTAGTTTCCCCAACCCATATCATTCTGGGAAGTCGCTGCCCATCGGCCAGCACCGTGGGTGGGATGCGTCTCCCTCCACTTCCTGTCCTGTCCTCAAAAGTGGGCTGGAGAATGTAAAACACATCCTCAGATGCCCCGCAGTCTGTGGGATGTCCCTCAGCCTCATCACGCCAGGACACAGGATGGGAGAGAGGCCGAAGTCCAAAAGGGAGAGACTCCCCACGCAGGCTCACAGCTACATCCCCACCAGCCTCTCATCACCACCAGCCTAATGGTCTGGGGACAGCGCAGGACTTTGAGCCAGAAGCACAATCCGGGGTGGAGCTCTCCTTCTCGCCAGGGATGCTCTGAATTTTCCTTGCCTACTTGGGGTTGGATCAAAAGTGCCAGGACCAGCATGTACACAGGGGGTTGTGATGATGGTGCAGATGGGCCAGGAGCCTCGCTGAGGACGCTCTGGACCTCAGCCTCCTCTTTCCCGCAGAATCTCAGAGGAGAGACGGGGTCCCCAGCCCCACAACTCAAGAGCAATGGGGCAGAACGTAACGAGGCCCGACTGTGCCAACAACCAAAGGAGCTTTTGACAGCCCACCCCCAAGCAAGCCCTGGCGTGGCAGCTCCAGCCAGTAGGTCCCTGTTTCGATTCCTGGCACAGCAGGCAAGACGGCAGCTGTCAGGTAACGGTGCTGGTTCTGGTTGTGTGGAGAGCTGCTCCTGGCCTGCTGGAGGCTGAATGGGGCCCCCTCGGGCCAGCACTGCCCAGTCTTGCTGCAGGACATGACTTGAGTGCCACCAGCCCCAGCATGAGCAGAAGGCTTAGGAGAGATGCCAGAAAGGAGGAGAAGGAGCATTTGTGACTGTCATCCCCCACATGAGGGATGTGACCATGTTGACTGGCACCCACTGTGCTCAAGAGAGCAGGGTACCTGCCTACCTACAGGCTGGTTGCTCCCATAGGAGTGTGAGAGAGCAATATTTATAAAGCACCTTCCATCCAAAATATTTAACCAACTGATTGCAATGACCCAGCCCTGAAATGCAGCCACCTCTGGGGTAGAACACGAAGGCTGTTTAACAATCATACCACAATGTTACACAGCCTCCTTTCATCTCCATTTTCCCAGCTCCTCTTGAGTGCATCTTCCTAACTCTTAGCGCTCTCCGCCCTCAAAGCATCTCCTGCGCCTTCTCTGGGATGTGTAATGAACTGAGAGCATCCCCGTTTTCTGCGGCAGGGAAATGGGCTCCACTGAGGTTAAGTGACTCACCTGAGACTGTAGAGAGACTCAGGGGCTGTAGCAGAATGAGAACCCAGCACGTGGCACTCAGATCATTGCCCCACCTGAACTGATGATCGGCCTCTCTGCCCCAGACAGTATTGGCCAAAGCAGCCGTGCCCCTCTCTGGCACCAGACCTGCCTTTTCTTTACGCTACCTCCATGTGGCACTCGAGTATCTCAGGCTCCTATTTTTTGGAGCAAGGCTATGCTGCCCCTGCTGCTCTTCACTACAGCTCATACTCAACTACAGACCATTGCCAATCAGCACAGCTCCATTTATGCCACGGTAAACCAGCTAAGGCTCCAGCCCTGGGTCTTCCATTGCAAGCACTGGGGTCACTTTATTCTGTGGGTGAACGTGGAAAACTTGATTTTCAGGCTGGGCAGACTCCTCATGCTTCATCGTTCACCATCTGGGGCCTTTGCCTCATGTAGGCAGGCCACTGGCTGATCCGTGCAATCTGCTGCATTTGCCCCCATGGATCAGCAGCCATCCTGGGCCGTGGTTGGCTCCCTAGACCGTGTCCCTTGTTTCTAAATGTGTCAGGAGAAATTCGGCTGCTGAGCCAAATTTGTGCTTGGGGGCGTCCCTCATTGCAGGTCACTTCGTAAAGGGACCAGACCAGGAAACTCCAGTGCACAGCAAAGGGTTGATCTGTATGGATCCACCCAGAGCAGAGCCCAGGGCAGTGGGTGCACAGGCTTCATGCCACCAACTGGGCCTGCCTGACTGGCTCTGCCCCCATGCCAGACTTTACAGGATGGCAGCATCCCCTGCTTGTTGCCAGAGCAGCATGTGGGGCTAGAATAGGGTCATAGCCCATCATCTTCCTACGGAGGCTACACCGTGAATGCAGAAGCTTGGCGGCCTGTGGAAGCAACAGGTCTCAGAGGGGCCCGGGGGCTTGTTTCAAGACATATTGCGTACTGGGATGTAATCTCTGCAGGCTGCACCCTCACACCGATGGGAAGGGTTGCACTAATATGCACCATTGGTTGGGTTCCCCCCCTCCCCCAGATTTGACGGTGCCCTTTGGTTTTTGGCCAGGATGCCATACAGCTGGCCAGCCGGAGTGTCCTGCATCTGTTTAGTCATGGGGAAGGAGAAGGAGGGCCTTGTCCAGATTGACTGCTAAAGACAACAGAGCTGGAGAAAGGGACTGAGACAGCAGCCTCCTGTCAGAGAAAGATGCTATGGTGGAGGGATGCTGATCTCTGACAGTAAAATCAGTCACCCTTCCCACCACAGGAGACAGCAGGCTACAGGAGGCGAGCGGGGAACATGGCCCTTCCTTGGTGCAGATGGAAAATCGGAACACGTGGGACTAAAACCAGCAAGAGGGCAAAGAGTGCCAGACAGGATGGAAACTGAGCAGGCGGTTCAGTTCTGCTAACCTCTCCCTTCCCTGCAGTTCTCAAGTGAATGCAGCGCTCTCAGTTGTGCTGTGCAGCATCGCTGTGTGGTAGCTAAACAGCTGCCATGGTCTGCCTCAGAGGTGGCTGCATTTCCAGGCGGGTCATTGCAATCAGAGGGTTGGGGACTTTGGACAGAAGGTGCCTTATAAACATTGCTCACTCTCGCTCTCATGGGACTAGCCGGTCCCTGCCAGGCCTGTAGATCTCACCCTTCAGCCTCAGCGAACACAGTCCATTCCCCTGTCTTTCCTGTGTATTTGTAGCGGAGACCCCACTGAAGGTTTATTGGCTGAACTAACAGAGGTTCAAACTCAGCGCGCCGCCTGCAGGGAAGCAGCGTGCTAGTGAGGAAACCAGGGACCCACCCAAGGAGCAGTGACGATAAGGGAACAAGGACTGAGCTGGGGGCACCGAGCAGGGGGGTGTGGAAGGATCTGGAATCAGGGAAGCCTGCCTGGGGAGGGGAAAGCAGGCTAAACGGGGACCTGGGAGAAGAGCGGGAACCCAGGGGGCAGAATGAAGGCAGGGTGTAGAAATCTCCATCATTGGATGCTTTAAGAGCAGGTTAGACGAGCACCTGCCATGGATGGTTTAAGAGGGTCCTTGGTCCTGTTGTGAGTGCAGGGGACTGGACTCGATGACTCTCATGGTCCCTTCCAGTTTCTGTGAAGATGGGGAGGGGAAAGAAGGGACATGGGGCCTTAGGCAGGGGGTGAAGGACTAAACAGGGAGCACGCAGAACTCCTGGCGTCTGGCAGAGGGGGCAACGGGACCCACCCAGGACTCCCGGGCTCCATTCCCACCTCCGCCACTGTTGTCTTCTGTGACCTTGGGCGAGTCCTTGCTGCTGTGAGCCTCAGTTTCCCCATTGCTAGAATGACCATTAAAACACTCGCTTCCCTCCATGGGTCTGCGAGGGCCAGTGGAGCCCCCAGAGACCCTTGGGGGGGGGGACGGGGGACAAAGGCATTTATTTTGAAAGACAGCTGTTCCCATTCAGAGGGCAGGAGGAGAGGCCTCTACCACCACTTCCACAGAGGCTTCCACCAGGCCCTTTCACCTCTGGGCTGTTCCCTGCCAAGGGCCTGCAAAGGGCTGATCTGCGTTTGCTCCCAGATACCCCACGAGGAAATAGGCACAGGCTGTTGTGGGCACAGCTTGGCTTTCAGCTGGGAGATGAGGCGTGTCAAGGAGTCCCCCAAAGTTACCTCCTACTAGTCCTGGCTGGGTGGGGGAGCAGGACAGAGGGGAACAGTCAGGGAATGTGAATTTGCCCCTTGTGACAATTCACAGGGCTGTTTGGCCTGCAATTTCAGCCCCTCACCTAGGAGGTGGCAGTAGCTGGAAGAGGTTTGGGGGGGGGGCAGTGGTTTTGGGGGACAGAGTGTGTTGTCTGGGGTCACACAGGCTGGTTGAATGAGACCACAGCCCCTGAGAACATTCCCTATGGGGGCCTCACCCTCTTGTTTTGCTCCACCACAGCAAAATACAGACAGCAGGTTTTCACACACAGCAGTTTCAGCGCAGATGCAATCTTTCTTATCTCTCCTCCTTGCCTGCAACTGGTTCCCCTGCTTGCCCACTGGTAGGTGCCCTATGGCCATGACTTGGGCCTTGTCTGCCCTGATTTCAGCCTTTGGGGGAGCTAAACTGGGACCAACCCCATTGCAAGTTGGCCAGGCCAAGAGTGATGCCAGTGGAGCTGACCCAGGATAAATCCAGCTCACCTTCTCCAGAGCAGGATTTTACATCAGGGCAGCTGCACAACTAGATGATCGGTGACTGACAGCAGGCCGGCAAATCCACACCGCAGCCAAAACCTTCTTTCGCAAGGGCGACCTTGGACGGTAACCTGGGCAGGCACCACAGGCAGCAGCTTGGTGCCATCGAAGGCCAGCTTACTTTCACAGCCCTCATTTAACCTCTTGTTAAGATAAAGCAGCTCCCCAGCAGTGCAGCTGGCCTGTCAAGGGCAGAACCACAGGGGTCCAGGGCCCATCAGCCCTTTGCACTGCATCTCCGGATGCCTCTCTACACATTTTGCCTGGCAAATTCCCGAACAGACTTTGCCTGCAGGGTGCACGTGGCCGTTAGTTCAAACCTGCACGGCTGCAAACAGCCTGGGAGGAGACTTCGTCCACACTACGCTAGCTAAAATCCCTGGCTTGGCAGACACTGAGAGCACAGACTGGGGATCGGGCCTCTTGGTTTCCACTCGTATCTTCCCCATGTGCGGTCTGGAGCCCATCCCTTTCCCTCTGTAACTGGGAGGTAATTTCTTCCCACCCCACATCAACTCGTCAACATGAGATCCTCTTGTGAACAGCAGGGGAAGGACAGTTTGGTGGTTTGAGCAGCAGCTGGGGGGGCTTGGGAGACCTCAGCTGAATTCCCAGCTCCGCCACTGATGCCTGGGACTAGCCAGTGGCATCAGGAGCAGTTAAACCCCTTCAAGGATGTGGGCTTTTGTTCTTCATTGATAAAATAGGGCTAAGGCTGCATGCCAGGCTAAACCCAGTGGAGTTTGGGAGGAACAGAGATGCTGAGGGAGAAGTCATGGCCAATACTCTGCCCCCAGCCTTGTGGCCTGGTGCTGCCATCTCTTCCCCAACAGGGTTTAAATGCCCGGAGAAGGGTGTGATCTAACAGCGCATGGCCTTACGCACAAAGCTGGTTGGGGGCCTGCTGGGTGCAGGAGTCTGCCGTCTTTACTTACTTACACGCAGACAGCCACAGTCCCAGGAGGGGTGGGCCCATCTTCCCACAAAGGTGCCACACCAAAGTGGTTTACTCACAGCTGGTACACACCACCGGTGCCCAGATAGGCACAAAGCCGTTTAAGGAGTTAGCCCAGACTCAAGCCAGGTCTCTACCAGCTGCCCCCTGGCTGGGGCACCTTTCCCAGGCTACTACTCAAGAAATATGTACTCATAACCCAGTCTCCAAAATTTAACTTGACTAGTCTGTCCCCAACTCCACCGGCAAACAGAAGATGCGGGTTGCCCAGGGCACTCACCAAAAGCCAGTCTTCAGTGGGACAGCAGGAGGTGCTGTTGTCTCTGCAGCATCACCCGGTGCCAGCTGATTGCACTGTGGGGCCCTTCCTCTGCACACAGGATGAGGGAGCAAGAATGCATTTCTCACCTCCCTTAGTGCTGGGGATGTGCAGCATTTCCCCCACCAACGCATCTTCCTCCGTGAACTCAGCTGCCTCCTACTTCACCTGACAGAGCAGTTCTCTCTAGAAACCTCCTTCCTTCCTGCTAACCACCTTCAGACAGACAGAAAGCACAGACTGGAGAAACAGGGGAGCAAAGCCAAGAGGCAACCAGTTACCACAAAACCTGAGGAAAAAGTAAGCTGAAGGCAAGCTCTGTGAAAGCTCACAAGCCTGCGCCTCTCACCCCCCACAGCTGATCCCGAGAGCTGTTGCTTCACTCACCGTCTTTCTAACAATCTGAGACTGAGCCAGCTGCGTGCTCAGGTTCTTCAGGTCACTGGGGGAACTCAGTGTGAAGAGACTCACTTGCAATGTGCCAGCCTAGCCAGGCAGCTGCATTCCCTAAATTAGCCAGCAGGACAATGTTCGCAGCTGCTTAAAGCTGGCAAGAGATGGCTGCAGACTTCACCTTCCAGCGTGGTCATTTACATTAGTCCGTGGGCATCAAATACAAGAGCAGGAACTAAGACTATGGGGAAAATCCTCAAGTTTTGTCTTGGCCTGGTTCATAGGAGAAGGGCCAGCAGTACATGTTCCAGAAAGGGGGTGTTCTTGCACAAGCTCTCTGCAAAGCTCAGGGGGTGACAGGGGTTGAGCCATTGCTGGCTGTAAGCTCCCTCTCCTCCAGGATTTAGAGAAAAGCTTAGTCTACACAAGCTGGGGGCTGGGGGTCAGGAACCCAAAAGTTAAGAGCCAATTTTTAAAATTCCTTTAATAACCAAGTGTTTTAAGAGGTGCAATACAGTGAACCTCCTGGTGGGGGGGGGGTTGGAAGCTGGGCCAGGCCATATGCTGCAGGATCCCATCAGGGGAACCTAGAAGCAGGAAAAGCCCCCGCCCAGTGGCAAGGGAGGCCAGAGCGTGGCACAGGCCACCCCCAGAGCCCCCCATGGCAGGAGGGAGCCTGGGGCCACAAGGGGGCTGCTAGTCAGCTGTGGCTGTGGAGCTACAGATCCTGGGTTAGGGGGTGCATGTTGTATTTTAAACTCCTCCCTCACCCCATTAAGGGAACAAACACAGTGGGATGCAAAGCCTTAAAGCTGCTGTTTTGAACATATGAATGTCCCATCCTGGCCAACTGTCTCCCTGTCTCACCTGCCCTGCTGCAAGCCATTTCTGGGCCCCTCCCAGCTACCTGGTAAGCAGGGACCCAGTGCTCTTCAAAACTCAAGCCCCCAGGCAGTATACGCTCTTTGCCACCTCTGAAGAAAGGACTCAAACAGGCAAATTTGCTGGCATTCGCACATCCACAATCACCCACTCGCTGTGCCCTCCCACGCTGCCACGGCCCGGGACCGTGGAGCTCTGCCTGCAACACTCACCAAGCAGCTCATCTTAGCACCGCTTCTGGCGGCTCCCCTGGGTGCTCCTGGCCCACTAACCCAGAAAGCAGCTGGAAGATGCATCCTAAAAGAGGCTGCTTCACTGAAAGGCCAAGACATCTGCAGAATGGAAGCTGATCTCATCCTTCAGGGATGCAACCAAGCCCTAGGTTCTCCAAAGGTGCTTTAGTATCCAGTCCTCCTGGATTTCAAGAGAAGTTAGGCACCTTTTCCAGAGTGGCATAGTACCAAAATTATGTCATGACATCTTTCTCACCCAGCTGGTATTTAGGCTTCATTGCTAGAGCTAGGGTTCTTCCCTCCCCAGTATGGGCTGAGCTTTTGAATGCTCGGTGCCCCACCTGGGAGACACTTGGAGAAAGCAAGTCGCTTAAGGGATTAGTGGAAACATATGGCCTTTGTTACACAGGTCAGACTGGATCATTATGATTTTGGTCATGAGAATTTATGAAACCTACTGAAAGTGACTCCCAGCAAAGTGGGGTGCAGAGATCTTAGCTTTTTATTTTTACCACAAAACTCACCCTTCTGCCCAGCCCAGGTGGTGATGAGAAATAAAACCAAAAATAAATAAAATAAAACAAAATAAAACCAAAAAACAAACCAGCGGTTGGGAGCCAGCTTTGTTAGAACAACTCAGCAAAATAAAATTCCGGTTTATTGTTGGACAACATTGTTTCACACATACATCAAACAGGCCAAAAAAAATAAAAATAAAAATAAACAGCAACTTCATAGACAGAAAAAAACCCTTTTATCTTTGGCCTTGCCATCTCATACAAACCCACTACTTATAGTACATCTAAAGTACATACACAAAAAAAGTTACTGGAATGCTTGGAATAAGATTGTAAATTTTTTTTTTCATTTTTGTTTTTTTACAAGGTCGTTTTTTTTTCTCCTTAGAGAATGGTTTGTTGGGACGCGGTCACACCACAAGTAAAGTTGGAGATGGGTAACGAGAGACACACTTCAAAGCCCCCCTTTTGGTCAATCCGAGATCGCTTAAAAATGGCTGACCTCCTAACAATATGTACAAAAATATAAAATGTAAATAAAAAATACAAACAAATTCTCCTTTAAAGTACTTTTAAGAAAGAAAGCAGGGCCTTGAAGTTTTGGTGCTGGGGGAAAGGTGGTTTCTCTCCCCACTGATGGGACCTGGGGGGGAGAGGGGGAAATCTTTTTGGGCATTCATTCCGAGGGGCATCGGCATCGCAGGCGGGCTCGCTCTACTTGGGGGAGGATGACCACGGCGGGGGGGTTGCGACGGGACGTTGAAGGTGAATAGGTCGCGCTGGCCTTTTGTTTTGTTTTTTCCTCCTTATTTTAAAAAAAATATATATATACGTGCTGCCTAGTCATCTTCGTCGGTTTTCTGCTTCTTAGGATCCACATCCTCGTCCTGGGGAAAAGCAGAGATGTTAGGGGGCTGCGACCTCAGGCACTGCAGCCAGCCCCAGGCGACACAGGGTGCGACAGGGGAAGTGCAAGTTTCACAGGGCGCTCGGGATTGGGACATCCCCTCTAAAACCCCTTTATGTCTGCATGGGAAAAGCAGAGCTCTCATCTCTTTGGTTTTGTCTACACCCAGGATGAGCCCTGGTCCAGAGTATCTGCACGGGTGGACAGACAAAGGACCTTTGGGAGCATCCCTGCACAATTCCAGTGGAGCAGGGAGCTGGGCCAGCAAGGAGGGATCCGACATTTGTTCCTATTGGTGGGGGTTCACATTTCCTGGCCCATCCCACAGCTAAAGAGTTGAGAAAACCAGACCATTAAGTGCCTGCCCCATCCTATGTCTCCACCCATGCCCAGATACCCCTGCCCACTGCTCGTGCGCTCAAATCTGCATCCAGTGCATGACGACAGGGCTTGGATCCAAGTCACAGAGGAGCCTGGACCCTCACTCAATTCCCCCTTCCCAGCAGGAGCTGGGGTATTAGTGACTTGGGTGTAAACAAAGGAGAGGCTCAGATCAGAATCAGAAGTCAGGCTTGATGTGCAGTGTGGACAGACTCCTGAATGCCGAGCGAGTCCCCCCCACCCTGCGCCAGGAAGCACCTATCCACCCCTCCCCCAAGCAGGGTCCCAGCATTTCCTTCCCTTTTGGCATCTGGCTGGAAACCAAGTTTGCTCCAAACACTCAGAGCAGGCATTGGAGACACGCACCAGAGGGCCAGGGGCAGCGTGGAAAGCCACGGAGTTCGGGCAAGCGGCCCCTCTCCCACACAAGCCTGTGCATGCATGCGGGGGGTTCCTCCCCAGCAGAGCATTGCAGCTCCCAAGCTTGTCATGAGCAGACAAATGCAGGGTTATCCTAGCGGGTGGCTGCCTGGGAGGCCCTGGGCCCTTTGCTGTAAACCAACCCAGGGTCTCCCATGGCACCCAGTGCTTTCCTCTCCCAGGAGGGTTCCCACCTAGCGACAGAGTTGTAATGGCTGTCCTGCCCTATCCTTGCCCTCTTCCAACAGGGCCACAGGCATAAATCAAGCTGGACTGGTCCCCATGGAGGTGCCGAACCGACTGGGGGGAGAGGACGCCCTAACGGGATGGCAAGCATGGGTCAAGGACTCTGAAGAGCTCCCTAGCTGAATAACGTGGTGGCGTCCACCTGCAGAGCTGGGTGCCTCCCACCTACCTCGTCATCCTCAGCTGCCCGTTTGCCTGTGGGTACGTCACCTTCCTCATCTTCATCGCCATCCTCTTCCTCACCTGGGAGGGCAGGCAGGAAGAGAAACACAGAATGAGAGACCTTGGCTCAGCTTCAAACTGGCCCAGCCAGATGTGGCCAGAACACAGAGGCGGGCAAGGAAAGCACAAGACCAGGTGGAGAGCTGCAAGAACAGGAGCCTGACCCTGACAGGAACAAATCTGAGGCTTGTGTGTTCGAGGGCAGCGACTGCTCTGCATGCACTCCCCAGCATCAGCCTGCAGCTGGCCCCACCATAGCAAAGCATATGGCTCCTGCAAAGCCCGGAGCAGCCATTTTGCTTCCCTGCACGGCCAGTCCCAGGCACCTGCGCTTTTCAGAGCCGGGCTCGTCCAGCCAGCCGCAGAACTGGGGATGGGCTGAAGTCATCAGAAGAGACGGCAGTTGGGAACAGGAGACGAGGCCGCTATATCGCCAATGCAAAGCCAGCTGCGTCCTCAGCAGTGCCCACTTGCCAGCTGCCAGCAACCCAGACGACAATCATGCGCAACCCAGCTCTTAGCAGAGCAGGTGCCTGGGCCACAAAACCCTCCACACACACCATTTGTTGTTGTTGTTGGTTTTTGTGTTTTATTTTTTTGGGGGGGGGGGTCAACAGAGGGGCCAAGAGTTGAACAGGACCCCTCCACATCTGCAGTGAAGCCGAG
This sequence comes from Podocnemis expansa, assembly GCA_007922195.1. Lineage (NCBI taxonomy): Eukaryota > Metazoa > Chordata > Testudines > Podocnemididae > Podocnemis > Podocnemis expansa. The sequence goes on along the minus strand of ML682073.1, from coordinate 4,254,129 downwards.
TGGCAGGGGCAAGGGGTGCCAGGTGAGGGGAGGTCTGCGAGCTCCCATTTCACTTAAAGAAAAGAAGATTTTCCTAGTGGCTGCTCTAACTGCTCCAGATTACTTCTGCTTCTCTTCTCAGCTATTAGTCCATCTTTAATGAGTGAAGGGAGCCAGAACGCATTAGTTCCAAGTCAGAGCCCCTCCTAATTATCAGAATGGCCAATACGTTCTGCTGACAGGCCGCAGCCCTCCAGCCAGCAAAGGGGGGAATCCACTCAGAGCTCAAATAGGCCAGTGGATCAGCATGATGTTGTCTGCAGGACTGGGAAGAGGAATGCCTGGCTGGAAACCAACCCAAGTCCTTTGCATATCGGGAAAGGCCCTGTTAAACTTGCAGCCTGTAGGCCAGTAAGCTGGGTTTAAACGTCAGTTTGAGCCACACGTACTGACAGTGGAGGAATTAGGGTCATCTGGCCTGCCCCCCTGCTGGTGTACGCTCGGCCCCAGCAGCTCCCAAGCCAGATTAGCCCCAAGCGCTGGGCTGACGCTTTGCTGGCGATAGCTGGAACCAGGCTGCTTGGGAAGAGCCTGTGGCTGCACGGGGACCTTTTTAACTTCCTTAGCTGGTTTAAGCAAAGCAAGAAATGGGATGGGGTGGAGGGAAAAAGGAGACCCTTTAAAAACTGATTCAGTGACTCAGGTCTGAAATTTAGTTCCCAATATTTCAAACCAGCTGGGGAGTCATGGGTGGTCCTGGCTGGCTTTTCTGCCTCCTACACAGCGCCTCGAGAGCTGGGATCAACTCCTTAGGAACCAGCTTCCAGGCAGAGAAATCACTGAGGGTCAGCTGGAAGCCAGGCACCCCCTTCCCGCCATGCCATGCATTAACCACAGCACGGATGCAGATGGTGCCTACTCCAAATCATTGTGGGGGGTAGGGGGTGCACGAGGGGGAGTTATATCAGCAGTTCCCATCTAGCCAGGCATCTCTCTCCATCATGGTAGCTAAGCAACCCCCCCACCCAGGAGCCCAGTTATGCAAGCCACCCAGAACTAACAGGCAGCCCTTCAAGGGTGTCTTGGAAAAGGCAGATGGCCCAGGTTCCCACGAGGCTGGTGTGAAATTCAACTCCTAGGCCTGAACCCCTGTCTCGCTCGGCTGGGCTCCTGGGTGATCTCAGGGGAGCTATCAAGCAACCAGCTCCTACACGGAGAGTGCCATATCCCCCTCATCTCCCCAGGGCTGCTGCAAAGATGAGAGCAGACTATCCTAGCTTGTGCTTTCCTCTGGCCAAACAGGGGCTTGCTTAAAGGCCTTCACTTCCCAGCCCAAGAACCACTCCCCAGAGCTAGGCTAACCCAAGGACTTGTTTCACTTCGTGCTCAGGGAGCACTCTTTGGTAAGAACAGTTAGTGACCTCCTCCCAGCCTTAATGCTCTATAAAAATAGATCGTCTTATGCCGCTGAGTGGCTCATGGCAAAACAGCGGGGAGGCTGAAAAGGGAAGCAGGTAGGGAAGTCGCTGTGGCCCGCTTCCGATGCCAGCCTACAGGCTGGGGTCCACCAGGAAACAAGAGGGAGAGGAAAGCAGCAAGAGGAGACATTTCAGGAGAAGTTTAAATGAGCCGTTTACTCCGCAGATAAGATGCTCTGCAAGGGAGACACAAAAGTTCCTGCATCTGCTTTAGTGGAACCAATTGGTGAGCATGAATCATTAGCCTGTGAGTATGACGGAGCAGCACGTGTGCAGACTGCGCTACAGCAGCATCTGCCTCCCCTGTGCGCTGCTCTTCCCCCACCTTGCAAGCAGAGACCCCATCAGACCTGGCTCATTCCCCAGCTTACAGGTAGAGCCCTGCGTCGATACAAATAAGTGGATCCGTATCCGACCTGCATCCGCCAGAAATGGTCTGTGGATATCCGTGTTGTATCTGCAGATGCGGATACAAAGCACATATCTGCGGATATCTGCAGACTTGCAGGGCTCTACTTACAGGTGCCACTGTCCCCTCCTTCCCAGAGTCAGACTGCAGCTTCGCAGAGTGCACATCAGTCTGCTAATGAGCTGGTACGGGCACTGCTGCTGGGATTAAGGGCAGGTCTTTCAGCCAGATTATGCAGCACAGCCAGAAGGGGGAGCAGTCTGTCCTCAAATGGGTGGAAATAACTCAGAGATGGGTTTCACAGGAAAGATTTCCACGCCCAGACTAGCAGTTTGGGGCCACCAGGAAGCAGGGGAGGGACAATACGAGGCTGACCTAGACCATCAGCTACAGTCAACGAGAACTGGCCCAGAACAGCCACAAGGGGGAAATGCTGCTCCGGCATTCGCGGGCCACATGCAGCAACCCAGGATTCTGCTTAGGGACCACACAGAGCAGGTAGGCAGGGTGAAATATTACCATCCCCTTCTTCCTCCTCATCCTCTTCTTCACCTCCTTCTTCTTCCTCTTCGTCTACTTCGTTGTCAGCCTCCTGCTCCCCATTTTCCTCGTTCTCCTTGCCAAGACAAGATGCCCACTTAAAAAAATGCATCTGGGGAAACGACTCACTTCTCCTTCCCATTCACCCCACTTCCCCTCAGAGCTGCAGCCTGAGACCTAGCGATCTGGAAGCCATCCAATAAGTGCAATTGAGGAGTTGGGCTCCCTCCCTCCCTCCCTTTGGCTTCATAGCAGGTGCCCATCAGCTGACAGGCACACCGTGTGCATTTCCACTTCAAGGCTGCTGCACGCTCTGGCTATATTTCATGCAAGAGAAAGATGAAGGACTTCAATTTTATGGTAATACAGCGGCTGCATCCCGAGACTTAGACAGGAGCCTGAAGCCTGTTGTGACATCGTGTCAGATTAAATGACAGCATCGTCAGCTTCCCTCCGATTTATCCCAGATTCGCTCCCCCCACCCATCCGTTTGCCACGTTTTCCCACCAAACGATAGCTTCTAGGAGAAGGGTGCGCTGAAGACGCACGTTCTCGGTCCAAGCACACCATGACTTTCCACCCATTCCATGCACCTGGAAACCGCCTGCAGGCTAGAGGCTTGCACTGCATTTGAACCTGTAGCCCATTTCTTTCAGAGTGGGCCTACAGCATAGAACGCTTCCTCCCCACCGGAGCATCTCCAGAGGCTGTTCTCACAATACTTACAGCGTTACCGTTGGCTGGTGCATCTCTGCCATTTTCTGTCTCTTCAACAACTTCCTTCTTCTCTTTTAGATCCTTAAAGGAACAGAAATAACCCAAGAGTCACCAGGAAGCCAGCCCACAATCCCTAGGGTAGGAAAGGTAGAGACTTGGGTGGAGCTGGGAAGCAGACATCCTTTACATGTCTTGTACCAGCAACTTGTTTGTTGCAGGAGCTGAAAGGAAGGGATTTCAACTCTGTACTACTTTTAGTACCAGACTCATTTGCATTTGTAAAGAGGTGGCTATGTTTCACTCAGGAACGCCCAGCAACTTCCAAACTCAAGAAGCTGGTCTCCTGCCTCTGTTTAGCAGCAAACACACTGGCTTACTTCCCACCTTATCATGCTTGGTGAAAACAGCTGCAGTCCCACTGATAGCCCTTGGCGCAGGCTGAATTACAGAGTCAGTCACACCAGGGTCTGTCTGCAGAGCTGCCAGCCACTTGCTGCCTTCACAATAGGGAAGGGTAGAGAACAGCGTCCAAACGCTTCTTAGCGGAGACGGTGGTCTCTCCCCCAATGTGCTTGCTCTTAACTTGCCAGCACAGAGCGGAAACTCCAGGATATGGCTCAAGACTCTCAGCTGAGTAGCAGGGAGATGGCTATGTTTTCCACATTACTCCATGGAACATGGCGCCACCGTTCGATTTAACGCCACTAGAGCGGTTCAAATCCGACCCACAAGCACAGGCAGAAGCGAGCAGCAGCCCATATGTTTTCACTATCGATCACTGTCAAAACGCTATGCCAAATCACTAGGCAAACAACTCTGAAAGGATCCAACTTTCTGTTCCTGCACACGGCTCAAAAGAATACTCTGGCACCCAAGTCTGCATCGTCCTCTCCTTACGTTACTACAGGAGCTGCAGTGAGATCCTGCCCCAAGAGAGAAATTACCACCTCTGCCAAGGAAAGTTAAGAGGCCTTTCTGTCGGGCCGCAGGGCAGCCACGCAGTCTGCCTTGAACAAAGACCAGGAGGTGTTTGGAACTTTTTGGCAGCTTTCTGCTCTGCTGCAGTGGCAAACCCGGCTTTTTTTTTGTTTTGTTTTGTTTTGTGGTCTTTCTGCCAACCGCTCAACCTTGATGGAAGCTTTCACTCCCACAGTCGGTGTCACTGCCTTGTGTCAGTGCGAAGGCAGGGCCAGCCCAGATAACATGACCATCTCCTTCTTTTTATTTGAATTAAAATAACCTTTGGATCATTCGGTCAGCAGTGGCAGGCATATCGCAACAGCAGACTCCTTAAGCTTTTCAGACCCCCAGACATCTGGATCAATTAAGGATGGATTAATAAAGTCTGACTGCATTATCCCTAGGCACCCAGGCTACTAGAACATAGGCGTGTGTGCCTGGAAAGGGCATTTCTTCAACACCAGCACTGGGGTTTACTACACCTGTTGATCAGAGACATCACCTATTCAACAAAGCAGTCTGCAAGCTATGAACAGAAGTGCTGATCCACTTCCTCCTTCCAGCACTAACATTTGAATCCTATGCAAATTGCAGTTTCTCTGAACTGATTGTCTCCGATTCCTACCCGTACCAACTGGATGAGTGACACTCGCATTAAATCGCACTCTTATCTGCTGCCATGCCATTACTACTTAAAGCCAGCACATAGTTTCAAACTGACACACGAGGAAATTCTAAGATGCCCCAAGTTTACACCAGGAGGAATAAAAGAGTCAAAGTTTCCAAGTCACTAGTTTCTATGTGCATAATTCTTTTTGAAAAGTTATGCATAAAACACAAATGGTTCTTATGGCTAAAAAAGTGCAGTGATGTTCTTGTTACTAATTTTAGTTTAATAAAACCAAGGCATCAGCCATCAGTGTTCCATTTAAGATGCTCTCAGTTCAATTATAATTGAGTTACCAGGCCTCACTTATTTGCATAACGATGGTGCTCTGCTAGAAATACTGAAACTTTTTCCATTCCTAAGAGTGACTCCAATGCAAACAGATGAACCTGTACACCAGACTTCAGAAGAGGAGTCAATGTAGCTGCATTACTTTAGTTTTAATGCTTTGATGGAGCCTTTAATTATAGGTGTGGCCAAACTGTCCATAAAATAGCAGTGAGCAATATTTAGTCACAGGGAAGCCCTACCTTCCACCCGCTCCTACTCAAAACGGGAAAACAAACATTCCACTCGGCATTGCAGTAACGGGCACTGGGGACTATCAAACTCAACTGCATCCACACAACAAACAAAGAATCCCGTGGCACTTAAGGACAACCAAATTTATTTACAGCATGAACTTCCATGGGAGAAAATCCCACTTTGTCAGACGCTTCGAAGGTGGGGGAATTTACAGAATGCAAGGAGCATAAATGCAGGGAAGTGCAAGTCATGGGATCAGGTCACACTGTAACAGCAAACAAAAAGTCTGTTCTGCTGAACTAGACTAAACAGAGCTAAGCCTTTGGCACTTGGCACCCACAAGCTGTGCCATGGCCAGACCCCATCAGAGAGAGATCATAAAACAATTTGGACGGGTTGGTTAAAATAAGACCAAACAGCAAAGCTCCTTCCAGCTCCAATTAGTGCTGGAACATCTGCCCACGGGATTTATTGCTGCTGCAAGAGGTTCAACCTTCTTCGGCTCTACCAGGCCATTCACCCAGGTGCAACGGGACTTGAAAGGGGCGTCAATCTGCAGCAAAACCAGCACTTTGCAGAAGACAGACAGAGGCCCTGGGGCTTCTAAGGGGACTGGCAGCTGCACCGATTTAATTTGTTTGTTTGCAGCCATTGCTGCGACCCCAAAACCCACCCGCCAGCCCCAGTCCACCCAAGGGCTGGGCTGCAGCTTCAAGGAAGCAGGCAGTTCTTCGAGCTGCAGGAACCCTCCCGCCGACAGAGGGCGCCAGCTTCTCACCGCCACGCGCCCTGCCCCATTTCAAACCGCGCGCCACTCTCCGCACCCCCCGATTGGCCGAAACCTGGCGCGCCGGACCCGCCCCTCGCGGCTCGCCGGGAACTGTAGTCTCCCCGGGGCCCCCGGCGCAAGGCCGCCCGCGGGGGGAGAACTACAACTCCCATGGGGCCGCGCGCTGGCGAGGCACGCAGGGGCGGCCGCACGTGGTGATGAGCCGCGCTGCGAGGCTGCGGCTGAGGGGCGGCGCCTAGCGGCGCGGGAGGAGCCGCCGCCCGGGAGCCGAGGCGGCAGCTCTGGGACCCCTCCCCCCACCCGGCGGAATAAATCTTCAGTGTCTTGTTTATTTTAGCGCTCCGATGTGCAGCGGGCGGGCGGGCCCCGCGCCTTGATCTGCTCCATCGCCGGCTCCCTGCGGGAGGGGGCTCTTGCCGGACACAAGGGGGGGTGGGGGGTCAACGCCCCGCCGGCCCCCTCCGCCCTCCAGCTTTGGGGGTGCACCGCAGGGCCAGCCCCCCTCTGGAGCAGAGCGAGTCCCACGGGGGGCGCACATGGGGCGCCCCACGTGCCCCCCTCCAGGAAGGGGGGGGGCAGAGGGAAATAAATTCCCCCGCCCCCAAAGGGCAGCGGAAGGTTAATGAGATTCCCCCCCCGCCGCGGCGAGCTGCCCTGGGGGGAGCAAACCCCTCCCCCGACGTGCGTCCGCGGGGCCGAACGAGCCAAGTTCAGCCGGGGGTGGGGGCTGGGGGGCAGCCCCGGGCACCGCTAGCGCTCCGGAGTCCCAGGAGCGGGAAAACAGAAGTGAAAACGAAATCTGCAAACACGGGTGCGGGCGCCGAGCCCAGCCCCCCAGCCCGCTTCGGGGGCGCCGACCTTTCCCCGACGGGACCCCCGGCCAGGGCGGCCGCATGGATCGGCCCGGCGCTCGCTCGCTACATTGTATCCGCCGCTCGCTACATTGTATCCGCGCCCGGCCGCCTCCACCCACTCGCACACGCGGGCTCCGTCCACGGCGCGCCGGCACCGGGCGGACCCCGGCCCTCGGGTTGAGGGGGGCAGGTTTGTGCCTCTGCCCCCCAGCGCGGGGTGCTTCCCTCCCTTCGCCCCCCAAGGTTAATCGGTCTTTAACCCGAGTTTAAAGCCCCGCAGCCTGCCGGGGCGCTTAACCCGCTTAAAAGGAAAGGGTGGGAGGAAGCGAGCTCGACGGGCGGCGGAAAGCGGCGGGGGGCTCCCGGCGGACACCCCGGCCACGCTCCGGCCGGCCCGGCGTGCTCGCCTCATTAAACAAAGAAGCCGCGCCGAGCAGCGCCCGGAGAAGGTGTGCAGCCGGAGCCCACCAGCCTTCCCTCCGACGGAACCGCATCCCCCGCCTCGCAAAGTTATTTCCACGCCACTCCGGCCGCCGGGTCGCTTGGGGGGCGGATTTTTCTTGGGGGAATGCCCCCCGCCACCGAGCCGGACGGGGCGCAGGGGTCCCCGGGGAAAAGTGGGTGTTTCACGTCGGATCACTTTCCAGCCGGGCGAGGGGAGAAAGTGGGAGCGAGCGGCCCGGGGGCTGTCAAGCCTTTGAATGGAGCCCGGTCCCCGCCGGCGGGGCAGCGCTGGTTGTTTCAATGACACCCGCGGCGAAAGCCTGCAGCGCCGAGACTTTGCAAAGCTCCCCAAAAACAAACCCCCCGACGCTCCGGCTCGGCACGGCTGCCGAGCCCCAAAAGAAGGGCCAGGCGAGGCCGGGCGCAGGACGAGGCCGAAGGGGAGCGCCAGGCGCGGGCTCACCTTGGCGGAGATCTCGGAACTGGTGTCCACGGCTGCGTCTGACATGGTGCGCGGGGAGCGGGCTGGAGAAAACGGAGCGAGGAGCAGAAAGCGGCGCGACTCCGGAGCGGGAACAATGCAAAGATGGCTTTGGCCAGAGCCAGTGGAGAACTCACGCGGCGCCACTAGCTTTAATATAGCCTAGTGGGCGGCGCGCGCCCGCCCCTGCGGCCTCCCCATTGGCCGGCCGGCGGGCAGCTGCGCCCCGCCATTGGTCGGGGGCGAACAATGGGCAAGGCTGCTTAAAGCGGCAGAACCTGCCCCGGCCCTCATGCGTGCGATGAGTTTGCGCCCGGCCTCAGCGTGCGCGAGGCGCGGAAGGGCCGCCGAACGCGGCAAACGGCGGCTTCGCCTCCTCCGAAGCGGAGCCGTGTGAACGGCCCCGAGGGGCGCCCCCCAGCCTCGTCTCCGCGCGCCCGGTGCTGCCGCCCCCTCCCTCCGGTACCGGGGAGGGGAATTTAAAAAAGTTGATGCAAAAGCAGCCAGCTTCCATAGTAATAGCCACCCCCCCCCACAAAAAAGCAGCTGCGCTTTGTACCGGGGCGCAGCGGGAGGGGCCGCGCCAGCCCCGGGCACAAATGCGGGGCCGGGACTTTCCGAGACGGGGGGGGGGGAGGTCGGGGCTCCAGGACCCCCCTCCCGGGAGCTTGCACCGTCCACGCTGCGGCCGCGCCATTAACAAAAACTCCCCCCTTCCTGCAAAAACAGGAAATTACAGTTAAAAAGAAGCACGCCACAGTTCCGATTTTCCCTCATTTCGGGGGCGGGGAAGGGGATCCCGCCTCGCCCCCGGCGGCTCCCCGCGCTGCAGCTCGCCCCTCGGGGCGCCTTTTCCGCCCGCCCGCCCGCCTGCCTCCAAAGGCCACATTTGCACCCGCCGGGATTTAGGCAAATGAATGGGCGGCGAAGACAATAAATCCCCGCATTTGGGCCCCCCCCGGGCTAGCCTCCCTTTGCAACCGGGCGGGGAGGGGGCGCCCTGGAGGGAGAGGGAGGCAAATCGAAATTTTGCTTTTGCAAAAATAAAATTCGAAAAAAAAAAATCCACATTTCCCCCCAAATTTGCAAATTTGATTTGCAAGTTTGCAATGCCCCATGTTTTGCAGGACGCTCCCCGGTCTCTCTCTCTTCACCCCCCCGGGCCGCGCGCCGCGGAGCGGCCCCGATCCGCGGCCCCGCCGCCCCTCCCCCCCATAGAGCCCAATGGAGGCGGCCGCGCGGGGGTGGGGGAGGAGAGGAACCCGCCACACTCAAGATGGCGCCGGGAGCCCTTGGTGGGCCAACCACTCGCCTTTTCCGCGCCGCCACCGGCGCTAGAAGGCCGGCCTCGGCCCCGCCGCCCCTGCGGGACGCTGCCAAGGCGGTTCCCGGTGTCGGCGGGAGGAACGGGGCGACGGGAGCGGGCGGAGAGGCAGCCCCAAGCGGAGCAGCGCTTCTGCCACACTCAACATGGCCGCCGGGTGCGGGCAGCGGCCGCGGGAGTCTGGCCGCGGAAGGCGGGATGTAGGCAGCCGGCGACGCGGATTGGCCAGCCGCCCCGAGCGAACGCTGTGTTGACGCTTTGCGGCCTCTTATTGAGCGAAGCGGCTGTCCGTCTTCGGTAGAGGGGCTGCGAAAACCTGGACCGGGATTGGCGTGGCAGAACGGATGGGACTCAGCAGGCGCCTGGTGTGCAGAGAAGAGGGAAAAGGAATAATGGAGTTTTTGCTGCTAGCTGGGACTTACAAAGGAGGGGGGCAGGGAGCGGTCTTGATGCCTTCTCGAGGTCCCAAATTCCATCCCTGCATTTCCAGGACTGCTGTGTTCATTTTCAGATGGTTATTAATTCTGATCTGCCTGCCACACTTCCACCCGACTCTCGTCTCAAGCCGAACGCCAGCAAAACCGAAGGGGCAGCCGTGTTAGTCTCCTTCAGCAAAACAAACCAGGAGTCCTAACCTATGTATTTCTTGCATGAGCTTTTGTGGGAGAAAATGCCACTTCGTCAGACTGTTTGTCTTTAAATGCCACAGGACCCCTTGTTTGTCACCAAAACGGTTTAAGAAAAAAAATTGCATGGAAATTTTTTCACACTTTTTACAGCAGGCAATTATTTGTCCTTCTGGTTTTATTGTCTCCATTAGATTTGTCAAAGAAACTATTTTAACACAAATCGGCCTGAGGCTTTCCAATGTTTTCATCGCTACAACCTACTCAACATCCAATTTCAAACCTCTGTTTAAGTTTCAACAACTCACTTGGAAGTTTGTGCTGCAAAAAAGCCTGGGTCTCAAATGCAGTAGCTCTGGTGATGAACTGGGCCCTGCCTGCAAGTCCATAGCAAGATGCAAAAATGTCCTAGTTTCCAAATATCTTCACCTCTGGCTTTGCCTCCCATGGCCACAGAAACGCTCCAGGGACATGAACGGTCAACATCTGGGTTAGGTACAACTATGGTTACCAGATGTCAGGCAGAAGGAGGACGCATCCTCCTTTTTACCTTCACATCCCCCGTCCGGCAGGGATTTTAAAAATACATGATTTTGTCTGGCTTTTTACTTACAGGGGTTAAAGTATGCTGGAATGCTACAGCGTACCTTATTTTTAGGGGAAAGTGTTCGAGGGCCCCCTAAAAACAGAAGAGTATTACATCAATACTACATTTTCTCCATATGTCCTCCTTTTCGTACTTCTCTGTCCTCCTTTCCAGGCTTTGGTATTTGGTAGCCCTAGGTACAACAGACTGTTAGACAGGGTGGGCAAAGGGGTAGCCCGGAGCATCAAATGGAGCATCTATCGTGTTCAGCCTGAGCATCGTGGCTGGTGTCATCTCGAAAAAGGAAAGGTGGCCTTGGGAAGGCAGCATGGGCCAGTGGGCAGGACACTGGATTGGGGAGGAAGAGAGCTGGAGTTTCAGCTTTGCTGTGGACTGCTAAATGACCGAATGTGCACTTCACCTCGCTGCCTCTGGTCTGTTTTCCTATCCACACCTTGTCTGTTTAGCTTGTACCTGCTCTGAAGCCCAGACTCTCTCCCTGTGCATACGTACGATGCCTAACGCAACTCTACCCTGCTCTCAGCCTCTAGGGGCGAGTGTCGTACAAATAGTTAACAGTGAGTCGCCTGCTCAGAAACCAGATACCGGAATGTGATGTTCCATCCTTATTGATCTGCACAGGGGATGCTGCAAAGTGTGACCACTCAAATCAGAAACACTGCACCACCGTAGCAGTCGTCTCTTCGAGCCACATGTTGGATGATTCTAGATGGAGAGTGCATGCCAGGATCTGGGGTCTCCGCAAGCTGCACCGCTTAGGTTCCAAGAGGAGGACTGCGGTCGGTGATCCATGGCTTCAAACTGTGCCTTTGGGCTTGCGGCAGGTTGTCTGGGCTGGCAGTTTGAGTACCTTCGACAACAGCAAAGCCTGGAGGTTGCCTCCAGTGATTCTCCAGATAGCCTGAAAAAAGCCAAGCACCTTTGCTGAATTTCCCGTTAACATTTCATGCCTGTCTTCTCAAGCAGGGGAAGCTCTTTCAGGTTGAGAATTCGATGTCTGAAGAACCCTCTGAAATTTGTATAGAGAGAGACAGAAGGTCCTGGGTTCAATTCCCAGGGGGTTGGACTTGATGATCTCATGAGGTCCCTTCCAGCCCTATGATTTGATTTGATTTGATTCCAAAGGGGTAGCTGTGTTAGTCTAGCTCAGCAAAACAAACAAGGAGTCCTCAGGCACTTTTACAGACTAAACAAATTTATTCATCACGTGAACTTTTGTGGGAGAAAACCCCACCATATAAATATAGAGAGAGAGATTAAAATCTGAACTCTTGTCTGTTTGGGGAAAAAAAATACAAATTTGCAAATGACATTCCCCCTAGGATCCTTCAAAAAAACAAACAAACCAGCAAGGAACTGAGGAGTGAAATGAAAGCTACCTTAGACCAAGCCAGGCAAGAAACCCATCTGTGTTGCACGTTGGTTAGTTACAGTCGCCCAACTCAACGGGATAATCCGACCCACATGTGTCAGAGAGAAACAGACATTTTATGCCTCAGCAGTCCAAAGAGGAACAACAACAACAACAAAACTGTTGCTGGTAAAAAGCAGCTGCTCTTTTACCTCTTCCCCACCCTTTTATCCAGCCTGCACCAGGAGAGATGAGTGTCAGAAAGGAATGATGGCGGGGGGGGGGGGGGGCGTGCAAAGGAGTGTGCGCTTCAGAGAAGTTTACAGGGCTGAACTTTGCCTGGAACTGTCGAGAGATGGGGTCAGCTGCTGTCTTTGATGGGAGGCGATAAATTTGGCAAATTAATTAAGGAGGTGGTAGGAGTTTCATCTCCTCTTCAGCAAATGGGGACGGGGGAGGAGGGACCTTTCACTAGTTCAGCAAGCTGGAATCTCTCTAATCCTTGATGAAGATCCCGCTGCTACAGCGATTATTCCATGGCAATGAGCTGCTTCTCAGAGGAAATTCTCTTGACGCTCTTCGGCGCAGCTGGGGAGGGGCCAGTGTCACTCAGCGTCCCCGGGCTCCAGTGCACGAGATGCGTTACCGTTTCTAGGTCAGCCAGTGGGGTGGGACTTGAAGCCAGCAGGGGTGACATTCTGGCTGTGGGAGCACCATGTAGTGTCTTGGCTTTGCTTCTCTTTGGCCTGTTGGTTGGGGTCCTGAATGGAAGCCTGTGTTGTGGTTTTTTTTGTGTGTGTGTGGGGGGGGGGGTCGATGCAAAAATCAATCTGGAACATGCTTTCAGTTGATCCCCATCGCCCTTAACGTGCTGAACAGAATATGTAAAACAATGGAATTATTTCCATGGTGATTTGGAGGAGGGGAAGCAAACCCAGGTGTTTAAAAATAGCCCAGTGAAAGTAACAGAGCCATGGAGTAACGTGCCCACATTCTTTGGTTTAATTCTTGAATGGCTAACGGTTCAACAGCTACAAGCCTAAAGATGGCAGGCATGGTGGGCAATGAGCAGTTGGCAATGGGAGACACAACCGGTCTCCTCTAGTTCACCAGCTCACATCCTGGCCAGACTAGGGGGGAGCATCTCAGCCCCAGCAGGTGGTCTCCGAAGCAAGTGGATGACTCCCAGCCTGGTTCTTCATGGAGAGGTGCCCACTTCCCGCTGCCACACAATGCAGCCTTAGCAGAGAGGTGAAGAAATGGTGGGGTCCCCTCCTGGACAGTTCTGAGATGTGCTCGTTGGCCTGCTCCACATCGTGCAAGCAGAGAGAAGCCCTCATTCCTTGAGGATCTGAGGCTGGCCCCTTCCACAGCACCAACAGTGTGAACAAAAACCAAGGGTCATGAGCAGGCAGCTGTTGATTTGCCGTAAGAACTGCAAACCCTAAAACGGCAGGTGCCTTGTGTTGTCCAGTCACCAGCCGTGTGCCTACCTGAATCCTAGGTAGAGCTGCTACAGCCCTCGTTATGAGGCCATCATCATGAGTCCCTGAGGAGCATTTCATCTGGAGAAAACTCTACACCTCGTGTAGCTTAGTGACAGTCAGGCGTTTGAAGTATTTAGGTTGCCAGCCCTTCTCCAGCCTACGTAGTGACTTTGTTTCACATACCATGGCTTGAGTCTTCCTTGTCCAAGAGAACCTTTGATGACCTCAGCCAGTTTCCTGGTGGACAGAAGTCAGCATCTGGTAAAGCCACAACTCACGGCCCCGTCGGCAGTCTCAGCAGACAGTCCGTGGAGACTGACCTGCTGTCAGGAGGAGCTGGAAGGGAGAAGCTTGTACGACAGCTACCATCTTGAGTGACACACCAGGCCCTGAACCGGGGGCTCCAGAGCCACATGCCTGAGTCTTTACACTACAAGGGCTGTAACAGATTTGCATCCTCTGTGGATTTGTGTGTCAGTGGAAAGGTGTAATAAAAGGCCATTCCCTGTACTAATGCCTGTTCTGTGAGTAGAGAAGTGTTTCATTTTCTTGGGCTGTCCTTCCAGTACCTATCCCCAGCATTAAAATATTACAGTCTCTCTCATCTCACATTCTCCAACATCAGCCATCACAACACCTTTGAAAGGCTGGAAAATACCACGGTTTCCAATTGATAGATGAGGAAACATCAGTGGTTAGCTGAACGGTTGGCCATAGGATTGTCGGCATTTGGGCTATTCCTGTGCAGCTGCAAGGGCCTGAAGGGCCAAGAGTCCAACATAAGACCTGATCTGAGGTACCCTTGTGATAGGGGGTCTCCTCTGGGCTGTCTCCATGCCTTGGCCAGTGAATTTAATCCCAGATGTTACAAACCATCCCAAGAACGGTGCTCACCGAATGTCTTGAGGCATTCCTGTGACACATCCAAAAGGCATACAATGCCATCTGCGACAGTGGTCGCAGTAGTCTACAAACCCAGAGCAACCATAAATGTCTGCATTACAAATGAAGTGTTCCACTTTATGCCCAATATAGGATGCTGGCATTTTGTATGGAAAGCCTCAAGCTTTGTTCAGTCTGAGCATCAATCACAGTGTCTGTGTTTCAGAACTGCATAGCGGTACGGAGAGGATACAGCTCAAACAGATCCTGAACTTGGTTGTGTTGTCAAGATGATGTTGACCCTTGGCAAAAGTTGTGATGCCAAGCCAGTGCAGAATCTCTGTGCAAGAGTTAGAAGAGCTAGCAAATATAAAATCCAAATAGCAAAATCTGGAGTCTGTTTCACCAGTTTCATTATTCAGAGATTGGAGTTGCAGGTAGAGCTGGTCCTAGATTTTGCATCTTTGTCTTTACCCATGAAATATGGAGGCTGACCTTGGCTGACTCCTCCTCCACTGGCTCGAGTGCCTCCTGAAGCCTGTCAGGGCCTTGTACTACATGTCTTCAGTACAGTCGGGTCTGAGACCTCTCCCACAGAAGTTGACTCAATGCCGCATTATCAAATCCATTGTCCGACAACAGAGCGCCAGGGTTGAGACAGGGCCTTGCCTGACAGGTGCCAGCATGTGATTCTCCAGAGATACATGGGCAATGGTCCATGATATAGTTTGTTGATCAAATATAGCAGTGTGGCTGGGAGCTGGTCACTTATACTCTTTAAGGCCTTCCATAGCATGATTTGGTCACCCGAATAAAACATGGCATTAAGATCTACATATGCTATGTACAGAGGCTTCCTGAACTTGTGATGCATCTGTGACAAGTAGAGGCCCAAAATGGCATCTATACTGTAGATTTAGTCCCTGTAAAGCCCAACTGTTGGGGCAACACTTCTGAAGTAGCAGGGGCTCCAAATGCGTCGGCAGAACACGGGCAAACACCTTCCTTGGTGTGAGCAACAAGGCGCCTGGCCTTTAGCTCTTACATTCAAATGTAAGAGATGAGGAAACTAAAGCACACAACAGGGCAGTGATTTACTAAGGTCACACAGTGCCCCAATTTCCTGAGCCTTAGGTCCCATGATGTTTCCATTTAACCTAGCTGACTGGCGGATGAATGTTCTGGCTGCTGTTCTTATTGGGTGATACGTACCAGGATGCCCACAAGTTGGACAACTAACCCAAACGATTATGCTATCTAATTATTTCTATTTGAAAGCCTTTTGGATCTTGAGAGAACTTCACGCCTGGGGCAGCTGTTAAGACACTGTCACTGGAAAGATACAGATCACATGAATGTGAAATGGAACCTCATTTGAAAGACATTGTTTTTTCTTGCCTTTTCTCTTTTCACATAAGAAGGGCCCCATATAATTACAATGGGATGCTCTAGGGTGTGTGGTGCTTATTGTGTAATAATGACACACCTGCCTGTCTCCAGCCTCATGCTTCGCAACTTGCTTCGGCGTGTCATTATTGCAAAATAGCACATGTCCCATCGTGCCTCATTGCTTTAGCTAGCAACTGCGGAGGATGGCAAGACTGGGTCCAAGGGGCAAAAAAAGGCCCAAGTAACCTCAGTGAATTTATTTTAACAATGATCCTCTGATCTGCATTCAATATGCACAAGAATACATAACAAGCTGGGAGCTCCTTCTACATACAGTATAATTTTAATGCCATATATGATTTTCCTATGACTCCCATCCCCATAGAACTGGGGCACTCTACAAACTGATGAAATCATCTGCACAACAGGACTCTGAAGTGGCTGACCCCCATTTCACAGGTGGGAAAACTGAGGCACAGAGCAGTCAAACGGCTGGCCCACGGTTCACTGGAAGCACATGGGAGAGAAAGAATCAGAAGCCACACCTCTCAGTTCTATGCTGTAATCCCAAAAACACCTTCCTGTGCATTACAACACTCTGTGCAAGGTATTTCTGGGTGATGGAGGTTACACTGTCCCCTGCTGGATGGGATGCCAAAACTTTTTCAAACATCACTCTCTAGCGCAGTGGTTTTCAACTGGTGTGCACTGGTGTGCCATGAGAACTGTCCAAGCGTGCTGTGAAATTTTATACAAAGGTGATGAAAATCAATGTAAAACAAGCACTGTTTCAACTTCATTATATCCAACCAAAATTACAACTTATAAAACTTGTGAAAATTACTCATCAAACTAAAAACGAGATATCCATCTTTCGATTCTAAAATGTGAACAGTCTAAACGCAGGGGGCCAAAGGGCAAGATTGAGATGACGTTATTTTTTCTGGTGGATTTGAAATATTAATGCATTTGATCCTTCTTTAGCTTGTTGTATGCACTGTGTTGCAAACCTCTCTAGTAAGACTGTAACCATGGAAAATGTAAGTAAATGTGATGTTCATGGGCAATCAATTAAGCTAAAAAAATTGAGTGTGCCGTGGAATATTGTCTCATTGAAGTGTGCCATGTTACTGAAAAGTTTGGGAACCACTGCTCTAGTGGCTGCAGCCAACACAAGACACACGTCCTGAGCATCTGCACACCCCTCTCCGCTCCAGGAGTAAGAGACCATAGATTTGGAGTAGAAGGTCATCTGAGGGGATAGCTCTCGGGGCTGAAGGCAGTTCAGTAACTGATGGCCAGGAAGTCCCGAGTGGCTACAGAATACTTGTGAGGACCACTCAAGGAACAAGAGGAAAATCCATTTTTTTCTGAGGTGCTACCAGCACATCACACTTCATCCCTGACTGTTCAGACTTCTGAATAGGTGAACGCACTTGGCAACGACTTCGCGCTACAGATAACAGAGTTTCTACTGCACGTGGACGCCTTCTGTGACAGCCTGACATGCGGAAGAAGAGCTGGAAGACTTCTGTACGATATGCCCTCTGGTGGATCTGGTTGGTGGACGGCTGAATCACATGTGGTGATAAGTAACTGAGGCCGTGAATCACTTTTAAATTTTTAGATGCCAGCAGTAAACCTTGAAAGCAAATTGGACCTTAAGAAGTGATTCACATACAAGTTAAAGAAGCAGTGATCACATGTCTCTCACCCACTTCTTCATGGCCGTGGCTGTGACACGGGACGTCCTAGAGGCCTGGACGGAGCATTCAAGGGGGATAAGAATGGTCTTCAGAGTCATATGTGGGGCATTAAGAACTTGGTGCATGAAGGACACTACCAAGAGGTTGGGCCACTAGAAGACATTATTGGTGAAGGGAGGAGGTGAATGAGAGAAAGAAAGATTTGAGGAAGAGATATTCCAGGCCAGTCAGTTTATATGGCCATAGTATACTGCATGTTCCTGCATTAGACATGTTTTTCTTTTCTGTATTTAATGTGTCTTTTAAACTGTTGCCTAAAGTAGAATAAATGTTCAACTTAATTTCAGCTGGATTAAACTAGAGGCAGTTGACTTTTTTTTTTTTTGAAAGAAGTTTTCAGTGACCACAAATACTCCTAAAAAAGAATGAAAAATTGTTGATGCTTGGCACCTGCAAAAAAAAGGCTGCCAATAAAGCCATCTGCTTGGCGCCTACAAATAAAGGCTGATGTTTATTATTATTTATTTGCATTATTGATGCTTTTCATCTACCAAACCCTGCAACTCCAACAAATGAATAATTTTGATGAGCATAGTTTAAAAAAAAATTAAAAAATTGGAAAAAAAAGAATTGACTCTGTTTGGAGCCTGTGAAATGAAGAACTTCAACAGTTTTCATTCCAGCCCCTCACCCCCACTGGTCTGGGTGAAGCATCTGAAAGTATTTGATGTTGGGAAGATAGGCCTTTCCAGTGATGGAGGTCATGAAAATGTTAATTGGCAGATTTCTCACCCTGGGTCCACGTTTAGTGATCAGCACAATATACAAAGGCGTAGCCATGTTAGTGTAGTTCAGCAAAACAAAGAAGGAGTCCTGTTGCACTTTTAAAGACTAACAAATTTATTTATCTCATGAGCATTCGTGGGAGAAAATCCCACTTCAGCAGATGCTTGAAGATGGAGCACTTACAGAATGGGAGGAAAATAAATGCAGGGAAATGTAAGTCATAGGATCTTTAAAAGTGCCACGGGACTCCTCATATGTTCAACAGAGTATAGTGCTTGTTAATAGGCAGATGGAGACCATCCAATAATAAGATTAAGAATAAGAATAAGAATAATAAATAAACACACACACTCACGTGGTGTTGCTATCCAGCTGAAAAATAGCACAAGCTGTTCCAGGCAGGGATTTTTTCATCTTATTTGTGGTCACTCTCTAGAAAACAATACAAAAAATAACAATTAATAGTTTAACATACAACTTGGACTGCTTCACCTGCACTTTGGCCTCCAATTTTTGTCGCTGCTGTCCTACAGCATCAAGCAAACTCAGAACTCTTGCCTGCTTTCCTCACCAAACATGGGATTTTGCACAGTTACAACTTGCAGGTTGGACAACTTTTCTTCATTGGAAGAGAAGACGAATACTGGAGCTCTGCCATGCAAGATTCACTTTTGTGCAAACACTCCTATGGGGGACCTTGCCATACACTCTCTTCAGGTGCTGCTGCCAGTGAAATTCAGCCACAAGAACATCCATGAAAAGCAGAGGTGAAAGTAGTGCGGGCAGTGATGGCAGCAAATTCATTATCATGTGCAAACTCCGATTTATGGCAGTTTGTTGGGTCTGTTTGGCCAGTTGCAGTAACTACCACAGACATTAATGAACGGGAATTAGCAGGCTGCAGTCTTCTGTTCACACCTGTTTGAGGCTGGCCTCATCATGACTTCAGTGGAAATACTCTTGATTTGCAGAGATGTAAGAAGGCAGTCAAGCTCCTTGTCCATTCTCCAGGGGCAGCACATTTTTCCCTACGTTTGCCCCGGTGTGTTTCTAAATAATATGGCCACTATCTCTTCATTGCTTCAAATGCTTCCCTGTCCCCTCCTTAACTGTTGCTAGTGAAGGTGCAAAATTTAAAGGCTCTGGTGCTATGCAGGGGCGTTCTGGACAGGGTGCACAAACCCTGGCAGAAATCACGGCGGGGAGGATGTGGTCCCATGTTACTCTACCCCAGACACACATATGTTGCCCACAGTCAATGTTCAGCCTCAACTTTTCCTCTTTTTGATTTCCTCCTACACTTGGAGTTATGCTTTGCACCTGAAATAATTTGTCCCCTTCCTTGCTGTTAACCTCCTAGGAATACTTGCAGAGTATCATCATGTACCCTCCTGAGTGGTTGATTTTCCTATATCTGTTAGGCCCTTGTCTTGCAAAGATTTATTGTATGCTGAAAATTAAGAATGTGCATAGATCTTTACACGATTGGGGTTTCAAAGGAGGGCTGGACGCCTTGCTCCTTTAGACTGCCTTCAAAATCCTTAGACTCATCTCGCAATTTAATCTCTCCAGCTCCTTGTTCAGTGCTGTCATCCTTCTCTTAATAAGCCTTTCTGGTTTGTCAATATGCCTCTGCTAATGAGGCGCCTGGTCCAGGAGTGCTGGCTGTTTAGCTAGGGAGTTAGTCAATAACATGCCAGTAGATGGCGTTGAAGAATATGCAGCAGAGATCCTGGGGTTTGTAGAACCGATAAAACTTGTGCATTTGGCTTCTCCAGCTGCACTTTGCCCCAGCTTTGGTCAAGGTTGGACATTTGGTGTGTAGTCTAGAGAGAGTTACAGCCACCTGCCAGTTCCATGACCTGCTGCATCAACACAGCCGCCTCCTCCCACAGCAGGTGCACGTCACATTTGCTGTCCACGGTGCCCCAGGGGTCCCTATTCACTGCTGAAGGCACAGACCTGCCATTTACCACTTTGACTTTATTTATGGGACCAACCATCATTCCTGCACACGTAAGAGCGGCCATCCTGGGTCAGACCAATGGTCCGTCTAGCCCAGCATCCTGTGTTCCAACAATAGCCGATGCCAGATGTTTCAGAGGGAATGAACGGAGCTGGGCAACTATTGAGCGATCCATCCCCTGTCATCCAGTCCCAACATCTGGCAGAGGCTTACGGCTACCCAGAGCATGGGGTTGGATCCCTGCCCATCCTGGCTAATATCCTCTATGAACTTATTTAATTCTTTTTTGAATAGAGTTGTAGTTTAGGCTCTTCACAACATCTGCACCAAGGAGTTCCACAGCCTGGCTGAGGGTTGTATGAAGAAGTAGT
The DNA here is from genome assembly GCA_007922195.1 of Podocnemis expansa. Classification (NCBI taxonomy): domain Eukaryota; kingdom Metazoa; phylum Chordata; order Testudines; family Podocnemididae; genus Podocnemis; species Podocnemis expansa. The sequence goes on along the minus strand of ML682073.1, from coordinate 4,233,790 downwards.
TTCTTATGTTTGTTTTAAGCCTCCTGGCTATTCATTTCATTGGGTGATATCTGATTCTTGTGTTACGGTAAGTGACGTCTCCTTATTCACTTTCTCCACTCCATGCATGATTTCATGCATTGCACTTACATTCCCCCTTCACTGCCTTTTTCCTAAGCTAGTGTCCCTATTTTTTACATCTCTCGTCATATGGAAGCTGTTCCGTATCCTAATCATCTTCGCTGCCTTTCTGTGTCATTTTCTGAATTCTAATTTATCTTGTTTGACATGGGTCAACCATGCAATACTAAAGATGTGGGCATACCATGGAGTTATATAGCAGCACTATATTTTCCATCTTATTGTCCCTTTCCTAATGGTTCCTAACATTGTTAACTTTTTGACTGCCACTGCACATTGAGCAGATATTTTCCAAGAACTATCCATAGCGATTCCAAGATCTTTTTTGAGTGGTAATAGCTAATTTTCACTATACATTATGTATGTATAGTTGGGCTTGTGTGTTCCAATGTACATTAACTTGCATTTATCAACACTGAATTTCGTCTGCCATTTTCTTGCCCAGTCATCCAGTTTTGTGAGATCCCTTTGGAGTTCCTTTCAGTCAGGTTTGGACTTAACTATCATGAGTAATTTTGTATTGTCTGCAAACTTTGCCTCCTTTCGTCTTCCAGATCATTTATTAATATGTTAAACATTACTGATCCCAGGACAGATCCTTGGGGGACTCTTCTATTTACCTCTCTCCATTGTGAAAAGCAATTATTTATTCCAACCCTTTGTTTAGTATCTTTTAACTATTTACTGGTCCATGGGCGGTCCTTCTCTCATATCCCAGGTCTGCAAACTTTGCTTAAGAAAGAGCCATGGTGAGGGACCTCGTCAAAGGCTTTTCGGAAGACCAAGTACATGATATTCACTTGATCACCCTTGTCCGTATGTTAGTTGACTCCCTCAAAGAATTCTAATAGATTAGTGAGGTATGATTTCTCTTTACTATAGCAGTGTTGACTCTTTCCCAACATAATATATTTATGTGTGTGTCTGATAATTATGTTCTTTTACTATAGTCTTTAATCAATTTTCCTGGTACCAAAGTTAGGCCTGTAGTTGCTAGGAGCGTTCCTGGAACCTTTAAAAAAAAATCAAAGTTGCATTAGCTGCTCTCCAGTCATCTGGTATAGAGGCTGATTTAGGCGATAGGTTACATGCCAGTTAGCAGTTCTGCAATTTCACTTTTGATTTCCTTCAAAACTTTTGGGTGAATCCCATCTGGTCTGGGGATTTGTCACTAATTAATTTATCAATTTGTTCCAAATCCTCCTCTACTGACATCTTGCTCTTAAACAGTTCCTCAGTTCTGTCACCTAAAAATAATGGCTCGTGTGGGAATTTCTCTTGCATCCTCTGCATTGAAGACTGATGCAAAGAATTCATTTAGCTTCTCAGTAATGTAAATGCCTTGTCTTCCTTGAGTTCTTCTTTATCACCTCGATCATCCAGTGCCACACTGATTGTTTGGCAGGCTTATTGCACCCGGTGTACTTAAAGAATTTTGGCTGTTTGTTTTTGTGTCATTTGCTAGCTGTTCTTCAAAATCTTCTTTGTCTTGACTAATTATTTTTACAATCTGTACTTGCCAAAATTTATGCTCCTTTCTTTTTTCCTCAGTAGGATCTGACTTCCAATTTTGAAATTTGAATTTGAAATTTGAATTTTGTCTCTAACTGCCTCTCTTATACCTTTGTTTAGCTGTGGTGGCATATTTTTGGTCTTCTTACTATTTCTTTTTTATTTGGGGTATACATTTAGTTTGGATCTCTGTTAAGGTGTTTTTTTAAAAGGTTTCCATGCAGTTTGCAGGCATCTCACTCTAGTGACAGTTTCTTCTAATTTCCATTTAATTGGCTTTCTCATTTTTATGGACTGTCTGCAGTTAAGGGCTACAGTGGTGGGCTTCTTTGGTATTTCCACCCCACAACGGTGTTAAATTTATTTACATGATGGTCGCTATTACCGAATAGTTCAGCTATATTCACCTCTCAGGTCAGATCCTATACATCACCTAGGGCTAAATCAAGAATTGCCTCTGCCCTCTTATGTTCCAGGACTAGTTACTCCAAGAAGCAGTCATTAATGGCGTACAGAAATTTCCTCTCTGCATCATCGTCCAAGGTGTCATGTACACAGCTGATATGGAGGTAGTTGAAATCCCCTGTTGAGTTTTCTGATTTTGTAGCCTCTCTAATTCATCTAAGCATTTCACAATCACACAATCACACCACAATCCTGGTCAGGTGGTTGGTAATCCATTCCTACCACTGGACCCTGATTATTTCTATCTGCAGAGGCTTTGGTACAGTTTGGTACACAGAATAGGGAACCATCACAAACAATATTTCAACAGTTATATCAATAAATGGCAAGATTGTAAGGGTGCTGACTTCATTGACTGTGATTTTCTAAGCAGGTTCACTTTGTAATGTTTTATTTAACAAGGTAATAAACAAACTGCCCTCTCTCAATACCAGTCCCTGTGACATAGACCCTTCCCTCTACAATTCAGCACTCGATTGGTTCTTCCTATCTTCAGTTTACAGCCTCTGAACCAGAGTTTCATCCAGACAATAATATTTATGCCCAAGATGGTCTGAATTGATTGTCAGAGTAAGAAATACTGTGCCATATTCTTTCCTAGAGTCCAGATATGCCACCCTCTGATCTTTTTAAAATTCTACACCAAAAAGTACAAACCAAAAAACCAACCATCTGACCAGATTTTTAAAGCACATGGCACTCTTTGCATCTTCTACTATTCTCTAAATATCTGGCAATTTTCTCTCCTCGTGACAATTGGTCCATTATTTAATCAGGTTTAGAATTTAAATTTATATTACAGTAATCGCCAGGATCACTTTTTTTTTTTTTTTTGCTGATCTAAAAAATGACGCGACATTTAATTTCTTTTGCTCTCTTCCCTCCATGCAATCCTGCATGGTCTTTCAGAAACGACTGTCACTTTCTTTAGTTAATTCCCCAAGTCCCTGCCCCAGCAATGTCAGCATGTCATGTGCTCCACTCTTAGGTGAATACTATAGCCTCACAGAAGTCAGTGGGTCTGCTCTCATGGTGGAGGAGGTTAAGCACATGTTTATGTGCCTTCCTGGGCTGGGTCCTCAATCTGCATGCAAAGTGTCCAGGAACAATTTGTAGCTGTTCACTTGTTAAGGAAGCAGTTTCCCAACAGCTCGGTTAATAAGGGCTGTAAGAGATGCTGCTGAAGGGATCAAAGATCATCCTATCCTTGATCACCTTCAAGGGAATAATCCTGGGTTGTGAAAGAGCGCAATGTTGACTCCCTGCGAAGGTGTGCCCGAAATGAGCATTTCCAGAAGAGAAAAATCCCTGTCTCCATTTCACACAGTAGTGTGATGCTGACACGTCTCAGCTGGGTCTGCCAGTTTCCCCATGCAACTTTGGAGGAGCCAGGGAAAGCAGTCCTGCTTCACGCTCCAGCCTCGGGGTACCTGCGGGAGGTCAGAGCCCTCCCATTCTGCTGGTATCTAGGTAGGATCTGCCATAAGGTCACAATCGCTGCACTGTAATAAATCGGATTAACACTGTGCTTTCCACTGTCATTATCTAACCAACCCCTGTGACATCCCCATGAAGCAGGTTCAGGAGGTATAGGGCTCACTGGAATTGCAGCTGCCTCTGGGGTGGGGTACAACGGCTGTTTACCAGCACACTGTAACTTTACATAGCATGGGAGAATTCGCCAAGCAGCTGGAACGGCAGGGGGAATGTAGGGAAGTGCATGCAATGAGCAGAGCTGGCCTGGGAACGACAGAGAGCGATAGGGAGTGATGAGGACCCTGACTGAAGAGCTTAACGCCTTGTCACTGACAATTTGCAGTGAAATTAAGCCTAGTCAAACCCCTGTGAACTCTGAAGGTCATGAGTCCTCTGGGATGAAGATGATTCTGGTGCAGAGGGCCAACTCAGGGCTTACGGTCCACCACACCACCGTGTAGATGTATGGGCACGGCTGTGGTGCGATATCACTGGTGCACCGGCCTTTGCAGAGGGGACAGTTTCACCCACCATGCAGCAAATCTAATTCAGCCTGCATATGCCTTCCTAAGGCACAGCTGTCATCACTGCTTGCTTCTAGCTAGTCACCCCAGCTGCTATCTCTTGGGTTAACGCCCTGGGAGAGTAGGGATCAGGTGCAAGTTCAGGCATTATTGGAAATAAATTTTCAGAGAGGTAGCCATGTTAGTCTGTGTACAGCAAAAACAATGAGAGTCCTGTTGCACCTTAAAGACTAACATTTCTTCAGGCATAAGCTTTCGTGGGCTCCAGCTCACTTTGTCAGATGCAACAATTGGAAATAAACATGGCTTGAGTTTCACCCACTCAAGAAGAGGGAAAGAAACACGGTGGGCAGCCGACAGCAAAAGCACAACAATGAAACGCAACAACCAGTGCCTGATCCAAGTGTAAGAGTCCACGGAATAACTGGTTGTGATGTTTGTAGGGTTTGGATCTGCATCTAAAACTCCAGGGGCTGTAGTAATACTTATCAAAATGACAAGTAAGTAATTCACAAGCCGTACTTTGCAAAGGAAAGATCCAATCGAACACTGAGTAGGTGGGGAGTTTACCTACTTTCCATCTCTCATGATGAGCTGGGGGGGGGGGGCAATCTGAAACCTCCAGTGAAACAAGACACTCAAATAACCGCCTGCTTCTTATTCCTGCTGTCCGTGGTGGAACAGTTTGGATTTGCAGCGGTACAGGTTCCCTAGTAATTTAACCTCATCCGTTTGTTGGCCACCCAGCTTTTAAAATCTCTGTGAAACATCATGGAATTGACCACCGCCAAAGTACGATCAGCTGAGTAAACCGGGGGGCCCACTCCGCAAGAGCCAGTGGCTGGCAGCTGCAGCCAGCAAAGCTCAAACAAGATGCCAATTTCTAACCGCGAGGGGCACTCATAATTGGACAATGTACCATGGACCTGGGGAGCTTTTCCAGCACTTGAACAGAGACTAGACGCTAGAAAAACTGAGTGAGGGGCATGGTGGTGTCTCCATCGCTTGGTGACTGCAAATCAAGGTTGGATGCCACCTTCTAAAAGACACGCTCGTGTTGCACCACAAGGAGTCAGACAGAAGGCAAGGGTTGTTGGCTGAGATTCTCTGGCCTGTGTGAGGCAGGAAGCTGGAAGAGATTATCACAGTGGCCCTAGAATAAGGCATCCATGGATCAGGTCTGAAAAAGATTTGCCACACCAGAGCAAACCACTAGCCCCCTAGTCCTCCATGCTTCCTCTGGAAATAGCTAGTACCCAATGATACAGATGGTGGGGGGAAAACCTATAATGCCCCTGGCCCATTGCCCCATACAGTATTTGGTAGTAGAGTTAGAGAAGAAAACACAATTCCTTCCTAAGCCCACAGGTGATCAGTGAAAATTCCTTAACTTTGAGGTGTTTTTTTTAATGCGCTGACTGTGGTTCTCAACCACAGTGTCGGGACACATTATTGTGTTGCCACACGGTGGTAAGTGTATTGCAAAGAACTGAGAAGCTGGCTGGATTTGCTGGGGCGGGGGGCTGATGTGTCCTGTAGAATCACAATATGCCACCAAAATGTGTCACAACCTGCAAAAGGTTGAGAGCCCTAAGCTGTTGTACAGCTTGCCCTGTGCAGTTTGACAGTTAGCACATTTCATCTCAGAGATGACTGCATCTCACTAATGAACTGATCGCTGTATAGAGTATAATGAATGGGCCACAATATATGTGCACCACTGCCCTCTAGTGGAGGGAATCAGAATGATTAATCTGTGTGTCGTAGGTCCCATACTGCTAACTAGTGATGGAGATTTTTCTTTAGTTCAAGTGGATGGGACTTCTGGTTATAGAAAGAAATATTTGAATTCCAATACTGCTGTCTCCATAAACTTCTGACTGATATAGTAATAACTAGACTCTCATGAAGAAAATCACTAGGGAAATGCAAGATACTGTATAAATTAGAGACATGAGTGTTTTAACACATGTGGTTGTAAATGTTATTAGATGCCAGATCTTCCACCCCCATTTCAAAAGCCAGCCAGAAAATTTCTCTTTGTGACCTTTTGCAGCAGTGAGTTCCAGAGGTTGACGCTGTGGTGAGACAGCTTTTGTGTGACTCACTGTAGGTAAAGTTCATTGTTCTTGGTTGTCAGACACACGTGATGCAAACACAGCCGCCACATGCCTAATATTCACAGCCCACGGAAGTTCAGCTAGAAACTCTCTCCTGACCCTTTTTCACCTCTGCATCACCTATCTTTTTCCAAAGCTGCTTTTTTCACCTCTCTTCTCCCACTGAAGTCAGCTCCGCAGAGGCTGGGAGGCTGCAATCACAGACTGAGGCCTTGCCTCGGCTAGGATTTAAGTTGTGCTCTTAGCACACATTGGCCAACACATGCTAACACATGTGAAGAGCCTATCGCATTCAGCCTTTAACACATGCTACTTCAGTTAAAACCCCAAAAAGAGGACCTGGACTTCAACCTGCTCACCTGAGTGTGAGTTAAGATCCACGCTGCCTTGTCTACACTAGCATTAGTTAGAATGTGTCAGCTAACACATGCTAGACAACACCCCTTTTATTCCTGGTCTAGACAAGCCTTATTTGTAGGGTGCTACCTTCCCTCTTGCTCTCATCCTCTTATCTGTTCATGCTTCTAAGAGCCAGATTTTCCAAAGGCTTCAGCACCCACCCCTGGGGGCTGATTTTCCAGAGATCTCAGCATGTTGGGTGCTGCACTCTCCTAAAAATCTGGCTAGAGTACATGTTTCTGGTAGCTGAGTCCTTAAAAAAGTCAGTCCTTATTTAGGGCCCTGACTAGGTGCTGCTCTCATCTGAAAATCCAGCCTCCATTTGGGGGTGGTTAGGGTTGGATAATAGGGCCCCTCAACCACAAGTTTAGTAACGTCTGTGAAAGGATCCGAGGCATAGCCAGACTCGGGTGAGCCGGGGCCACTTCCTGCTGCCCGTCACGTGATTGTAAGCAGGAAGTTCAAGAAGTGACTGGGCAGAGCAACTAAGCTGCTGGACCCTCCAGTTATCTTGGCAATTGAAGCGTCGGGCGGCTTAGTGATTCTTGGTGATGGAGGCAGGAAGTTCAGCCAAAAGGCGCTTGATGCTCCAAGTGTAAGTGGAGGACAGTAGCGGCAGCAGCAACGAAACATTGGATGGGCCTGTTTTCAACATGAATGAGCCATGGCCCACCCATGCCCACCTGCAGCTACACCCTTGGCATGGACACTCCCTTCACATCCTCTTTCTCCAGGGCGATTTCCTGGCCTGCGCTCAACGCTGGTGGGGCAGATGGGAGTCGGTCCACCCACGGTGTACCTGGTACGTTATTCACTCAGCCTTTCACCACATGGCCTTGATTGCAGCTACTCTTTGAGCCTTTTATGTGACTTCCACCATCCTCTGAATCTGGCAGATAAATCAGCAACCAGGCAGCAGGCACTGGATTTTGGTTCCCGGGATGCATTCAGGTAAATACCAAGGAGTGATCAAGTGCCCTGTGGATCTGCCATCAAGCTGCTCATATCTGTGTAGTCCTCATCTTCAGCTTGAAAAGACCAGGATAGATCCATTCCCTAAGCTCAATCGATCCACAGCATACTCTCTATTTATACCACATACAGGGTAATAGGATCATCTGCGGCTCTCCGGCCATCCGCAAACCCTGGCCAGCACAGTAAACCAGATGTCAACCTCTGTTCTAGAGTAAATCCAGTCACTCATTGCCTTCGACTCAGAAGCTCCCGTCCAGATTTAATCTGGGCTCACTGAGATCTGAATTTGGCCACAAGCCTTTAAATACTGCATTTGTGGATGTCGCTAAGCTCCGCCCACAGTGGTGACCTCATTGTTTCCATAGTAGCTAATGCACTGCAGAGGGAGGGGGGAAAAACACACAGAGAGACTAAAAACAGACACATGAGCAATGCGGGTTGTTCCCAAGTGGGAGCAATAAAACTTTGTAGCCCCACGCAGATGCAGCCTTCTTCTTCAATGTATAAACAGTATGCAGCACAGGAGTGTGTGGGGATCAGATCTATCACAGGGTGCGTGAGTGTGAAACTCATGGTGCACGGGTGTGTGGATCAGATGTATCACGGTGTGCATGGGGGTGTGTGCGAGACTCATGCTGCATGGGTGTGTGAAGATCATGGTGCATCATGGTATGTGTGCGTGTAAGAATCATGGTGCACAGATGCATGAAGATCATGGTGCATCATGGTATGTGTGCGTGGGAGAATCACGGTGCACAGATGCATGATGGTCATGATGCATTGTGGTATGTGTGTGTGGCTCGTATGTATCATGAGGGCCTCTGTGTGTGTGTGTGCACGTGCGTGTGAGGCTCATGGTGAACAATGGCGGGTGTGTATCACAGGGTGTAGAAATCCTAGGGTGTGTGAAGCTTTTGGTGGCTGTGTTGGTAGGCATGCTGGTGTGATCTGGGCTGGGTGGAGGTGCTGAGTGTCAGAGGACACCAACCAGAGGCAGTTTTACATTTTGGCTCCTTTAAAACTGAGAGTAACAGGCTAAAATGGCCCAGCAGGGTCAACGCTAGGGAGGCTGCTACAGCCTGTGCTGCCTGGGCCTTCCCCTGCCTGAGCCAGCAAAGCTTGGAGGAGAAGCCACGAGGAGGATGGAGAAGGGTGGGGATGCTGACCCTCAATAATACTTAGGGCATTAATTACACTTTTCACACACCAAGTGACTGCTCCCTGCAACACATCAGGCTCCGGAGCATTAACCCTACTCCATGGGGACGTGGGTGGGGAAACTGAGGCACAGAGCAGGGGAGCTACTTGTTCAAGATCCCTAGTGCACTGGTGTCACACAGAACTCTGGTGTTCCTGGCTTCCACGTCCGCAGCATGGAGCTGCCTCTCACGCTGTCATTACTGCCTGTCTGTCACCCCATGCTCATCACTGCAGGATGCAAAGGTTTTAGTTGCTGTGTGTGGCTAACACTAGCAGGATCCGCTCTCATGCTCCAGGGTGCTGGCTGCTCTCTGCAGGGGTCAGGAAGGGATTTTCCTTCATTTGCAGCATCTCCTGCTGAGCCAAATACGGTCCATGGGGCTGACGTTTCACCGACCAATGACCTGCCCGCTTACAGCAGGCCCTGTGTGAAGGAGACGGTGGTTCGGGGCTGGGCACATCAGCCTCCGTGCCACAGAGCTCTGTCCGCCTGGCCTGTCAGCTTCAGCCTCTCTCACGCTTTGCTGTAAATCAGCATTTCCCTGACTGTGTTGCAACTTGCACAATAACTGCTGAGTGGGGGATTTTCTTCATCCACTGCTACCATCCCCTGGTGCACGTGGGTACAGATTCTATGGGAGATTAATGACACGTGGCAGAAGCTGGGGTCAGACTAGGGCTTCATTTTCTCTTCCCGCCCCACATAGCCTCTGTAGCCCCATTCCCCCCCTTCCTTCTCCCCAGCTACCCTGCCTCATCCCCTCTCATGCACCAAACTGAACCACGTCTCCAGTCTGCGGACATGCTGGGGAAGTGGGCAGTCTTGGGTGGGGGACTGAGACATGCTCCAAAGCCTGGATTTTCATTCCAGGAGCTTCATCCCACGGTGTGGCCACAGCAGGACACTTATGGCAGACCTCACTCACTGGACCCAGGGAGTGCATAACCCTTTCCCAGACACAGTCATGTCATGGGTGGGCAGCCCTTACCTATCAGCTCCACGCAGCCCTCGCCCACTTGAGCTTGGAGGAGCAGCAGTGGGTCCCACGTCGTCTCAGTGGACTCGCCACGAGAGGGCAGACTCCCACACATAAAACCAGGCCCTTGCCCAAGAACAGGGTGGTCTGCCCTCAACTCATCTGCCTGCCATGTGGCCACTTGGCAGGAGTGGGGAGCAAAATGATAGTGAGCACCACCTGGCACCACGGCCCGGAGTCTGGTCCTGCCTTGTGCTGGTTTCTTTCACACTCGGCTCAGGATGCTGACGGTTGCCTGGCTCCTGAGATCTCTCCTGCAGTAGGATGCACTAACCCCTCCACAGGCACCTCGCCAGGCAGGAGCCAGGCTTTTCCCTGCTGGATCTGTGTCGTGCCAGACAGCCTCCGAGCAAAGCTCCGACTTTGCTTTCAGGGGCTCTTTCTTTTTTGTCTGTCCTCTTCATGGTGCTCCAGGGCTGCGGCTCCTCCTGGGGCTGTCATGCTGCTTTACTGCCCAGCCCGCTGCATTGTCTGCGGCACACAGAGAGGATGGGGAGGGCGAAAGGTAAAGTCCAGCCACTGCTAAGTGGGGGGAATGAAAAGGGCAGGGAAGCCTTAGGCCCTTCAAAGCTTTGCCTCTGAAGTGGAAGGGTATTACAAGCGCTGGCATGGTTTTCAGACCTTTTTTCTCAGGTCCCAGTTAAAAAAAATCTTTTACACCCGCAGCCCAACAATTACATCTTTGAGAAATGCATTCCAGTCTTTTGGCAGTGGCAACAGGGGTCGCCATGACTCATTACCTGACGGTCTGTGACCTAGTACTGGGTCCTGACCCATGGTTTGAAAATCACTGGTCTACAGCGAGGCATGGTGCAGGGAGACTGTGCCAGCTTCCTGGCCTGTGCTCCTCAGTCCCAACCTGCAGTCCCCCTGCACTCATACTTTGCCATCTGCACTGAAGTTCTGCAGAAAGCTCCACCCTCCCCAAAAGAACAGGCCCAGCGAAGCCCCACAGCCACCCCAACATCAGCTCCAGTTCTCTCCTTTCCCGGCAATGAACCTGGTTCCGCCTCGCCCCCAGCTCCCGTCGGAGTCCTCCAAACGCCCACCAGCACCTCTCTTCTGCCGAAATCAAAGCCCCCACGGCTAGAGTCACAAGCAGGAAAGTCCCCTTGGCAATTGCATCTCTTCTGCTGGGGGGTGCCAAACCAGTGCTGTCGTGGCCACGTGGGAACTATTACGATCACATTGGCCTTGTCACGTTTGAGCAGTGGATCAGTGGCATTGGCGGGAAGGCGTACGAGAGCAGTCTTGCCCACAGAAGAAGGAAGGCACTGGATAGGTTGTTCTTGCTGAGCCTGCAGATTAAGTGGAACGGGTGGCTCTTCTTACTCTGCTCAGACACAGGAAGGGCCATTTGGGGAATCCCCACTTCTGGAAGACCATGGCAGTAATCTCTGGGAAGAGCGACCACTCATGGTGAAATGAGAAGCCCTGCTGAGAACATCTCATAGCACATTCCCGGGGATGGCCTGGAGATGTGAAGGCATCATATGAATGTCCTTTCATACAGTGACGTGCCACAAGCTGAGAGCCTCTTGGCACAGACCTGATGAACAGGCCCCAGCCATGGCTGTTGAGGCAGAACATCACAGCCACGTTGTCCATCAGAATTTGGACTAATCTGCCGGCCACAGAGAGAAGGAAAGCTCGGCAGGCTCCACGTACTGCCTGGAGCTCTCTGACATTTATGCGAAGCCCACGGTCCTGCTGTGAGCAGATCCCGTCTGTGCTGAGGTTGTTGATATGGGCTCCCTGCCCTGCGCGAGGCACCAGAGACTCATGTCGGCGAGGGAATAATCCCTCAAAGGGCACACCCTCCATCACTGAGTATGGGTTTGTCCAACAGCTCGGGGACGACAGGCCATGTGGCAGGACTGTGACCACTCGCTCCAAGCTGTGGGGTGTACCAAGACCAGCCAGGGCTGCAGAGGTCTGAGATGCAGACATGCATGGTGTACCACTGGAGGGGGCTGAGCGCATTAAAAATATAGCGAGAGATGGAGAAAGGAACCTACTTCACCATTCTGGCCTCAATTCAGACTTGATCGGCAGGGAAAGCCATTGGTTCAAGGGTGGCCCACTTCCTCCAAGGCTGTCTCTGGCCCCGTTTTGTGCCGGGTTGGGGTGATCGGGACAGATACCATTGTCAAGCTCAGTTTCATTCAGCTGTTTGCTTGCTAGGCCCCAGGGGCAACAATTAGACCTCAAGGACAGGGGACCCCCGTGACCTTCTCGTTACACTGGTTCTCTTCGGCCTCCGGCGTCTTACACCAGGGTCTGTTTGGTTGTGCAGCTCTTGCCAGGCCCAGCTCCTTGTTTGCCTCCACAATAAATAAATCCCTGGCAGATCCCCAGCAAGCCAACGCTATTGCAGGATAATTCCCAGCAAGCCCCTGGTAATTCACTTGAAGCGGAGTGGAGGTGAACGGCATTAACAGCCATTATATCTCTAGCACACATCTGATTGCCCTGAACAAGTCAATACAGCATGGGGGCTACACAGGCTGGGTCACGCCAAAACACAGGAGAGGCTGGGGGCAGGTCAACTATGTAGGAGACCTGGGTTCTGGTCCCAGCTCTGCAACTGAGCTCAGACACATCGCCATGCTTTGGTTTCCCAAGTAAAGAGGCAGGTTCCCGATTGGCACATCTGGGTGCTACTGTTGAACATGGCCTAATTCAACGTGCGCATCACACTCTTAACAGCTTCACCGTGAGCCTGGAACTGGGGTTGGAAGAGGTACAATGCAGGCTGACAGCTGGATGTGGGCTGGAGCATCACCAGAGCCCTGGTGCTCGCAACACAGGGATGCGGCAATTGCAGCCCTCGTTCCCAAAGAACGTGGCCTGATTTTCAAGTGCTCAGTGCCATGATTGGAGCCGGGGCTGCAGAACAGCTCGGCAACTAGCAACTCCAGCTGTGACCCTTCGGCTAGATTTTCCAGAGTGCTCAGCCCCCAGCGTGCTGAACTGTTTGGAGAATCCAACTGCTTGCTTTGGGGAGCTGAAAAGCTCAGCCCCTGTGGCTGGCGGCATCTCTAGCAGAGGCCTCAATCCGCAAAACTTTAGAACCTCCTCAAAGTCCCATGGTTGAGGCCTGGAGCAACATGAAGTTGCCTGTGACCATAGATGTTTCATTCAAAACAGTCTTGCAATTTGGTTGAGTGGTTAGAGAATCAGTGAATATACAGACGCCAGCCTGTGGCGTAGGATTTCGAACACTTCTTTTGTTCAGCTTTAGAGCAGAAAACAGCTTCATTCGGAATGATAAACTATTGCAGGCCATGAAATCCACAAGGCAAACTTCAATGGACTTTGAACAACGGCTCTGGTGCTCCCCACCTGCAGCAAGGAGGTTTTGTCCCCTTTTTAATTTGAGTCTGTGAATTAAGTGCTGGTTAAAGGTCCCAGCCTGCTCACCTGCCCATGTGTATGTGTGCACATTCAAATACCCACGTAAGGACACCTAGACAGACTCACCACACAACTCCACATGCGTCCTACAAACGGCTGCTCGGAGGGCACCACTTTCTGGCAGGAGAAGGCAGCTGCATCTAGTTTGCTCCTTAGTCTCTCTGCTGTTGGGGCTGCCAGCAAGAGACTCTGTTTGCCCCACTTCTGTTTCAGTTTTGTCAGGCTCTAGGAAGACACTTCTGCACAGCTCTGCGACACTGGGGGTGTCTCACTGTGGAGGAACAGAAAATAGTCTCCAAAGACCACTTCACTTGTTGCAAGAGATGGGAGTGGGGTGAGGGACGTCTCTTTGATTCACTGGCTGATGCCAATCCCAAATAAAAAACTGGTGTTTCATCACAGGCTACAGAGGTTGGTAAAAGAGCTGTAATGAAACCAGATGAAGCGGGGTAATGGACCTGCTGTTGAGGGAACTTTCCTGAATCGTACATCACCTGGACCCCAGTGAGGGTAGCTAGTGACAGGGTCTGTGTCCTCACTCCTGTTCCCTTTGCCCAGAGGCTTGCCTGACCTCAGGGGCGCCCTCCCACTCTTCTGGGAGGTCGCACCCCTGCACCCCTAACAAGGTTTGTTGTGGTCACTCAGGGCTGGAGCTAGCGTGTCCCCACCCTGGGATGCTGACTCCGCACCGGGTGCTTCCTGGCCCACCTATCCCTGCATACAGCTCAAAGCAACACAATCTATTAAATACACAGCAATGAAATACTAACAAAAGAAAATAAGAAAAGAGGAGAAAGGTTAAAGGCAAACACCCACCACCGCCCTCTGGCATGGGGAGCCTTCGCACTCTGCTTGCCTCACACTGCAGGTCACCTGCCCAGACCCTGGCTCTCCCGACTGCTCACCACCTGGCTCTGGACGGCTCCAGCCCCAGCCTCGCTCTGCTTCAGCGCAGCTGTGTTCGACTCTCCGGCTGCTCCTCTATTTCTACAGCTGTGGGTTGGGTCTGGTCGAGTGGCGTTGGGTCTGCTCTGCTTCCTGGCCTGGCTTCTGCAGCCTCCCAGCCGATGACTGCTCCCTCCTTAACTCAGCCCCTGCAATGTCTGGCCAGCGGTTCCAGCTCACCTGGAGTGGGGCCACCCTCCCTGGTTCCCTCATTGGCCTGTCCATCCTGTCAACCAAGCTGTTTTGGAACATTGGCCTCTCCCCACTGGCTTTGGGGACTGTCCGTTTTAGGGTCCCGCCTCCCGAGAGATGCCAACCCAAAAGACCCGAGGGGCTAACAGACCCCTTACAGGCAAATCCTAAGGAACTTATCAAAGCTCTCGCAGCAATCATGCTACAATCCAAGCAGGCTTGATTCTGATCTTGCTTAGGCTCCTTTTACCCTGGCATGAAACAGACAGCAAAAAGTTACAAGGGATCTCACAAAACTGTGTGACTGGGAAATGAAACAGCAGCTGAAAGTCAGTGTTGATAAATGCAAAGTAATGCACATTGGAAAACTTAATCCCAACCATGAACGCAAAATGATGGGGTCTAAATTGGCTGTCACCTGTCAAGAGATCTTGGAGTCATCCTGGACAGTTCCACAAAACATCCACTCAATGTGTGGTCAAAAAAGCAAATAATGTTAGAACCCATTAGGAAAGGGATAGATAGTAAGACAGAAAATATTATAGTGTCACTATATAAATCCATGCTATGCCCACAGCTTGAATACTGCATGCAGATTGAGTCACCCTTTTCAGAAAAGATGTCTTAGAATTGGAAAAGGTACAGAGAAGGGCAACACGTGTTATGGAACAGCTTCCCTGTGTGGATATGATTGAGAGGTATACAATCTTGACAGGGTGTGGAGAAAGTGAATAAGAAAATGTTATTTACTACTTCTCATAATACAAGAACCAGGGGTCGGCCAATGAAACGAATAGGCAGCAGGTTTAAAATGAACAACGGGAAATACTTCTTTACACAATGCACAGTCAACCGAGGAACTCCTTGCCAGGGGATGTTCTGGAGGCCAAGATTATAAGAGGGTTTAAAAAAGAGCTAGATCAGTTCACTGAGGACAGGTCCATCAGCGGCTATTAGCCAGGATGCGCAGGGATGCAAAATATGCTGTGAGTGGCTTGTTTGCCAGAAGCTAGGAGTGGATGACAGATGAGGGATCACTCCATGATGGCCTGTTCTGTGTGTTCTCTCTGAAGCACTTGCCACTGGCCACTGCCGGAAGACAGGACGCTGGGCTAGATGGACATGGGTCTGACCCCGTCTGGCCCTTCTTATCACTTCAGTGGAGTTATTCCTCACTGACGTTAGCGTGAGCAAGCTCAGGATCAGGCCCAGGAACTCTATATCCACAGATACATCTTAAGGAGCCATTTAAAGGCACACTCAGCCGACCCAACAGCCCTCTTTTGCTCTTGGAGGGGGCTGAGCCTGACTCACACAAGTAGTCCTTGTGTACACGAGTAGCCCCATGGGACAGAAGAGTCAAGTCCTCAGGCCAAGATCCTCGGATGTGATGACTGATCTTGGGTGCTCAAGCTAAGACGAGTCAAAAGGGCCGATTTTCAAAGGCAGGGTATATCGGGCCTCCTGAAGGGCCATCAGATCTGTCATCACCTCCAGAAACCTTGGTCGTGGGCTTGGCTGCTCACTGCCGTCCGTGTGTGTTTCACTCCTTGTGTTACTTACCATGCAGATGTGACCACCATGCTCCAGGCACTTCCTAAACACTGAGGGAGATGCAGTCTCCACCCCAAAGGTCTGACCCCCCATCTAAGACACTACAGTGGTGCGGCGGTGGGGGAATGGAGAAAGTGATGGGTGGCACATGGCTTGTCAGTCACTCTTTTGTTTGCTGGGTTTTAAATTAAACACACTAGGTCTCCTATCCTACATCCTCCTTTCACCCTTCCCTATGTTAGTCCCTCAAAGCAATCTCCAACTAACTCCTTATGTCCCTCCCCACACGCGATCCCTTGAACAGTACACGGGTCAGGGAAGATGAGCACAGGAATGCTGGGTCCTGTTGTTTAACCTGCTTCAGAAACATGGCATTGGCTAACGTCTGAGGCTGAATGCAGCCCTGCAGAACATTTCTCTAGGAATATTTGCTAGCTCAGCTGGAAATCAGGGGTTCAGTGGCAAAATCCTCTGGCCCCCATTATGCAGAAGGCTAGACTGGATGACTATCTAATGGATATTCTGGCTTTAAATTGTTTGCATGTATGCCAGAACCACTGGCTGGTGACCTCCACTCAACCCAGGGGCTGGATTCTCTCATTGGATGTGCACAGGCTGCCCCCATCTGACTGTCCGCACCCAAGCTCCAGCAAAGCCCCTGAAATGCGGTGTTCACATGGAAAGGACTCGCGGTGGAAAGGAATAAAGCTGCCATGGCTCAGTGGGAGATGACCTGCCCCTCCCCACCGCATTTTCTTCACTAGTTAGCTCACTCCTTATGCATCTCTCCTTTTCCCCATTCACAATCCCCTACCCCCAACATCTGTAACGGCTCCATCAACCCAGCCTTGGGGTTAATGGGGCTGTGCACTGGGTCACTGGTGTGATACCAGCTCAGAGCTTTGTCCTGCAATGACTCCAGCTGAGACACCAGCCAACATGCTTGTGGTCTGGAGGAACCAGCACTGCTGAGTCAAGGGGGATTCTGGTGGGATCCATGCAGAGCGGGGCTGAGCCAGGTGTCACCTCTCACTAGCCAAGTGGCCACGAGTTGCCATGGGGTGCTCTTGGCTGGGGTGGTAGGAAGGAATCACTTCCCTTTAACTTAGCCACTTTGGGGCCACGCTGGCTCAGCCTCTGCTGCATCTCCTCCTCCAGCCCTGACCACCTTGTCACGTCCTCAGGGATGCACACCATAAACCTTCCCCCACTTGAAATAAATGCCCCTCTTTAGACTGCTCCCAGGGAAACTGTTCCAGTTCTGGGATGTGTGCAGTGCTCTCTGCACCCGGACCCACCAATGCTTCCCATGGCTGTTGTGTGTGTGTCCACCCCGTTGACACCCACGGGGCTACCCCAGAGCCAAGCTGAGTCCTTGCACTGCACCACTCAGGGTGGGAATGGGGCCGGGAAGGAGTCTCCAGAACAACCCCCTGCCCCTGGGCCTGCAGGTCCCCCCGGCAGGAAATAGAAGGGGCCACGGAGCTGGCAGCTGGTTTTCGGAGCACTTAGCTCAAGCCCAGCACAGCGTGGAACAGCAGCAGGGCTGAGTTGCGAGCAGGCTGGGGGGCAGGCGTTCGCTGGCATGGAGCGTGGGATTACAGCCGTGCATGCTTCCCCCCGGCCTTCTTTTCAGAGGGGAAGGGGGGCTGGGGACAAGGTAGCTTCAAAGCAGGCAGCTGACGAGGGAGGGCGTCCTTGGGTCTGGTTTCCGACCCCAGCCTCTTGAGGCGCCTTCCTGAGCCGTGGCACCCTCACTCACCCGCCCTCGTGATCCAGTCAGTGGGTGACTCCCCAGCAGTTTTGCCTACAGTGTCACTGGCTAGGGAGCGGGGCAGACCCCATGCCCGGGTCCAGGCACAGTGGGGATTGTGGAAAGTGAAGCGGCTTCCTGTGTTCACACTGTGTGGTGCAGGAGTAGAGCAATGGCAGCCTGATGCAGATACCAGCTGGCCCTAATTTTACTGCAGCTACAGAGCGTCCGGCTGTTAGCATGCAAACGGGTCATTGCACCTTTAATGACCACAAAGGTTAAAACCTCCCTGGTGCATCTCACCAGACAGGCAGCATCTCCACACCCTTTCCAGGATGCTGGGGCACCAGAACGAGGAATGACAGGGAGAAGAGACCTCCTACTGACTCATCAGTGGGTCCTGCAGTTCTTAGAGGCCCTCCGGCCAAGCAGGGGCCCACCCCACCCTTCCTAACCTTTCTCCGGGGAGGGGAGACCATGCAGATGGACACAGGCTATTTGCTCTCTCTAGTCTGTGTCACGTGTGGGGATTCTGAACTCTCCCCCGTTAGGCTCTGACTTCCTGGCAGTGGGGTACGTGAAACTCGTCAAATCAGGGTGTGGAAATCCACAGGGGGCACTGAGGCAGTATTGAGGCCCATCTGATGCCAGGTGCCGCGGACCACCTCTGCACCTAACCACTCAGGGACAGAAGACCTGGCGTGGTGCACATCCACACCAGGACATGAACAGCAACTGCTCTCACTGATGGGGCCAATACTTGAGCACTTGCTTCTGGTGAGAAGTCTCTTCTTCAAAGTGCTGTGCTCCGTGCAGTGGTTCCAGTGTGATCTGGCCCCATTTGTAGGGCGGGCATAGGGGACTCTGAGTCACGCTGGCTGAATGCCCTGGGATCCCCTGGCCACAGCATGGCTTGCTTCTCTTTCTCTCCAGATACACTTTATTGCAAGGAAAGGAGACGAGCTGCCGGAGCAGCGCTGTCCCCTGCTGCCCAGTTCATCTTTTACGTCTCGGCAGGCTAAAGATTCTGGGGCATCTGAGGCCAGCTCCTCCAGCGGTGTTTCGACAGGGCATGCTGCCAAACACTCCCTGTGGCAATGACTCTCTGAGCCTGGATCATTCACTCCAGCTCGCAGAACTTGTGGTTCGGTCCTAAACACAACAGTGTAGACATCCCTACTTGGGCCATTAGCTCCCCCTCGGTTCTCTGCACATCCTAAAGCCAGTTTTTAAGATTGCAGTGCTCCAGGATTTCCCAGGTTTGCTGCACTCCACTGCCTCCTAGAGCTTCAAGCGGGTGAGAGCTCTGAACTGTAAGAAAACAGGCCTCTGTTGCCGAATCACCCTAACTGATTGCAGTCTAGGGCCCACGATCCGGTCACACCAGCCAGTTCTTTGCAGTGCTATTACTAGCTATCTAGTCCATGCACCCTGCTAACAACATGGCCTTTTGCAGAATGTAGCTGTTTTAACTGGTGTCAGTGGCAAAAGGTTGATTCATGAGCCTGTTTCCTGGTCACTTAAGCACAGTTTGCTCAGAAGTTGGGCTGGGCGGGCAGGGTGTGTTCCTGAGCATCTCCCAGGGGCCAGTGACTTGGTCCTGACCCTTAAGCCTTGGAGAAGGGACCCTTGAACGCCATTCTGATTTGAAATGACACAGCCAGTTGAGCTGATGTCTTAACCAGAGGTGCACTGTGACACCCCTGGGGTCCCATGGAGGCTGCAATGAAGTGGCCCGAAAATGAATTTAAAGGGGTGGCCCCTGGACAGCAATGGTCCCAGCATGCCTTGCATGGCATACAAGCACACTCCCGCAGAAGGGCGGTTTCTCTGCCCTTCCAGATGGGAGATCTCAGCAGCTGGAGGGTTTTACTGCCAGGATCCCCCTTCCAGTAGGGAGCAGGGCGCCTCCTGCAAGCACAGACACACCCACACCTCCTGGGATCCTCAGTCTCTTGCCTGGGGCAAGACAAGCCTGGCCCTTTTGCTCACTCAAGGTAAGATGAGCAGGTATGGCGCAGGAGGGGCAGCCGAAAGTAATTGCCCCATTACATTTACAGACAGGCTGGTAGGATGCTGGGGAGACAGCCTGATGGGACGCAGGGGCCTCCCGTTGTAGGGCGAAGAAACTGGCATCCTGCATCCCAGCTTACGGCTTTGCGGATGGTGGTAGTTAACCCCCCCCGCCCCCCCCGGGTTTCCCTTTCTCTGCTTCCTTCTCTCAGCCTCCTTTCTGGGGTTGACCTAATGCATCCACCCCATGGGTCAGCCTGCCAAATACCTGCCAGGAACTTCCAGTGGACGTCGGAGTCCATCGATCTGTGCAGAACCCACATTGCTTCCTGAAAGAACCTTTTAGTTGATGCTTTTAGCAAATTGTGCCTTTTGGCGGGCTGAGAGCTGCATGTTTGGGCAGGCAGTTTCTGGCTATAGGAAACTGTCATGATATGATGATCTTCCATTTACTGTCTCTAGCACCTTTTGATCCATCGGGTCCCACTGCACTTTACTGACGGTTGTGACAGGGCAGTCGATTCTCATGTGCACTCAGGGCTCCAGTACACACAATGTCACCCAGGCCGATTTCATTAAACGGGTGCAAGGGGCTGCGTGGACCCTCTGACTGTGGTTTAAAGCAGGTTCATTTTGGTGCAGCTTAGGTCGATGTTGAGTTGGCATAAAACTAAATTAAGAGGCTCTTAACCTGAATTAAGAAGGTCCATGGATCCTTTGCACCAGTTTAATTAATCCGGTTTAAAACTGGTTTAAGTTACACCTACTGTAAACAACTTTGTTTAGATGCTGGAGGCCAAATCCAGGGGAGGACTTAACCCAATCTCTACAGGACAATACAGCAGCAATGTTCCCAGAGAAAGTCAGTCTACTGTGTGATTTGAAGCCTCCGGGAGTCTGATGCGACCCCTTTTGTACTGGGGGAGGGTGAGGTGCGCAGGAGGGGATGCAAGTCTATGGAGAGAAGCAGCATCCCACCGCGAGTTAATCAACCCCATCCCGCAGCCCCCGCTATCATGGCCTGGGTTCCTCACACACAGCTCTGCAGCGCCCATCCTGACCTGGAGCCCCTGCTAGCCCAGTCCTGGGCCGTCCCAGAGCTGTCCCACTGGGGCCATTTGTGCAGCGGTATTGCAGTATACACCTGGCTGTGCTGGGACGAAGTAGTGGCAGATTAATAATGAAACACACAGGACCCTGGCATGGGGTCCTCAACGACAGGGGTGTGGGTGGAAATTCAGGACAAATCTGACAAATGACTAAACTTAACAAGTGTTGCCAGTTGCAAAGCAGTCGAGGCTTTCTATATTCTGTGAAATTATTCTGCAAACTGGGCTCACAATGCGCTTTTTAATAAGTAGTCTAGCAGAGAATTTGCATCATAATTATTTCGCTGTCTCAGCAACAGCATAACGGAGACTAGGTGTAAGTGGAGGAATGGGCCCAGTATAGTGGGGAGTTACCTTGGCTCATACAATACCTCCAGAGGATTAGTTAGCAAAAGGATCCGCGTCCTCACTGCCCCCCCCCCCTTTACGAAAAGGCCTGCTTGACCTCAAGGGCTCCCCTCCCAATCTCTTGCATGGTTGGGTCCCTGTAATCCCAAAAAGGCTGGGCCCTGGATTCCTGGGGGGGGGCGCAACTCCCAATCGTGCTGCAGTCGCATAGGTCAGGGGCTAGAGTGTCCCCCCCTGAGGTGTTAACTCTGCCGGCAGGGCTGGATTATGGCATCTTGCGGCCCGGGGCTGCTCAAGTTCATGGGTGGCCCCTGACCTTGGGCCCCGGCCCCCACCACGATGGGCCCTGGTGGCCTGGAGATGGGCCAGTGCTGGGGGGTCATGGAGCCCTAGAGCCAAAGGCTGCAGTGCTCCCCCCATCCCCGGGCTGGCTGGTGTGCTCCTAGGAGCAGGGCCGGCTGGCGTGTGGTGCAGCCTCCGGCGTGGCCTTCCAGGGCCCAGAGCGTTTTGCCTGCCCCAGCAGGACCTGCCATGGGGGCTCCAGCCCAGAGAGTCATGCACTGTCTCTGGCAGCGATGCCGCAGGCTCTAGGGTTCAGGGCTCATCTCCCCAGCATCAGCCCCCACATCGGGGTCACAATCCGCCTTCCAGTCTGGGCAGTAGGCCTCTTGGCTGGTGATATCCCTCTGCGCTGGGCCCTGGCCAGGTCCCCCTTGCTCTTCCCAGCTGCTCATGACATGTGGCTCCAGCCGTCATCTGTACTTTATATTTTCACATTAGTGTAATGCAGGGCTCGACAAATCCCAGGCGCTAGATCCCCATGGCATCCATGATTCTGCCCTTGGTGCCTAGCAGTGCCCCAGTAGCCAAGGAGGTGAATGTCCTCAGGGACCTAAAAAATGAAACGGCTGCTTTGATAGTTTCAGTACCCCTGCCTCCCCCACTGCCTGCTGCCCCCTGCCCAGGCCACTGCTGAAAGTGCCCCGGGCAGTGGCTTTTTTTGGCACGAGTGGGGATCTTTTGGACACTGCATGTTGGTGGCCACAGCAGTTTTTTTTTGACATCGGAGGGTCCTGTGTGCTCCATACAGCCACTGAAAGCAATGCTGGCCTTTTGGTGGTGGTGGGGGGCCCTTTACCGCTGCACACCTAGATGCCAATAGCGTTACCACCCCCAGTGCCTCACATGGCCCCAATCCTGCTCTGGGCCCGATCCGTTACCATCCACTGCTGCTCGCTGGCAGCAGCAGGGGTTGGGTCTGGCTTCGAGCTGCTTGCAGGAGGCTTGAAGAGGGAGACAGTTCCTGCCATTTCCTACAAGTGGCAGGAGCTGTCTCCAAGTGGTCTCCGCTCAGAGACTGCTCCTGCTGCTTGTGAGAAGAGGACCGACTAGAGGAGCATGGGGCAGAGAAGGCCAGTGGAGCAGAGGTGGGCAGGGCCCTTTGTTATTAGGCATCTAGTGTGGGTAGCACACAGACTGCTGCAGAATTGGTCTATGACAGCTGATGCATCTGAGCCGCCAGCCAGCTTCTCCAGCTGTTTGCTTGCCAAAAAGTGGCGAAAAAGGTGACATGAATTCCTGTGTCTTCCTGGAATGAACTCTAGCATGGGTGCTTCTGCCCTGTGCTTTGCCTGCATGCCCAGTGAATAGCTGGAGCTACCTTGGGAATGGAAGGAGAAAGTTGGGGCATTTGCTGGTGGGAAGAGCCAACAGGGCCTGAATAGAAACCTGCCCCATTCCAGCGAGGCACAAAGCAGACACCCTGGCCACTTGTGTCATCCAAGGTCCTCTGGCCCATTTAGGAGGAGCCAGTCCGCTGGGCTGGTGCCATGGGCATCACCTTCAACTCCCCTGACTCTCTCCCCAAGGGGACAGTGAGCACATCTTTCAGGGGGCCCCAAAGGCAAGGAAGACAAATTCCCTCTAGCAGAAGAGAGCAAACATTTGCCCAGGCTGGCACTCGACAGAAGTGCCTTTGCTTTGGGCCTCATGGGGAACGCAGCAGAACGCATTCAGCCATGCTTCCTCCTGATTCCCACCGCAGCGTGTTTGCAAATGCCCCCCACTCAGTTGTGTCCTACTACTTTCGGAGCTGCGGTTCCAACATTCGCTTGCCTTTGATGTGCAAGATCAAAGGGGGCCATGTGTGTGCGCGCGTGTGTGTGAGAGAGAGAGAGAGAGAATGAAGGAGAGAGAGGGAGGAGTAGGGGGGCAAAGAGACCAGCGCTGATATTTTCCAACATGTGCTGTTCAAGAAGGTGTCCTCTGAATATGAGGCCCCATTACAATGTCTCATTTTAGCCACAAAAAATCCCAACTCATTCCAGACAACCTTGGTGCAGACTGATATGGTGCTGACTGCGTTGTGCTGGGGAAATGTCTCAGGCTGAGGTGATGCCCTGCCTGGACAGGTTTCTTAGTGCACACGTTTATTGGTGGTCGCATCCCACCATTCCAAGTATGGCGCTATTCATGCATTCTCCTGAAGACTGTGTGTCCAGCCCAAGAGGAAGGCAATTTAGTGAATGTGATGGCACGTACTCGCCCTGCAACAGTGAGCAATCCATGGCTCTGACTGGAAGAGACAGAACATGGTGCACTTTCAAGAGGGCTTGAAAAACTTGGCACTGTTCAGAGAAAAGATGTGACTAACAGGAAGAGGGAGCAGAGGGACACAGAATTACAAATGTGAGAGAAGTGGATGGGGTACTGGTATCTCTCCTTCTTTGTGTTTATAGATACACAGTCTTTAAAGACCAGAAGGGGCCCTTATGAGCACCTTGTCTGACCTCTTGCATAGCACAGGCTGCAGAAACTCATGCAGTGACTCCCGTATCCAACCCATAGCTTGTATTGAACTAGCACAGCTCTTTTGAAAGAGCCATCAGTCAAGATACAAGACAGAGGAGCTATTCAGTGAGACTAAATGGCAACATGTTAAAAATGGATAACTAGAAATATGATCTGGTGCAAGGCACCATTCACCTGTGGAACTCTCTGCCACTTGAGAATGGTGAGGTGAAGAGCTTTGAAGGATCAGACAGCTGTATGTTTACTGAAAACATCTACAGTAAAAAAAAAAAAAGTTAAGTGAGATTTAAACTGTGTTGCTTCAGGGCCATTGAAAGGGCTGGAATGAAAATTTACCTTAGGGGTTAACAAGTTCCAAAGGGTTAGCCACGTTAGCTTAGTTCAGCCAAACAAACAAGAAGTCCTGTGGCATGATAAATAAATTTGTTATTCTTTAAAAGTGACACAGAACTTGTTTGCTTAGGAGTCGGATATTCGGTAACTGCCTGGTTCGCACCTCCCATAGTAACCCTGGCCGTTGGCAGAGACAGGGCGCTGATTAGATGACTTGCTGCTTGGATGAAGCCTGGCAATACCTCTCTTCCCCCAGGCAGGTCCCAGCAATGCTCCATCTCGATCTGAGCTCCATGCATCCCATGGCTTGGGTTACCCGATGTCAGGCAAAAGGAGGACGTGTCCTCCTCTTTACCTTCATGTCCTCTGTCCGGCAGGCATTTTAAAATACATGGTTTTGTCTGGCTTTTTACTTACAGGGGTTAAAGTATGCTGGAATGCCCCAGAACCCCCTAGTTTTAGGGGGAAGCATTCCAGGGCCCCCTAAAAATAGAAGAATATTCCATTAATACTATATTTTCTCCATGTGTCCTCCAATGTCCTCCTTTTTATACGTCCCAGTCCTCCTTTCCATGCTTTGGTATCTGGTAACCCTACCCATGGCACAGACTGCGGATCCCAGCCTGGCAAGCTCATTGCTATCACAGAGCTGTGGCCTGTAGACGAAACGGCAGCTCCCAACGTGTGATGTTCCCTCTTGGTCTCAGCCAAGCACAAGAGTTTGAGAGTCACAGTCCCCAGTGTGGGGTGAGGCCTCCTTCTCCACCACTATCTGAACGGCTCATCCATCACCCTGGTTGCAAGGGCAACACACAGGAGACAGCTTCTAATGACTCCAGGAGGCCCTGCATGGCCGGTTACTCCCATCCCAGCCTCAGAGCCCTAAGGGGACGTGCTGAGTGGGTGGCTGGAGTGTAACACAGCACCGCATGCTCTGCCGGGCTTTAGGGGAGACCTATTTTTTGCTTAAATCACAGGATTCAGACCAGTTTCACCCTGCTCAGATTAAAGATCCTTGGCTTCTTCCTTTTTAACTCACACTGCTGGCTCGACACAGGAGGGAGAAAGGATTCCCCATCCTACTTGCCTCCAGAGTTTGCTCCATAGTGCCTTCTAAGAAGCACATCTCTCTCCTCTGGCCACGATCGCCACTTTATCTGCATTACTCAGAGACGAGCGAATGATTGCTAATGAATAATTGACATACTGAATCTGTTCAGCGGGCCGTCATCCAGGGCACCATCATCAGAACGACTCCTCCTGTCCACAGGCTTGTGTCCCCTCCTCCCCTATATTTGTTATTCAAGAGCTATTGGAGCATTGTCTCATACCTTGTTCTCACGTAGTTTGCTGTGAGGAACTGAGACATGAAATTCAATACGAGTTATAACTGGATGCATTTGGCTACACGTTATGCTTCTGTTCAACGACTGGGTAAATCTAAGTCTTCAGACTGGGTTTCTGGCAGGAATTTCGTAGATCAGAGCGCTTTCCATGAACTGTCTCTAGCATTCACCTAGACACGGGGTAATCTCAGCAGTCCCAACACCAAACTCAGGCCCTAGAACGTCTGCCTGTCCGAGCAGCATGGAGCGAAGGACACCAGGACAGAGCGCGCTGAATGTGTAGATACGCCAGACCCACCCATCAGGAGTTAGTGTGAAGCTCCTTTGATTTGTGGAGTGCTGGAGAGTGAATCTGGACCCAAGAGCAGCAGTTTCTATGCTTGTGCTGGGCTGTGTAAGAAGCAGCTTTGGGGGCATTACTCTTTCTGAAATGCAGCTGCAGATGTGCCTCCGTTTCCTTCCTGAGTATGGCGCTAACACACATGAAACGTTATCCTTCCAGAGACACTCTCCCCACCTAGGCCCTGGTTAATTGGTTAATCAACATACCCAGTATCTTCCCACACTTGGGCAGGAAACCGAGCACACCCTCTCCTTGGACTTCCTCAGCTTCTCGCTCATTTGCAAATGGCTCTTCTTCCCTCCTGTTAGAGATTCATGAATAGTTGAGAACGCTCATAGGTGGATGCTTCTTCCAGAGACGTGAGAGCCACTGCTGTTCCTCTTCTGGTCCCCCCGTGGACTCACCCCCTATGCCGCTTGCCCTACGTTTTCTTCCCCACTGAGAAAGCGGCTTGGCTTTTATTCCACTTCCTACTTTCAAAGAAAACCTTGCTTCCATCCTGCGATTCTAAGGGTATGTCCACATGTATCTTTTAAATCAAAATAACACTGGTTATTTCGATTTTAAAAAGATTAGGTCCACACGACGTTTTCTTGTTTCGAAATGACGAGCTCCATCATTTCAAAACAAGAGGCGTTATTTTGAAATAGCTTAAACCTCCTTGAATTCAAAACGGCTGTTATTTCAAAATGCTTATTTTGAAATAACGCTGTTTGGACGTTTTATTTTGAAATAACCCCTATTTCGAAATAACACTTTTGCCCTTCTCCTTCCCAGGGTGCCTTCCTTTTTTTATATATTGGGTGGGGGCATGGCCCAGTGAGGGGGCCATGTTGCCACACCTCCCATGGTGCCCCTCTTCTGATTCGAAATAGCAAGTCCTGTGTCTGGACTTGCTATTTCGATTTGAGGTTTTTGCGTATTTTGATTTAAGTTAATTCGAATTAAGGATTTTATTTCGAATTAACTTATTTCCATTTAACTTAAATCAAAATAAGCATGTACGTGTGGACATAGACTGAGAGAGCTTACGCTACAAATCCCAGAATTCAATTGATGGGGGGACAGGTTAGAACTAGGGCTTGAACATCTCTTGGAGGCCCCGATCACACCCTGGCAGGGTACTTGTATGTATGGGGAGCCTGTGAAATACAGGGCTGAATCTGGGAGAGATGAGACAGAACTGGGATCACTGGTTCAGATTACCTCTAGGCTGGAAAAAGGGATTTGGGGGTAATGAGCTGCAGCTCTTTGTGCAAAACCAAACCCCACTCCCAAGTGGTCCCCCCTTCAGAATCCAGGTGGCATTTACTTCACCAGCCATCGAAAGCCCTGCCTGCGTCTCCAGTTTTGTTGAGGCTTAGGCTGCAAATTTCAAAGGGGAAAGCCCAAGAGCAGAGTTGGCCGAAAAGGGAAATCCCTTTCCATAAAAATGTTTGCAGTTTGGAGAAAGTCTCATCCCCAAGAGGGGAGGAAATATAAAAATATGGGCTACGTCTACACTGAGGGGCTCAGTTAAGCTGACCCAACAAAGTTGACTTTAAGTCAACTTAACATCGATCTTGTTAAGTTGACTTAGCATGTCCACAATGAAAACTGTCAGCTACCTGCATCCACACTGGCAGGTGCTAGGTTGACCCCTCCTGGTGGCCAGAAATAGGAGGTGGGGGCCTGGAGGCCACTTAAGTCGACATAAGGGCTTTTCCCCATCTACACTGGCTTAAGTTGATTTAATAAGGTCAATTTAAGCGTTAACTCAACCTTAAGAGATGGTTTTAGAAAGTCGACTTAAAGATGCTTTCTTAAGTCAACCTACGGCTCCAGTGTAGATGTACCTGTTAGCATCCAGTCTCTTGCTCGGTTTTCAGCTTGACTGTCCAAAGTTCAAGGAGGCTTGTGAGGCACCGTTCAGGACTTCTAAGTTCCCTGACCTACCTGGCTGGAATAGGGAACTATCTCAACATTGCAATGTGGTGATTTGACCTCATCTTCCTCTACATGGTGTTCCCCTGTGTTTGAATCTTAACAACAGCTTTGATTTGCTGTTACAGTGTGACCTGATCCAATGACTTACACTTCCCTGCTTTTATTTCCTCCCATTCTTTAAGTTGCCCCATCTTCAAAGCGTCTGACGAAGTGGGATTTTTTCCCACAAAAGCTCATGCAACAAATAAATTTGTTAGTCTTTAAGTGCCACAGGACTCCTTGTTTGTTTTAATAGATCCTGGCTGATCCTTTCAGAAGAACCAGCTGGCTTCTTCTTCCTCCCTGTGTGATTTCAGGACAGTGATGGACCAGCTCACTGCTGGAGGAAGGGACAGTGACAATAGGTGTCCAGACTGCAGCCTGATTGAAAGGAGTGCTGTAACCCTTGCTAGGGGCTGTTGATGTGTGCAGATGTCACTGTTGCCCTCGGAGGATGGCATTTGTTCAGAGAAGGGGCTTTTTCTCTTTGACAAGTGGCAGGAATTTTCTGCCTGTTAAAAAAACTAAACCCACTCCATGGGGGTGAAAATAGAGTAAGGAAATTGGTCCAGATTGTAACCACTGCCACTGAATACAGTAAAATTTAATCCAGAGTATGTTCCCTGCCCTGCTTCTCCTAACTAGAAGTGGTTTCTTTCTGTCTCTTCCCAAAGTCCTCATCTCTCCTCTAACCACTCCTTCTCACCCTCCTTTCTGAATAGAAAGGGGTTTCTAAGGGCTGAGAGCAGAGAGGCTGGGAAACCAGGGCACTTATCCAGCTCATCTAATTGCTGGTTATTGTCCCTGTCCCTCAGCGTCTAATTAAATAGAGCAGGAGGAAAGCCCAGGAGAAGCTGTTGCCAGGTTCACAAGCAAATGTCTGCATGTGCACACCCACACCCACACCTGTGCATGGGGTCTGCGCACACAGGGTGCTGCAAGGACATTGATGGTCAAACAGCACCAGACAAACAACTGGCAACAGCAGATCCTGACCTCTGTGCATGTACACGTGCAAGTATCTATATAATCCACCTACATGCATTTACCACCACACACCTGCCCCTCCTCACAATACACACGTGCATACACACATCTATCCACACACATCCGTGCACACACTGCAGACGAAATGTGGGTCTCCAGCTCTCCAGCAGCTCCTTTGGGAGTGGCTGCTATAGCTGTATGAAGAACCAGTGCAGAAAGGAGGGGTTATATGTGTGTCCAGAGTCACCATCAATCCCAGCTTCCTTTCAACATACAAGGCCCATCACACACTGAGTCTCCAACCAGGCAGGTTTGCTGAAATTTCACAGATCCAAGCCAGTTTACATTACGTTTAAGAACTATGCCAGGGCATAAAACAGTCTCTGAAGTAGTTTGTTCCCATCCTTACTGGCCAGCTGAACAGTGTGAGTGGAGTTGGAGCCTGGTGGAGTTGGGTCCTGGACATGGGTCCTACGGAGGGGCATTCAGTGGTTCAGTCTGGCCTATCACCTTTGTGAGGATTCCCAAGGGCTGATTTTGACTCCACTTTAAGAAAATCTATCACCAATGAACTTGATACAAAACCAGGACTGCACTTTTCATCCAACTGACTAGACTGCTGTGTGCTGGAGAGGAGAATTATGCCCCATTCAAGCAAACATGATACATCTGCATGCCTGTGAAGGAATACCCAAATTAAGCACAGCAGTCAAGCTGTAAAATGACCACCCTCCGGCTGGATCTAAGAGTGAGCTTCTCAGCCAATCAGCCAGACCTTCAGTTTTTCCAAGACCTAATATCTCCAGGAAGAGTGGGGGCAATAAAAAAAAAGGCCTCTGTACAAGGCTGGATCCCGAAATAAAGAGAAAACAAACAAGGAGTCCAGTGGCACTTTTAAAGGCTAACCAATTTATTTATTGCATGAGCTTTCAAGGGAGAAAAATCCCACTTTGATGAAGTATGGTTTTCTCCCACAAAAGTTCAAGCAATAAATAAATTAGTCTTTAAAAGCGCCACCAGAAGCCTTTGATTTTTGCTGGGCTAGACTAACATGTTTACCCCTATGGAACGTGAAATAAAGGGAGCTCCCCCATGTCCTGGCCTTAGAGGCACATGTGGATGTGTGTATGGCAAGACCTAGTGTATGTGTGCGAAACACTTTGAGGTCTTTGGACGAAGGATGCTGAGGATGGCCAAGTGTGCAACAGAGGCACGTGGCCAGACAGAGCTTCCCCCCGGCCCCCTCACCTCTCCCCACAGCAAAGCCAACTCCAGATTAGCTCCTCTCCTTGGCTGAATCAGGACACGAAGCCGGTCTGCCAACAGCAGGTGCATGCGTGAGAGTGTTTGTGCATGTGTAGCCTTCTTTGGGAAATCTCTCATCATTGCACCAGCCCTGATGCCACGAACAGTGACAACTGCAGGAGCCCGAATGTAGACAGTGCTGTCTGGTTTTAACTAGACCTGTTCTGAGCAGCAGTCAAATGCCTGCATCCTGCCTGAACGGCTGTTTCTGCCATTTCTGTCACCAGTAGAGCTGGCACCTGAATCAGTTCCCAGTGAAGTGAGTGGAAGACGCCCACTGGTGTCAGTGGGTTTTGGATAAGGCCCCTCTGCACTCACAACAGGGTTGTATTGACCCAGCCTTTGTGTGCACGTGCTGCACTGCCCCCTGGTGGAACATGGTGAACTTGCACGGCTATCACAAGTTCCGAGTTGCACGCTCCTTTCAGTTTCCCAGACAAGCACTTGTGCTTTGGCTCTCTAAATTCCAGCCTGTAGGCTACATCTATGAAAAACGACCAGCAGCCGTCGCATTTGGGCCTGTGCACGTGGCTGATTATTGGGCAGAACCAAAGTTCAGACCCTTGCTTCATAAACTGAGTCGTAAAATAAGAGCTGATTGCAGTCATGGAATCTGCACTGGAGATGATAGAGGCTTGCTTTTTATTTTTAAGAGTGTTCTGAGCTGATGCAGAACAACTTTCCCTGATCAGTATTTATGACCCTGTCCTCTGTGCTGTAGTGGGAACAGCAGCAGAGTTGATACACAGAAGCGCAGCATGTCTAGTTTCACTACTAGTGCCCCTGTTAGTGTCATTCTGTGCTACGCAGCAAGGTGAAAAGAGTCAGTCTGTGTGGCTCGGCTGAGTGATGAGTAAGGGGGTGCAATGGCTTTCTGCCAGCATCGGGAGGATAGAAATACTGTCATAAATCCATGGCCAGCTAGGATGACGTGGTTGTCATTTTGGTGCATGAAGTGGCCAACCAAAACTTTATGGCACAGAACTTGGGTTCTCTTCTCCAACAGCTCAGGTCCTGATCCATGAGGCAAAAGAGAATCAGTCCTAGTAGTATAGGGCCTATGACACACAGCTGGACAGTTTGAATTTCATCCTCTACGTGGAAATAGTGCAGAGACACACTACCCAATCAATTACATTAGTAAAGACAGAGAGCGGCTGTTTAGAAAGGACCATAGGAATAAAGCAACGCAAGTGAGAACTGGAAAATATAAGCTGACTATCAGTGGAGGCTGTTTGAAGTGTGACTTAGCAATGAAGAGAGTTTCTGAAAGAAGGTGGTAGAAACCTCACTGCTGGCGTTATTTAAAACCAGATGACACGCATAGATGCAGTGGTGCGTACAATCTTACCCTGACTCTGTGATCTACTAACAGGTCTCTCCAACTTAAATTTCTATGATTCTATAGGCTACTCAGAAATTCCCAACAGTCATCACTGTGCCTCCCATATCAAGCGTGACATTTCTTGTCTATTTTTCTCCAGGAGTGAGTAGGTTTGCTTCCCCTTGGAGAAGAAATCCATGATATAGGGTCTAAGTGTGACTTCTTCTTCTTCTTCTTCTTTTTTTCAATATAAACCCCAGGCCTGGAACAGAGGTGGTCAAACAGCATGCAGGATGGCTTGTTTTTCAGAACTCACAATCCAATACCAACGCTCAGTTCCCAGGCCATAACTATGGCAGGGCGAATGGGGCTTTGCTCTGGGCACACTGGAGCAGCTCAATAGAGTTGCTCTATTAAAGGGCGTGTTTCACACCGCTGGCTCCAAGCACCGCTAATTGCAAGGGGCGTGTTTCAATTGGGACACACCATGGCTGCTGAAACAGAGCATTACAGCTCTGCTCACTTCCCAAACAGCTGCTGTGCCTCTAGATCTGACTCCAGTAAGAGATAAAGACAAGGAGTGAACTTTCCTATTGCTTCCCTAGCTCTCCCTACACAGAACTGTTGATAGCAAAATACTAACTATGTATGCTTTCCTAAGACTGAATATTTGCTTGCACGCTGCGAAAAGGCACTTAGAAGACTATGTATAACAGCCAAAAAAATTCTCAGCACATGCAAGTGGGGCCAGATTTTTAAAATGCTTAGGTCCCAAAAGCTCCCACTGAGAACAGTCCCGATGGGTGCTGGTGGCTCTTTCAGATAATGGGATGCTTCTTTAGGTGCCTGGGTACCTTCCTGTGTTACTAAGGGTATGTCTACACTGACGGTGGCAAAATCGCTGCCATCAGCCCGGCGTTCTGGGAATGCTTAGCAGCGAGCATGAACTCACTGCTGCACTCCCAGAAGTCGGTGCCAGAAGTCCTGACCCCCAGGAGACGTAGGGGAAAGCTGACCGCAAGGCATTTGCAGTCGGTTTTCCTGAGTGTGTCCTGGTAGCTTAGGAAGTCGCTGGTACTTACACAAGGCATTTTATGTAAATGCTGGTCGACTGCCACCAAAAAGTGCCCTAACTATAGACTAGGGCTTGTAGAACTTGGGAAATCCTGCAGCCAAGAGGAGGCCTAGGTTGGATATTAGGAAAAGCTTTTTCCGTAGGAAGACTGTGAAGCCCTGAAATGGGTTACGGGGTGGGTGGGGGAGGGTATCTCCAGCCTTAGAATTTTTGAGGCCCAGCTTGACGAAGGCCTGGCTAGGATGGTTTAGTTGGTGTTGGTCCTGATTTGAGCAGGGGGTTGAACTAGTTACCTCCTGAGGACCCTCCAAACAGCCACCATAGTCTTAAGGTCAGGAGACATTCGGGTTCTCTTCTGCCTTACCTCCTTTCTGAAATACAGCCCCTATTTTGAATTGACGCCCTATAAAAGAAGGAACCTGCTGCTGTTGTTCCCGATAAAGGATACCTGGTTCGCCCTGCCATCTGCCCATCTCCTTCCTTCTGGACCCATTTGTTCACACCTGCCCATGCTGCTTTCCAGCTGCATCAGGGCTTTGGGGTCACAGGGGTGCAGTCCCAGCACTCAAAGTCAGTGCCAGTGATCGGCATGTGGGGCACTAGGGATGGTAGGCATCATCCTGGGTGTTGCTGAGTGTCCTGACTCCAATGATGCTAGGTCAAGGCCCAGCTGTGCCTGTCCCAGACCTCTCCAAGGAGTTGTTGACTGGAGATTGCAGCATGGGACCCCTGGAGCAGAATACTGGCTCATGATTTCAAGCCTCTCTAAGGAACCCCAAAGGGGTGGAGGAAGGTCTGGAAACTTGGTGGAATCTCCAAAAAGGACTTGGGACCAAGTCATTATTTCATAGACCTGGCCTAAGTAAGGGCTGAATCCCCATGCCTGGGGTGATGCACAGGTTGGAGAGGGCCTGCTGGATAGCTAGAGGGAGAGTTGGCAGGGGTGACTCTTGGAAGGAAGATCCAAAGGGCAGCCGTGTTAGTCTAGTTCAGCAGAACAAGCAAGGAGTCCTGTAGCACTAAAAAACTAACACATTTATTTATTGCATGAGCTTTCGTGGGAGAAAGTGCCACTTCATCAGATGCTTTGAAGATGTGGGCATTTACAGAATGGAAGGAAAATAAATGCAGGGAAGCGTAAGTCATGGGATCAGGTCACACTGTAAGAAAATCAAAGCAGCTGCTAAGATTCAAACACTGGGAAACACTACTGATCATCACACACAACCCCCAAATCAGACCTCAACAACAGATCATTAAGGACCTACAGCCTATCCTAAAAGATGATCCCTTGGGAGACAGACCTCTCCTGGCCTACAGACAGCCCCCTTACCTTAAACAGCTACTCACCAGCAACTACAGACCTAACAACAGGAACATTAGATCAGGCACATATCTCTGCAACAAACCACGCTGCCGACTTTGCCCACATATCTGCACAAAAGACACCATCACAGGCCCTAATCAAGCCAGCTACTCCTTCAAGGGCTCGTTCACCAGCTCATCCACCAATGTGATATATGCCATCATGTGCCAGAAATGCCCCAGCACCTTATACATTGGACAAACAGGACAATCTCTGTGCAAAAGGATAAATGGGAATAAAACTGACATCAGAAATCACAACATTCAAAAACCAGTGGCTGAGCACTTCCCTCTTCCTAATCACTTTGGTGATTGCTTGTGAACAACTGTGCTCACGCAAGTCAGTAGGACATCAAGACTTCAAAGAGAAACAGCAGAGGTGGAACTGATATGCAAATTTAATTGTGTGAAAGCAAGATTAAATTCGTGACTGTGGATTCTTCTCCCATTACAACAGTTGATTTGACCTCACCTGCTTCTATGTGCTGTTTCCCAGTGTTTGAATCTTAACAAACAACAAGCAGTTGTGTGGCACTTTAAGACTAACAGATTTATTTTTTGCATGAGCTTTCGTGGGAGAAGATCCCACTTCCTCAGATGCTTCGAAGATCCGGCTATCCCTTTGGAAACTGAATCTTAACAGCTGCTTTGATTTGCTGTTACAGTGTGTCCTGATCCCACAGACTTACACCTCCCTGCATTTATTTTCCTGCCATTCTGTAAGTTCCCCCATCTTGAAAGCATCTGACAAAGTGGATTTTCTCCCATGAAAGCTCATGTGATAAATAAATTTGTTAGTCTTTTAAGTGCCACAGGACTCCTTGCTTGTTTTTCCTGGAAGGAAAGATACCTTTTTCAGGGGTCAGCTGAGCAAAACTGACAAGCGCTGGCTAAGAGACTGATCTAGGGAATTTCTAAAGGGATAGCCGTGTTAGTCTAGTCCAGTAAAAAAACAACAAGCAGTTGTGTGGCACTTTAAGACTAACAGATTTATTTTTTGCATGAGTTTGATTTAGGGAGCCATCAGGATGGAGTTGCTTTTCAAAGCAGACCTGGCACTTTGAAATTGTTGTGACTCAGTTTCCCATCTGTGAAATGGGGACGATTGCAACTACCATGGGTCTTGTTGTCACCATGAAAGCTGGGCCCATGTCAGAGGGGCTTTAGACCTGGTAAGGATGATTATCCTGAAGGGTAGCCAGTGTCTCTCCACTCACAGCTACTCTTATTGCCTCTATACCCAGATCCTCAAAGGAATTTAGCACCTAACCCCCCTGCACTTCAGTGTACCTTAGCTTTGAGGATCTGGGCCACAGTGTCCATCCACTACAGTACCAAGCATCATTGGGCTCCTCATGGCAGCCATGGGGAACTGTTCACAGGACCAGAGGAGGTGGTGATCCATATGGTCACGTGGTACCACGGATGTCTGAAAGGAGCCGGTTCCTGAGGCGGGGTGAGAGCATCACAGTGAAACATCTGAGGTTCGATGCAGCGCAACAGATAATAACTAAACTGCTTGGCCAGAGCCCTCGGGATCTGAACAAAGCCAGGCCAAGACCTGTGGGTCTGAGTGAAGGGGCTGGCTCTGCCCCCAATCTCTGGCCTCTGCTCAGGCACTCGGAGTTTGCCTTGGGTAACAAAGGGGAGCCCTGATCAGCCCCAGCCTTTTCAGAAATTCAAAGTGGAAGTGACACCTTGGATTGGTGGGAAGGCAGGAGCCGGCAGGTCTGCCAACATCTAGCCTGGTCTCCACCCTCTTGCCTGCAACAGAGACCCCTCACATTGCCTCAGGACCCTCCCTTTCCTGCCAGCTGCAGCAGGCATGAAGGAGAAGTGGGGATCAGGGCTGGTCTTCCTAGCCCTATGCACACCCACACAGAAGCAGTTTCACAAATGCACAACGCCCCTCTCCCTCTCACTTGCACACCAAAACACTGACCAAAAATGCACGTACAAAATCACAGACCCACAATACACGCCTAAACGCCCCCAGCTCCCCCACACGAGCGCACTGACTCACACGCGCCCCCATCCACACGCACACACAGACACATGGATATAATTAGCTAGTTCCTGTTCAAACAGACTCACTTCCCACGCTCTGCCCCAGCAACCTGAAGCCTGTAATTTCGCCCTACCCTGTGCAGGGCACTAACGGAGCCAGGCAAACACACACCAGGTGGGCAGGAACATGGGCCAGGGAGGTGTTCAAGAATAGCCTGTAATAGCCCTGAGTCTGATCCAGTCAAGAACCCCTATTAAAGGGACTTGGGGTGCAGAGTGGGGGGGGCACCTTGGGGAGTGATTTCTTGTGTTATTTCCTACCCCGAACAGTGTCAAATCTTTGTTTGTTTTTACCGATGCTTGCTTGAACCCTTTGCTTCCCCAGGGGAACTGACTTTTCAGACCTTGCTATCCCCAATCTGCAATGAAATCCCTCCTGCCCACTTCCCAGGAGTAACATTTTTAAAAAGCTCTCTGCACAGGCTCAGATCTCGTGCTGTGGAGTGTCCTGTCTCCGATCAAATTCTCCTGCAGGATCTACGATGAGGGGAGGTTTTCCCCTTTCCTAACATAAACTCCTGTTGAAGTGACACAGAGCTGTTATATGAAGAACACATGGTGAAGGCGGACAAGAAACAACGTCTAATATGCTTAGAGCAGGAGCATGCCAAAACTCACAGGTTCTCCAAGCTCTGGGAGAGGGAGTGTGGCTCAATGGGCAAAGCAATAAGTCAGGAGTCCTGTTCTTTACTGTGCCACTGACGCCTGGTCTGCTGTTTGCCTCAGTTTCCCACTCTGTAAAATAGGGCTAAAAATAAAGTCAAATGTGTGAAGAATGACTTGTCAGAGAGGGGAAATCAGCCTAGCTGCTCTGAGTTCAAAAGGGGACCAGCCTGGCTCAGCTCTTGGGTTTCAAACACGATGCTGGTTGACGAGCCTGCTGAGACACAACTGAAGAGAGGCAGCGAGCCAAGTTTCACTAGGTGGCTGCCCTCTCCCACAGATCCCAAGCATGGCTTCAGAGGGTCATTTAACTAAGGAGCAAGGGCAGAGGGGGGGAGTGGCCATTATTAAGCCTGCCAAAGACTGGCATCCCATCTTGGAGACACTGCCGCTGTTCCAGGGAATGCACGTGTCCCCTGGTGTCATCGTGTTTCACAACAGGGTGCAAGGGATGTTGGGAGCCACCAAGCAGCGGGGTGGTTCTGAGAAAATGGGACCACCTCAGCTCTGAGGGCAGGCCATAGAGCAGAAAAATGAGGCCAACTGGTGCTGTGAAGGCAGAAGATAGCAGAAATACTAGGGAAATTAGCTAGTGGGTACCAATATAGCGCCCAACAAAGAGCGAGAGGGGATGAGATAAAATGAGGAAGAAAAGGACTCACAGGGGAAACATCCCCCCCTCCACATGACAGACCAGTACTAATTACAGTGCACCATCCTATGAGGTGCTAACCAGCTCCCAGAGTTGGCTGGACATGTTCTCTTGCAATGGCGTGGAGTATTGTTATGATGGTGGTGTGTGCAGTGTGGTGAGTGCTCCCTACAAAACCCAGTTTTTGAGCCTAAGTGATTTAAAATAAAACCTTTAAAGGAAAAACAACCAGAAGAAAGCACCAAAGAAAGGCCTTCAGGAGAGAGCAGAGTGTGAACAACTCCTTGCAATGGACTGCAGTGCTTCTGAGAACAAAATGGCTGCCACCAGAACAGCCATCCCTCAGTAGCTATCAACCCATCAATTCAATTTGAAGGTGCCCATTGCCATAGTGTCTAGGTGAGCTCTCTAGCAGCCAAATGCACACTGGCATTAATCCATTGCACCCCTGGATTCACGCCATGGCCGGGCTTGGGATGGTCTTTCCCATCTTTAGCTTTCATAGCATCATCAAAACTAGAAGGGACCATGAGAAGTCATTGAGTCCAGTCCTCTGCACTCATGGGAGGAGCAAGTACCCTCCGGTGCTTGTCCAACCTGCTTTTATGCCACGATCCCCCACAGTAGCATATACAGCAAGGGCTGAGGCCTACACTATTTTTTGTTGCTCAGGGTTGGGCTGGAAGAGCCAGTGACCTGCGGCAAAGCTGATGGATCATCCATCCTCAGACATCTATCCTAAACGCTGCCCAGGAAGTGCCCTGCACCAGGCTGCCCTGCCTGTCATCACCTTTTGTATTTATTTGGAAGCGGTTACGATCGATGAAGTGCTCTCAGCCACTTGTACGGAAGCAGCAGGCAGGCCTATCCAAGCTCAGAGGCTGCCAGACCCGCTCGCTGACCAGTATCCCACAAATTGTCAGAGACGGGCCACGGGAGCTGGGGCGGGGAGGGTCAGGCAGCCTCAGCAAAAAGGATGGAATAATCAATACCAAAGCACCCCCTGCTGGCCAACTGGAAGATGGCAGCCACCTTCCCACCCTCTACTAGAAACTCAAAGGCGAGGGGTGTGGATAAGAGCTAGGGTGAAGAGTGGCCAAGAGCGAGGATTTGGGGCAGAAAAAGCCCAGGGCAGAACAAAAGAGCAGCAGGGAACTGACTGTCTAAATGTGTCTCTAGCAGCCCGTAAGGAAAGATTTGCTCTCCTAATGACAGCGGCCTGTCGGAGCAGGCATTAGCTAGCTTTTTCCACAGGAGGTTTGTGGTTTCCAGGCTAGAGAGGCCTTTCCTGTCTGATCACACACACACACACACCCCTTTTTCCAATCTGGGCTGCTGGAAGAGACAGCGCAAAGTAGCAGC
This sequence comes from Podocnemis expansa, assembly GCA_007922195.1. Taxonomy (NCBI): domain Eukaryota; kingdom Metazoa; phylum Chordata; order Testudines; family Podocnemididae; genus Podocnemis; species Podocnemis expansa. Next base: position 4,195,033 of record ML682073.1, on the reverse strand, counting down.
GCTGCCTAGGTCCAGCCAATCAGCGCACAGAGGGGCTGGGGGAATTGAAACATGTGCCTTTAAAACGGGAGCCTTTTGTCTGGCAAAGCCCTGCCCGGTAATGAACATGAGTCTGTGCAGACGCTGGGAGCAGCCTTTGCCTGGAGCTTGGCTCCTGTGCCAGGGGCGGATGAGCAAACGTGGAGCGGGTCTGGATATACAGCTCACTGGAGAGGCGAGATCAACGGTCCTGGGTGCACCAGGCACAAAGGGGGGGCTGCTAGGATGCTGCCCGGGAATTAAAGCTCTTGCCAAGCGCTCTAAGGACAGACATCTCTGCCTCTGCTCTTGTGGCTTTAGAAAGGAAACTAGCTCGCTGAAGGTATTTCTCATAATTCCCTCTTTCCCCAAATAAACAGCAGGAAATTTAATTCGCTATTCTTTCCCTTTGGCGGATAGCTACCTTTTCCTTCCTCCGTCGTGCAGGCAGATGCTGGTTGCAGGGTCTTTGGGAGGGCTGGGAAGGTGGTTTTGTTACCAGGAGGGCTGAGCTGTTGTGGGGTTGCTCAGCAGTGCTTGGATTTTTTGTGCCCAGTGTTGTTTATGTAGCCATACATGTGCATGGCACTTTGTGGGCAATCAACAGATGATAGGGCCTTGCCCTGGAGACCTAAATTTTTAAATGACAGTTTATATTCTGACTGCAGGTGCACAGGAGGGCCAGAGCTGTGCTGGTCCCTGTTGAGTGCTGGAGGTTGCAGGCAGTGATGTTATGGTAGGAGCCCTCGGCATGGTTGGGGAATGCACGCAGGGATTTTGTTATTGTGGGGTCCCACCCTCAGGGCAGGGGCTGCTGACACTGGTGTCTCTTTCTGCACTGAATTACTTGTTTGAAAATCACCAGCCACCACTATGGACGCTTTGTAAACCAGCGTGCATGGCAGGTGGCCAAGGATGTCCTGCAAGCTGTGGCCCTGACCTGGGCCCTTGGCTCGCTCCTGGCTCTGACCAGTCCCTTCATGGGGTTGTTGTTTTGCATTAATTCTGGTAAGGTCTCAGCACCCTAATAAAGATACTCGGACGCTGTATTGGATGGCAGCTGAACCTGCCATGGGTATGTTAAAATTTGGTCAGGCAGCTGCCCTGTCTCGCTTCCCCCTCACACCTCCGCCAGATCATGAAGCATGTCCAACAGGACCGCTAATGCTGCCGGCTCTGTAATGCTGCCAGCGCAGGAGAACGGCGACTGACTGCTGGCTGCGTCCTCCCACTCCGGGAAGCCGTCGCACAGGAGTGACTTAGTCTTTGCCAGCCTGGGATGCACACATCAGTGTGTGTGGACAATAGCTATCAATGTAAGTTGCAGGGCGCAGCACCCCGGGAATGGCACCAGAGAGTGGGCCATGGCCTCCCTCCCCTGCTCTCCACACGGTGGATGGATCCTGAGCCCACCCCAAACTCACCCTGCCCTCAGTTTTAACTTTCCTGGGACTCAAACCTCCTTCTAAGCTGGGCTGGCCCTCGGGCTTCCCTACAGAACGGCCCTAGTTTGTCCTAGCTCTCACTAGTGCTTCACCACCACCCAAACGGCCCACCACCTCCAGCCACATATCGCACATCGTGAGGAATCGCTTTGTGGGGACGGGGAGTTGAGGGGGGCTCCGTTGGGGTTGGGGTGCTGGAGGGAATACAGGCTCAGGTGGTCAGTAGCACATGTTGGCCGATCTATGCCCTGGTGCCGCTTTGCCTCCCAGGGGCTTTCTGGCAGCACTGTGCTGTCACTGGGTGGGCAGGCAGCTGGGCACAAGAGCATGCCGGGGCTGGGTACAGGGGAGTAGGTGGTGAAGGACTGGATGGTGTTTGAATGGCAAGAAGTAATGACCAGAGAGCACTGGCCTGATCACAGGACTGGGAGCCAGGAACGCCTAAATTCCAATCCCAGCTCTGCCTTTGTGGCCTGGAGCACATCACATTTCTGTTCCATGCCTCAGTTTCCCCCACCTAGCTGCCTCCCAGGGTGTGTGTGACGGCTAGTTAATGGGGAGCCCTAGAGAAATCCCAGCACTGCTCTCAGTAGAGAATCCCCCGAGCTGGCTGTCACAGAGACACCATCTCTTCGGCTAATGGCGGTTCGTGGCGTTGTGGGGATTCAGAGTAATGAGACATCAGGGGACGTGGCTGGTTTGCATACCAGGTTTGGCTCACTGAGGTTGCCAGTTGTCAGCTGCTACCCAGGTGGGCTGGATCCGCCACATGACCTAGAAATGAAAGGCTTCCAGATTCTGCTCCCAGTTACACCAGTGTAAATCCGGTGCTGCTCCTCCAAAGTCAATGGAACAACTCCCGCTTTACACTCGGGGACCTGATCCCAGGATCTGGCCCTGTAACTCTCTCGCTGTCCCTTGAGCCAATGTAACTACAAAGTTAATTTGCTTCGAAAGGGAAAGCTGCCAAAGCGGGTTGGTTTTCATTTCTTACCATCTATAAAACAGGGACGGGGAAGGACATGTTTCAGACTGGGAGCACAGGAGCCTAAACTGAGATGCACAAGTTGGTACTGAGCCAGCTGACTCTATGAGTCAGTCACTCAAGTCTGCCAAATAGAGCTGGCTCGTTACACTGGGCATCTGGCCACTAAAGCACAGGATCCTGGGGGAAACTGAGGCATATGGTCAGAAAAATCTGCCTCCCCTCACCCTATGATGAAAGAAATGTAATAACGCGCAGGGTGTTGTGTAATCCCCCTTGGGAGAACCAGGCAGGTGGAAGCTTCAACCTTTGCAGTAAAAACAGCTCCCACCTTCCATCTCTAGGAAAACTCCCTGCAAACTGCAGGGGAGCCTAACACAGCACCCTTCCAGCCTGGCAAGGAGACAACTGTCGCGCCAGACAAAGTGACCCTGGTCATGTTCCCAAAGGCGAGGGCTGTGACAGTCACCAGCCGTGACTGCTTCACTCACGCCCTGGGCCTAGACAAAGAGCTGCATGTTGTGCTGCGAATGTGTGAGCCAAGGAACCGCCTCCGTCGCCAGGGATGTCTGCACTGCAGTAGAGGAGCGACTTGAGCTAGCATGCTTAAACCAGCGATGCTCGCCAGCCTGCCTGACCTGCTGGATCTGAGTGCAGGGGCGAGCCTGGCTCCTGCTGGAGCTACAGGGCCTTGCTGATAGTTTCAGTATGCTCACATGAACCAAGTTCACACAAATCTGTCTACCTGAGCTGGGCGACTTGCCCCCGGCTGCAGGGCAGGCATCCTCCAGGAGACTGACAGTGCCGGCAAGAGCCTGGTGGAAGGTGGTTTGGTGCCGAGCATCTCACACCTCTGTCCTGATCCACAGCATGCCCAGCTTGCCTGGAGCCCAACTTTCTGCTGATGCCTCCAATTGGTGTGCGACAGCTGTAGTTATCCCAGTCCAGTCCAGCCCCCCCGCCCCTATATTGACCAGCTTGTCTGTCTCGGTCTAAGCATTTAGCATGCATCAGTCACCACGGCTGATACACACGCAGCATTGTGCATCCTCTCACTGTTGATCCCAACCCAGCTCTCGTGTGTCCAATGGGGTGTGGGCTCCCACAGGCGCTTGGAAACAGGACTGGCCAAACTGGGTTTCCAGCTTCTGTCTCCAACAGCAGCGAGCTCTGCACTCCTGAGAGACGTTCCAAGAACCTGTGCAATAAGCAATTGTGCAATAACCTCTTAGATTTTCCTTCCCAACTCAGACGGTGATCCGTAACCGTTGGTGTGCTTCAATTGGTCCACTTGTAAATGGTCCATCCTGGGCACTCATCTACCCTGGGCCTTGAGATCTGTGGCTAAGAGCCCCTAGCAGCGCACAGTGAGGCTGAAGTAGGGCCCAGGCCTGGGAGCTGGGGCTGGGCAAGCAGGAAGACAACTCCCTCTTCAAAGAGCCCCTTAAAACCAACATTTCAGACCTGTATCTTTTAAAACACTTCTTCAATTGCTGTTCCCAAAGGGCGAGAGCCCTGTGCTGACAATAGTAGCTGCGACGGTTGGGTTCATTCTCTCCCCCAGACACAAATAAAGCAAGTCACAGGGGTCTTCAGGAGAGAGCAGTGACTCCACAGTTCCCTGCTCTGCCCCCCCATGTGTTGCTGAGTCACATAAGGTGACATTCGTTCTTGCCCCCAAAGAATCACTGTGTTATCACCTGTTAGGCTTGCCTGAGCCTAAAAGGAAGACAGACTTGCCTTTACTCCTGCCCAATCGATTTATGCTGCGAGCACTTCTGGGCAAGGGCCTGTTTTCACTGCGGGTGTTTGCTCATATTCAGGCAATGAGGCCATCCTGCTGCTCACACCGCCGCAGGGCAGTTTGTGCCCTGCCCAGCAGGATTGCTGGGCTCAACGCAGTCTCAATGACAATGCAAACTGCTCCTGACCCCTGTGGTAGGTGGGGGCCAGCTGCAGGGTAAATTTGCCCATGCCTCGCTCCCCAGCCGCCCTCTGCCATTCACAACTGTGGCTGGCCCTCCTGCCCTGGGAGAGGCATAGACCCAGGATAGCCAGCCTTGCATCTACCTGCCTTGGGCTGGGGGTCACCCCAGGGAGAAAGGGGCTTGCGGCTGTTTTGTGGTCACTTTGCCTTGGCCCCGGTGAGCTCACGGGACCTGTATTATACCTGCAGAGTTTACATGCTGGTGCCTGAGGGAGAAAGGTCCCTTGGGCTAGGAAACACCCAGGGGCTCTCTCACCGGCTCTGCCATGTGCTGTTGCCTATGGCTCAACCTTGGAAAGAAATGGCGTCTGCCTGCCTGGAGATATACGCTCTCCTGTGGTGCAGCAGAGAGTCCAAACACCCCCCTGCATCAAACTGAAAAGCAGCAAGGGATGGAGGCCCTTTGTCCACCGGGTGGCGCCCCATATGCTGGGACGTGCAGAGGATGCAGGTGCTGAGGAACACAGGAGTAGGGTTACCAGATACCAAAGCCTGGCAAGGAGGACAGGGAAGTACGAAAAGGAGGACATTGGAGGGCGCCTGGAGAAAATGTAGTATTAATGTAATAGTCTTCTGTTTTTAGGGGGCCCTGGAATACGTTCGCCGAAAAACAGGGTGTTCTGGGGCATTCCAGCATACTTTAACCCCGTAAATAAAAAGCAAGACAAAATCATGTATTTTTAAAATGCCTGCCAGATGGAGGATGTGAAGGTAAAAATGTCCTCCTTGTGCCTGACATCTGGTAATCCTACACAGGAGTCCCTTTGGGCCACTGGGCCAGACGGTCCTTGGTGGTGACCCAGCATGTTCTCCAGGCTGCTTTCAAAAGTCTAAGTGATGCTTTTGGGCCAGAGCTGCACTTGACTGTCCCAGGAAAGGAAGATGTCTGTGGAGGGATGAGCTGCTTTTACCACTTCAGACTCCAGACTTAGCAGAGAGAAAACTCGTCCCTATTGGCTCAGCGGGCCTTGCAAATACTTTAAAGGACATCTCCCTCACAGAGCTCAGGGGGTGTGGTGGGGGTGTGGCAGCATTGAGCCAAGCCCAGGAGGGGGTGGAATAGGGAACCCCGATGTCTGGTATAGAGGGATGAACCAGACAGAGAGTCCAGTTGGTGCCCCACTGACTGAAAGAAAAGTGACTGTGATGGTGGAAGGGGAGGATATTTGGATTCATGAGCTTAAAAGCTGGATCAGGCTCTCAGCGCAGGCTTGGGAGGAAGGATGGGGTCAAGCGACATGACCCAGCAAGTCACAGCCTAGCTAGGAGTCTCCATCCCCACAAACCTGGCAGGCTGAGCAGAGGGGCCAGACATTGCCTGGGCCACAGAGATTGAGCAGCCCTAGATGGAGGGGTCAGAAACTAGCCCTGCCCCATTCTCTGGCCATTCCCCAGGGTTTCATTCACAAGAACGAAGTTTGGCGCATGCCATGCACACGCACTCCATGACTCAGGGCTGCATGTCCCAGCATGGACTCTGACTGCCAGTCCTGTGACTCTCGAGCTATTTCTTCGCCCCTTGGCAAATCCACCTCTGACCCTCTTTTTCCTCTAGGTGCTTACCCAGGGACTGTTTCATCATTTGTACCCTCTTCTCAGTGGCCACGCTGGGCCACCCCTTTGCACACTTCTCCCATCTGGGTGGACAGTGCCCTGGCCTCTCTCTGCCCCAACAGCTGCAAAAGAACAAGATTCTGGGGTGTGATGGACTCCAGCTCCCTCCAGCGTCAGCCTCAGAGAAAATCCCAGCATGCCCAGTTCCTGGGCAGGCAGGTGAGGAGCTAGTCTTATTCCCATCTTCTTTGTGCCCTCACCCCCCTTTTGGAGTGTGACTAGCACAGCAAAGGCACCCCTCTCCGGGCATTAAGAAAACGCTTCCCCTTTGCTTTGGAAGAGACGGGGCTCATGGCGCTGGTCCCTGAAGAACAGCAGCATGGAGGTGTCTGGGGCAGGATAGCTCCCAGTGTTGATATGCACCATGGGCCCCACAGAAGATATCGCAATCACCAGGAGGAAACATCTGGCTGGAGTCAGCGGGACAAGGGCATGGTGTCCCCCATCTTCTCTCATCTGAGGTGCTATAGGAACCCCCCTGTGCTCCCCTCTCCCATGCCCTGTCACAGCCAGCACAATCAGGGAAGCTCTGGGGCAGCTTGGATCCTGGGGGGGGGGGGGGATGTTGGTCCCAGGCCTAACCAGGCTGGTTTCTAGGAAATCATCCCTTTGCAGAGCCCTAAAGATGCTCCTCCTCCCTTGTTGTTTTTGGGGGTGTTGGTATCTTTAAATCTAACCAGGACTGGGGACCAGGCATGACTCAGAGAGGTGGATTACAGTGACCCTTACCTTGGACCAGAGGCAGTCCAGAGAAAGGGGACAGTCAGTTACTTTCAAACACCTCTGAAAATGAGACATGGCCGAGGTCTATCAGTTCCCATATAGACATTCCCCCCATAGCATCACTGACCCGGGCATCTCGCACTGTTATCAAGGACAAACGAGCACGGCTTCAAACCCTGACCCCACCCTTCTCTGTGCAGGAACTCCATTCTGGTGTCCTCCCTTTACAGATAAGGAAACTGAGGCACAGTGAGCTCCTGTGGCTGCATGGTGAGTCTATCAGCACGCCTGAGGTCCTTACCCCCAGTCGCCTGCATCCAGAGGAGTGAATCCTTCCCTCTGCCCTCCAGGTACCAGCCCCTGACCCTCTATTTCCGATTTGGGTGGGACCATGACAACAGCAACAGAATATGTCAAATCAGGACATAAAATATCCTGGGGCTGCCTTGTCTAATCCTTGGAGATTAATCTGTGCAAAGCCCCAACCCATAGTGCCAGTGAGTGACTCCTGCACCAGGTCATGCCTCTATTCTTGATGGATCACCAGCCTCCAGAGGCTGCAACCTTAATCCTGGTCCCCCCACCGCTAGGGCAGGATGCCACCAGTGACAGTCTCCGAGGTAAGTCTCCACAGTGAGCCAGGGTGATACAGCAGAATAGATCCCCAGGTCGGTCTAGAGGTCAGGGGAAGCATCTGGCCCATCTGATATAGAGACGAGCCCAAAGCAGCTACCCCCAGCCCAGATGTGCTGGGAGTTCAGATGCTGACGTGAGCTTCCTGACTTGGCTCTTGCTACTGTCGTATCTGGGCCCCTTGCCCTGCCATCCCACCTACTCCAGGCTAGCCCATAGAAGTGAGTTGAGGCCCAGTAGGCTGACATTTTCATTGCATTTGAAGGCACAAGCTGTCTCCAAATTGCTCTCTTATGCTCTGAATCTGGAAGGGGCCACACTTCATTATGAGCCATTCAAGGTATCGTCTAAACAGCATGACAGGCCTGGGCTTTGGCTCCAGAGGACGGCACTTGCCTTTTGGCTGGTAGAAGTGATTGAGGAACCCGCAGCCAAACACTGTGCCACCAGAGAGCCCTGGCAGACACGGATGTCTGTGTTTGACACTCTCGCCCGCCACTGCCCTGCATTGAGAGCTTTGGGCTGAGGCTCCATGATTGCATGCCATCTCTTGTCACTGCCAAGCGGATGCTACGCTATTACCATGAGCTGCCGCGGGCCGCGTTGGAGGGATGGGAGCCAGGGGTCTGAATGCATAGATTCTGATACCCCCTGCCTCTCCTGACAAGTTGGCATGGTAGGCCTGGCTCAGAATATGTCAAACATGTGAGTTGGTGGAGGTGCAAGGTACAGGCCCAGGGTACGCATGTCTGGCATTGCACTGCCACTCCCCACTTCAGTGCCTCCACTGATCCTCCAAGTAAATCGCACACATACGCAGGAGATCTGAAATAAAGCTTGACCCAGGAGTTTGTCCAACCTGTCCATAAAAACCTAGTGAAGGAGACTCCACAACCTCCTTAGGAAACCTGTTCTAGTACTTAACTGTCATTACAGTTAGAAAGTTTTGTCTACTATCTAACCTATATTCTCCATGTTGCAGTTAACAGCCATTACTACTTGTCCTACCATCAAGGGGCCTGGAGGACAATTGACCACCGTCCTTTTTACAGCAGTCCTTAATGTATCTGAAAACTTCCAAAGGGGCAGCCGTGTTAGTCTAGCTCAGTAAAACAGACAAGGAGTCCGGTAGCACTTAAAGACAAACCAATTTATTTATTGCATGAGCTTTCATGGGAGAAAATCCCATTTCATCAGACACTATGCAGATGGGGGACCTTAGGGTGTGACCTGATCTCTTGACTTACACTTCCCTCCATTTATTTTCCTCCCATTCTGTAAGTTCTCCCATCTTCAAAGCATCTGACCAAGTGGGATTTGCTCCCACAAAACCTCATGCAATAAATATATTGGTTAGTCTTTAATGCCACCGGACTCCTTGTTTGTATCTGAACACAGTTACCAGGTCCCCCTCCTCCCCCGGCTTCTTTTCTGCAGACTAAACATGCCCAGGTTTTTTTAAATCTTTCCTGATGGTCTGGTTTTCAGAATCATTTATCATTTTTGTTGCTGTCCTTGGAACTCTCTTCAATTTGTCCACATCTTTTCTAAAGTGCGGCTCCCAGAATTGGACACGGAGCTCCAGCTGGGGCCTCATCAGTGTTGAGCAGAGTTGGACAATTACCTTCCGTGTGTTACACACAACCCTCCTGTTACTAACCAGAGAATGAAATGAGCCTTTTTCACAGCTGCATCGTATTGTTGACTCACATTCAATTTGTGGTCCCCTCAAACTCCCAATTCCTTTTCAGCGTACTGCCGCCTAGCCAATTATTCGCCATTTGTAGTTGTGCATTTGATTTTTCCTTCCTCAGTGAAGTACTTTGCACTTGGCTTTATTGGATTTTGTCTGGTTGAATTCAGGCCAATTCTCCAGGTTTTCAAGGTTGTTTTGAATTCTAATCCTGCCCCCTGGAGTGCTTGCAGCCCTTCCCAGTTTGGTGCCAGCTGCAGATTTTATAAGCACGCTCGCCACTCTGTTACCCAACTCATTAATGAAAATATTGACTTGTACCGGACCAGGACTGACCCCTGTGAGACCTCACTAAATAATGGTTCACTTTAGATTGGGAGGCTGTTGACTACTTTTTGAAGACCATCTTTCAACTAGCTGGGCACCCACTTTATAGCAGTTTAATCTAGACCACATTTCCCTAGTTTGCTTAGGAGAATGTCCTTGAGAACTGTGTCAAAGCCTTAGTAAGGTGAGACTAAGACAGAGGACTTCAACCTTTCCAGACTACTGTACCCCTTTCAGGAGACTGGTTTGCCTTGTGTACCCCCAAGTTTCCCCTCACTTGATAACTACTTGCTTACAAAACCTGACATAAAAATACAAAAGTGGCACAAGACAGCATTGCTGAAAAATGGCTTACTTTCTCATTTTTACCATAGAATTATGATATAAATCAGTTGGAATGTAGCTAGTCTACATTTTAGCGTGGAGGAGCTAGAACAGTATAAACAAGTCAGTGGCCGTGCGATATTTTAGTTGGTCCTGACTTCACAAGTGCTTTTGTGTAGCCTATTGTAAAAGTAGGCAAATATGTAAATAAATTTGACGTACCTCCTGGAAAACTTCTGCGTTCCCCAAGAGGTACCCCTACCCCGAGCTGAGAACCACTGGGCTAAGAACTGGGCACAGTTTACTGGTTTTTTGCACCACTCCCCATGATTGCTTGTGTTCATCTGTTGTTGCTTGACTGACAGATCAACCCATATAAGGGGCAAAGGGGTGAGTGCGGAGGTAGCAGCTAGGACAATGGACCCCGGATCCAGGTTGGTGCTCCTGCAGAACAAAGGCAGGGGTCGCCCTCACCTGCTCGTGTCTCATCTACCTGGTCTTGTATCTAAGGGAGAATCACTATGGCAATCAGAAGGATGACTGTAGTCCAGGCAGACACCCCAAATCAGTTCATATAGCTAGCTCCATAATGAGAGCAGTGCAGTTGTGGCAATAGGCACGGTACAAATCCAACTAGGATTGTGGAGAGCTACTTGGGCAGCCAGCTAAATCAAGGCAGGTTTGGCTTGGGCTATGCAGACCGCTGGTCTGCAGTGTGAATACATCCTTAGACGGTGTCGTGAGCTGTCTGGGGCAGGCACTGACATTCTCCTGCTATTGCAGGGAACTTTCCCGGCTATGCACTAACCTGCTGGAGATGGCTAGTGAGAGGATCTGTCTCCTGTTCCCACTCCCTCCACCAAGATGCCTGCCTGACCTCGAGGACTCCCTTCCCACTCACCTGCGTGGCAGTCGTAACCCCGACAAGGCTGGACCCAGGATTCCTGGGGGCAGGGGTGTTGCTCCCAATGAAAATATTCAGGGCACAGGCCTCCAAATCCCCAGCCCCTGGGGCCTGCTGGTCCCAAACTGCCACATTATCCACTTCCCCCCCAGCTATTGTTGTGCTGCACTGCTCTGCTCATCCCCCACCGGTGCCCTGTGCTTACCCACCGACCTGCCTGGGGCTACCATGTGGTCCAAAACATCCCAGGGCCCCAGTCTCCTTTCCCTCCCTCAGCCTTTGACATTCAGAAAGCACTGGTCCTCCTGGAGGTGAAGAGAGCAGTCACCAGAACACGCTGACCAAGGCTGGCAACGCAGAGGAGGGATTTAAATTTCCCTCTTCTCCTGCCCCAGGCCATATGGCTGGGCTAGGTGCTGCAGGGCAGGAGATTTAAAAGGGCCGGCCAGCCGGCCCCAGCTGACTCCTTCCAGGCATGCTGGTGTGTGTTTGGCCAGAGCCAGCCCAACCACAGGTGAACGAGGCAGTCGCCTGGGGCACCAGGCTTTGAGGGGCACCAAATCAGACAGCACTGAATTTTATCTGTTTGAAAAAAAAATTATATATTATCTCTTATAAAATGTGGGCAGGGGGGTGTGCCAAACTCGTAGTTTGGCTAGGGTGCCAAAAACCCTTGGGCTGGCCCTGGTTAGAGCTGGTGGCTCAGGGCGCTGGCCACCACATTTGGGGCCTGTGATCCACGGGCTCAGTACCAACATCACCTCTGCCTGCGGGCTCAACCCCCAATCTCGTCGTGGTCACTTAGGGCAGGAGCGAGGGTGTCCCCACTCCAGGCTGCTCTTTCTGCACGGGAAGCCTCCCTGACCCCACCAATGGCTGTGTGTGAATCAAAGCAAACACAATATTACACAGCCACTGATTAAAAAAAAAAATAAGGAAAAAGGGAACGGAAAAGACCTCAGGCACCCTGTGGGCACCACACACAGCGTCTGGGGTGGAGGGGCCATTCACAGTCTCTGTCTCATGTGCCCCCTGCCTCCTGGCCCCCAGAAGCGCTGGGGATCAGAGCCTTGATTTGTTGATGGCCAGACGCCCCCCCAGCAGTAGGGGTCAGGGCCCTTTGCCCCAGCATCAGCCCCTATTGGGGCCACGATCCCCCTCCCAGTCGAGGCCTCCGAGGCCTCTTGGCTGGTGGCATCTCCCTGCCCCAGGCTGCTCCTCAGGCCCCTGGTTCGAGCTGCTGCCGCTCTGCTTCCCGAGCAGCTTCTCTGAGTCTCCCTGGGCACGGCTCTCTCCTTAACTCAGCCCCTCTCTGGCCCAGGCCCAAACGCCAGCCCACAGTCCCGCCCCCACTCTCCCGACTCTCTCATTGGCCTGCCAGCCATCCATCAAGCTGACCTAGCGTGTTGGTCTCTCCCCACTGGGCGTCTGTCTCCAGGCCCTGATTTCTCATCAACCCGCCCCGTGGTCTTTGGTCCAGGAGACTCCAGCCACCAAAAACCCAGCTCAGGTTTAGGCAGGAGCCAAGAGCTTCTCCCCTCACAGTGTTTGTACAGCACCTGCCACAATGAGGCCTCTAGCGCCCACCAAAACATGGGTGGAAATAACAGTACGTCACAGGGGACTGATGATGAGAGGTCATAATGCGTGTGGGGAAAGAAAGGCTTTTTGCAAGGTGCTGTGCCCCTCTCCTCCTAGACTGGGAAGGGAGTGCTTTCAGCTTCTCCCAAAAGGCAACCATCCATCTTCGATAATTATCAGCCTGGGTCATTAACTATGTTTATTCATGAATGCACCACCCCTTTTCCACACCCCCCATGCAGCTGTGTGCCCTCTTTTCATTGAGTCAGCTGCTCTGGCTGTCTCGGGGTCATATGTTTGCCCTGACTCGCTGTATTTCCTGTGCTCCGACCTTGTAAACAAGTGCTGGAGGGGGAGAAAGTGGCCGGCAGCCGGGGTGGAATCTAATTAAGATAATCACCACGTTGGATCCGGATGGATATGTAAGGGCTACAGCTTGGGAGAGAGGAATAAACCAGGGCCCATCCCTTGGCTGATCTGCACAGCCGCCTGTGAAGGAGCCCCATGCTGGAAATAAGCTGAGGCTGGTTACTTCCTCACAGATATATATACTTTTAATGCATCCTGTTTCCTTTTAAAGCAACCGTACTTCAAAGCTGCCGCCTCCCCACCCCTTGGTTCCTCACAGCTGGTGCTTCACCTTGATATAACCTTGGCAAGCCCGCCCTGGGGGAAAAGAAGACTCCTGGGCCTGTCACGGTGCCGGGTTGCAGGGATGCATGTGGGGGCAGGATGCACCTCAGATCCCCAGGGAGGAAGCTAGCTAGGCAGCAGTGGCCTTTGTTTTTTTCTGGTCTCGTGTTGTAGAGGAAAGCCCCCTTTAAACTGAGCTTTGTGGACTGAGCGGAGCCAGATGCTCACCTTGAAGACTGAGCACAGCACCATGCAGGTGTCAAAGCCTTCCCCCCAGAGTCTTCTCTGGAGCCTCCGCAGACACCCAGCCACCTACCAGATGGTGATGGGGTAGAGTCTGGACATGGAGTTTCTGTCAGCCCCTGGAAGCCACCAAGCCCAGTCCCTGTGAAGAGCTGGCCCTGGTTCTCCACTTACTGCTCTAGTTGCTCCTTCAATGTGTCCCTCTTTGTTCCCCTCCAGGTTCCTGTGGAGAGCCTATAGGACTCTCTCCTTGGTCCCCATCATTTCTCACTCTATCTACCCCTTAATTCAGGGCAATCTCATCTGCAAACACAAATTCACCTTTCACTGCTATGCTAAGGATTCACAGATCTACCACTCCTTCCAAACCTGTCTCCTTCTGTCCAGACTAAAATCTCTTGCCTGTCTCTAACATCTCCTTGGGATGTCTGGCCAGCAGCTCAACATCCAGATTGCTAAAATGGAGTTCCTAATTTTCCCTCTGCTTCCTCCATCACTGTAGACAACATCACCATCTTACAGGCTTATTAGCACCTCACAGCCAAGCTGTGTCTATATCTTATCAATTCTTTCTGCACAATGCCTCTAAGACACGGCCATGGCACTCTGCACCTGAAAAGCAGTACCCTGGACCCTGTTATTCATCACTGTCCTGTAATTATGATCTATTCTATACAAAGTAGGCTTTGTGAGGTATCATTTTAAAAGTCTTGATGTGCTAAACATTAATATCCTGTTGAATTGTATGTGCTATCATTGTATGAGAACTTATGACATATTGCTGCATATGTTGCTAAAATTGGCTGTGAAGTGAGTACCATCCACAACCAGCCTTTCAAGTATAACAATAGGCTAGCCAGACAGTGTTAATGGTTCATGGTCACCTAACAAAGAAAGAATCCACTATCTAAGAAACTGTTAACAATGAGGACTTCACAGAGAGAGAGTCTACATAATGGGACAATGCTTGACAAACGGAGTGGACCCCTCTGTCATAACATGGAGCTTTCCAGCAAGCTGGAAAAAACCATAAAATAGGGGAAGTAACATCATCAGTTGGCTGCACTTTCCCTACAACTCAACACCTGGAAACATGTCTGCAGGCCAAAGGACTTGGAACTGCGGAGCGGAATCCCAGGCTGGAAAAGCGTTTTAGCCTGTGTATGAAAGAACAGAAATCTGTTTGCATCATCTTTCAGGGTGAGACACTGCTCGATTTCAATCCTTTTTAATTTATAGAACAAAGATTGTGAAATTACCTTTGTTTTTCAAGTAACCAACTTGGATCTTTTATGCCTACCACTTATAATCACCTATAATCTATCTTTCAGTAGTTAATTAACTGGGTGTATATTTTAACCAAAACAGTGTTTGGCTGAATTGATTGGGAGATCTACTCAGGCTACAAAGGCTGCTGCACGACCTCTCCGCATCAAGGGAGAGGCGAACTAGTGAATGAACTCGCACCGGTCAGACTTAGTACAGGACAGAATCATTCTGGGGTAAGTTCTGGAAAGTTGGGGGAAGTTGACTGGTGCCTCTCTGTTAGTGGCTGTTGAGGAGCTGGGGAAACCAGCACTCATGTAACTCAGCTGGGTGCCACTCTGCCTGTGAATGTCCGTACAAGGGCAGCTTGCTAACAGCATCACAGTGTGAAATGCAATCCAGGTAAATATTCTTGCTGTCTAGCTATGTGTGGAGCTCCACCTACTGTTGTTCTGGGTGATAACAATGCACGGGAGGATGGGGTGCTCTTTGTCACCTGCAAGGTATTGTTGGGGAGTCAGCCCAGGCTGGATGATTAAGAAGGCAAAGCAGCTCCACAGTTTTCAGGCTGCAGTCTGGGAAATCCAGCCTTCCAGCTGTTTTATAGAGTGCTGCTGTCCCTGACTCCCCAGTGTCCTTCACTCTTCAGGCACCCCATGGAGTTCTGGCTCTGTTAGTCACTCCGGAGGCTGTTCTTATCCCCTCACTCCAACCAGTGAACACATGATCCTTCTCACATGACGCCAGTACTCATCTCCTCTCCCTGGGAAGCAGGTGATGCAGCTGAGCTAAAGCTACCTTTGAGGGCCAGGTCACCATGTGACACATTTTTAGGTCTCACAGCTGTAGACATGATCTCAGAAACAGGAACTGTGGGTAAGTTCTATATTGCTGAGCTTAAAGCCAACCCCAAAACATTTTTCTCAGGGGTGTTGACTCTGAAACCTAATGATGACCACTCAGAAGTGACATTGCCATAGAAATACCAACTAAGGTGCTTATCCTACAGTTGCAAACTATCTTCCACATCTCCTCAAAAGCTTCAGCTACCAAAATCTCCTGCTTGCCCAGTGAAACAAACTCTGGCAACACAGCTATAAGATGTCATTAAACACATGTATCACCATGAAAATGAATGTTACGGGAGGTGCTGGGTTGAATTATTTATTGTCATATTTCATTCAGAAAAAGCTTGCGTTGTGGAATTCATTCCAAGCTGCCACAGTATTTCCATGCTGTTGCGCTAATGGTCAGGGTGAGCTACCACAGAATTATACTGCCACAGGCTATAGAGTACCTGGGGCCTGGAGTTCACCTCTGCCGTGGGGTCTTGAATAACAGTTATTGAATGGTTCAGAACTTTTGTACTTCCCCCTCTGATGCTGCTTGGCAAAGCTCTGAGCAGCAACCGAGGCAATGGAGCTATCTGCCTGCAGACTCAGGCAGACGACCTTGTCGATTACCCTTCGTTCACAACAGGATGGTTTCCTTTCCATTATATCTTAATCTTTTAGAATAAGGTGTAAATTCTGTAGACAGGTAGGGCTCAATCCCTTCTTCCCCACCCAGCCCTGCTCTCCTCCTGCCACTGCATAGGGAAAACATCCCTTTCATATGCATGAGCTGAAATTGCAAGCCCTGTTCCAGTCACTGAAGACATGGTGGCCAGTTCCTGAAACTGCCTTCAGCCTGCCCAAGCCTGGCCCTCTGGCAGGGGACCGCCAGTTCCCACGCTGCAGAGGCCTGGCCTGTGGCACCAGTGTCTTGAGGGTTAAAACAGGCAGCAAGCTTCCTGGCAGCCAAGGCTTTGCTGCAGAAAGGGCTGTTGCCATGTTAGCATTTCCCTGCGTCCATGACTGAACTCAGCACCCGCTAATCAGGTCCCCTGGGACTCTCTGCTGCTGATGCAACAGAAGCAAGTGAAGGTCCCAGGCCCGGTGTAATCGACTGGAGAAAGCCAGTCTCCAGTTACAGCTCTCTTTGCACCAGTGCTTTTGTCCCTAGTTTCTCTTCTCCAGCTGAAAAGGTATCAAGTTCGGTGTAAGCTGACTGTTTCTACCCGCCATGAATGCCAGGCCTCTGGAGCAGAGGGAGGGGAGCACGACTTGTATCTGGGGCAGGGAGCAGGGATCCCCCTTGGGCACAGGCCTGTGCACCCAACCACATGCTGGTAGCCTAGCACATGGGCAGGCAGCCTCATAGCTTGGAACCAGCGTCTGAGCACATCCTTTACCCAGCTGTCTGTCCATCAGATTGCCAACAAAGCAGACTCGCTGCAGGAGCAGAGTCCATCAATCCTGGTCCAACTCACTGGGCCAAGTGCACCCCATCAGCTGCACTGAAGTTACTCCAGGAGTGAAACTGTCCCTTAGGATCCTCATGGCCTGGGGAAGCTCTCATCAGCCAGCCTGGTAGCAGACATGCCCAGCCTTTTATACCCCACCTGGATCCTACTCCTTGCCATCACCCAGTCAGGCAGGTAACAGAGTCTGCAGGTGACTAGCTTGGGCAGGATGGGAGAGGGTAGCAAGAGAACATAACCATGTATCTCTGGCACAAGCTGGGGAAGGGGCCACATCCAGGAAAAAGCCATGCCATCCCTTCCAACTGGCTCCTTTGTCCCCTGAATGCAGAAGATCCCATCCGCAGCCCAAAGGAAGAGCCAGTTCAATTTCCACAATGTCTGCCGGACTCTGGAAGCTTATTTATGGGCTGTGACTGAATCCTGCCTCTCTTTGTAACCCAGGTGGCCAGCTCATTGCAGCCAGCTTTGCTCAGAATCTGCTAACTGTTCCCATTAATTCACAGCTCCTGCTCTTCTCCTGTCTTAGCCTGAGGCTTTCCCTCCGGGAGAGAGGAGCAGGAATCCAGTTAGTGCTCCCACGGGGCCACCGCCTCAGAAGTCAAGAAGCCCACAAATGACATCTGGGTGTCCAGGAGAGCTGTGCTGGCAGGGGTGAAGGTGGAGAATATAAAGAGCCAGAGAGATGGGCTGGAGATGTTTTCTCCCCATTTACTAACTATCCATCCACGCATCCATCCCTCTCCCCCAGGCTGTGTGTGCATGAGATGGGTCCCCTGAAGGACTGGGGAAAGGCAACACTTCTAAGAAAGGCATCTAAAGATAATTAAAAGAACCAGGTAAATCCAGCCCCAGAGAATCAGAGACCCAGTCCCCTGCCAGGATTGTCGTGTCTTTGGCTTCATTGTATTGCATCATATCTGGACGGTCAACAGAAAAATGAAGGCAAGCTTCTGCTGTAGCTCCCTAGCCTCTCAAGGACTGCCATCTCTTGGTGTTTTGCAGGCGTTTCCCTTTCTTCTGGCATGGCAGCAGTCCCTGGGGAGGTTCGAAAGCAATGCTGGGTTCATGGTCCGCCTGATGTCTTTGGTAACGAGAAAGGGCAGGATAACGATTAACAAGTAATCACCAGTAATTTCGGAAGATGCCACACCTTCCCTCCAGGGGCCTTTTTTACTAAGAAAAGGTCCAGTCCAGCATCTAATGAGGTCAGTGGTAAAATGTCCATTGACTTCAGTGGGAACAGGCCTCTGGCCCTGATTGGTGTGGAGCAAGATGGAAGTGCAGGTTCCCAGGATGGAGCCCTACCTGCAGACAGTAGCCCTCAAATACCACCAAATGCGGCGTGCCTGCAACAAAGCCCTGAGATTCTTTGATTGCATGAATGCTTAAGGGACTCACATTGTGGGCTTGGACGCTCTTGGTGAGACAGCACCATGGGGCTTAGAAGCAGAGAAAACATTTCCTTGGAAAGGCTGTGTGTGGGTTTGGATCCAATATGCAAAGGGTGTTTTCCTGCCAGGAGGTCAGGTTTAACTGTTCCCGGCTTCAGGAATCTTCACCGGCAGAGAGGTAGCTAATCTCTGAAAGAAGACCAGTGCCGAATGAAGATGAGATTCCTTCCCTGCTCTGGCAGGATTTTCTGCTGGCTTTCTCCCCCACAGGGGATCCACCCCCTGAGTCACGATTTGTTCACGGCTTGTGATTTCATACGACTTTGGAAAAATCCTCAGGGGAGAGGGCCGTGTATCTTACATACACACACACTTCTAGCTGCACATTGTCACAGGTGCCCACTCTGCAGACACACACATTGTTACACACACAGTGGCTCCCTCACTTTTTTTCCTATTCCATGCAGGGACACAAAGAGATGCCAGTGGCTGTCTGATGAAAGGGGCATGTTTGTTGGCTGGCAGGGCTCTGGGCTTCACACAGGTCCACAATGATCTCAGCCATGTGGGGCCTGGCTGTTAGCATGTTGTCTTTGAGTTTTCAGTGTTGGCTTTGCAGTCAGATTAACACAGGTCACTGTGTTCAGTGGGCCTGCAGGTCTAGTTTTGGGGTCAAGGGACCCTAATGCTAGACAGGGCATAACCAAAGAGCTTTGTCCCCAGCAGGACACTTGCTGCTTCCTGCACTCCTTTTTTTCTTGCAAACTCTGCTGTCAACAGGCTGCACCCACTTTGCAGGTGGTGCAGCTTTGGGCAATCAGTTCCCTGTGCTCCAGCACCAGCGCCTTCAAAGAAAGGAGGCAGAAGATACGTCCCTGCCAGCAGCGTTTCTCTCTCTTAGCAAAGGGAAGTCCTAATGTTAGCAAGAGTGCAGTACCAAGCAGGCTGGTGTGAATGCATCACTACTGCCCTTGACTGGATGAAATCAGAACTGCTCAGCTGTGTGTCATAGGCCCAATACTGCTTTGAGCACATTGCCTTTAGCGCAAGGGTCAGGGCCTGGGAGTGAGGGGGTTCAATTGTGTCTGAGTTCTATTCTTGCAATTTCCATGGTGTGACAGCATCCCCAATCCCCTCCTTAAGCGGGAGCTTTAGGCAAACGCCAACTACCATCAGGGGCGTGGTAAAATTGCAAGACCTGTGAGCCCCGTAGCACATATTATTATCCCATCTGCATGGTGAGGAATGAGAGGCACAAGGCAGCAAAGTGAACTGACTTGTTGAAGGTGACACAGCGAATCCTGGAGTCCTGACTCCAAGTCCTCACACTGACTCTTGTGACACACTCCCATCCAGGTGATTTGACTTCGTCTCCCTTTGTGTGCTGTTTCCCAGTGTTTGAATCTTTACAACTGTTTTGATTTGCTGTTGCAGTGTGACCTGTTCCCATGGCTTACACGTCCCTGCATTTATTTCCTCCCATTCTGTAAGTTCCCCCATCTTCAAAGTGTTTGATGAAGGGTGATTTTCTCCCACAAAAGCTCATGAAACAAATAAATTTGTTAGTCTTTAAGTGCCACTGGACTCTTTGCTTATTTGCTTTACTCTCATCCTTAGCACACTTGTTCCAAGAAAGCCATCCACATAGCGATAACCACTCCTCTCTGAGCCTACGACAGGGGTCTGAGCTGGACGGTCTGCATTTGATATTTCACTCTGGTTCAGAGCTTGTATGTTCCTTTGTGTTTAAAGGACCATGCCCCTGGCTGGCCTTCAAAGATCACAGAAACGCCCCTCCACTGATGGGGCAGCTGTTCCCCCCAACCCTCCTCAGCTTTGCTCTTATGGCCTGGATCTGTGGTGGATTTATACTCTCCTATCACCTGCCGGCTACAGTGCAACACGCTATGGATGACATTTTCTATGTTGGGGCCATAAGCGATGAAGGGTGGTCAGCTGCATGGTGTTTAATGTACTGGTCCTTTTATCGAATCACGTCAGGAGCAGCTGCGTTGAATTATCTTGTCTGACTGGCAGAAATGCAGGCACCAGGCTGGCAAGGAGCCCACTTCAGTTATGACAGGAGCATCATGTAAAACCACAATGCCATTCAGTTTGGAGGGGGCAGCAGGCTGCCTTGTTTAATTCAGCTCATTAGCTGAGAGGGCCTGGAGGACAAGGTATAGGAGCAAGGGACACTCGGGGGGATGTCTTTGAGCTTTGTGTTCCCGGCTAGGCTGGCTGTGTGGGGGATGAAAGCAGCGTAATGATGCAAGGAGACCGTATTTGAAGCCTTTCACAGTCTGGAATCTGCACAAGATGCTGCCTTCCCCATGTCCCAGCTCAGCAGCTGAGGTTGGCTGGGGCATCTCCACTCACCTGGCCTGGCGCTCAGCTTCCCTGGTTCAGTAGCAGGGCCCGACAGCTGCAGGCGTCTGACCTCTAGGACGTCCTCCCAGTCGTCCGTCAGAGCAGGAGTGAGCCATGCGGCAGGTCACAACACGGGGCTCAGCCGCACAGCAGGCGATCAGTGTCAAGTTTTGTTTCCTGCTGTGCTTCTTGCAGAGTCTGTTCTCATGCGCTGGGCAGCTGAGATCAGGAGAGCTTTGAAGAAAAGCAAGGCTAGCTTGGCCTGATCCTGGAAGGTGCTGACTTCTCTCCGCTCCCACTACAGGATCAGGCCCCAGGTTTCTAATGGGCTCAGCTCTCACTGCTGAAGCTGGAATTTCTAGCGTCCTCAGCTGCCAAATTTCATGATTTTATCCCAAGTCTCACGAGCCTTTCTATTTGTAAAACCCCAGCTCCTGGAGCCCTGTGATTATGGGTGAAATTCAGCAGTTTCTTTAAAAAAAAATAGTACTCTTTTAGCCCTCTAAAAATTTGAAAATACAAATTAAAGGCTCAAAGTCCATCAGATAAAAGAAAAAGAATCCTAAATCTATATTTTAAATATAAATCTCATGGTTTTTAAGCAAAACCCATGAACTTTTGGACCTGACTCATGATTTTGGAGCACTTGACAACCAAAATAAGTGATAAGATTTTCCTCAAGAGCTCAGCATGCTGGAAGGGGTCACAGGCACTTTGGAGGACAGCATTTGAGCTCAGAATGACCTTGACAAAGTGGAAAAATGGTCTGAATTAAATAGGATGAAATTCAATAAGGGCAAATGCAAAGTATTCCTACGAGAGGAAGGAACAATCAATTTTGCACATACACAAAATGGGAGGCTCCAGAGGGGCCAGCTGTATCACTTTGCTTCAGCAAAACAGACGAGGAGTCCTGTGACATTTAAAGACTAATGTGTCACCGGATAAAATGGGAAATGACAGCCTAAGAAGGAACCACAGAAAAGGATCTGGTGGTTATAGTGGATCACCAACTAAATATGAGTCAACAATATAATGCTGTTGCAAATGAAACAAAATTAACATCATTCTGGGCTATATTATATATACACATTTGTTGTAAGCAAGATACAAGAAGTAATTCTGTTCTACTCAGCTCTGGTAAGATCTCACCTCGACTATTGTGTCCAGTTCTGGGCGTCACACTTTGGGAAAGACATGGACAAACTGGAGAAAATCCAGACGAGCAACAGAAATGATGAAAGGTCTAGAAAACACGACACACAAGGAATGATACAAAAAACTAGGTTTGTTTAGTCTGGAGAAGAGAAGACTGAGAGGGGACATGGTAACAGGTTTCAAGTTTGTAAAAGGTTTTTGTAATGAGGACAATAATAAACTGTTCTCCTTAACCAATGAGGAGAGGAAAGGAAATAATGGTCTTAAATTGCAACAAGGGAGATTTAGATCAAACATGAGGAAAATCTTCCTACCTGCCAGGGTTACAGCCAGATTTAGGGGCAGATGATCCAGGTTACTGCCTAGAGCGCTGGGCTTGGGGGCTGCTTTTGTTGTTAGTGACAAAGGGGAAATAGAATTTTTTTAAGTAAAATGCTTCAGAGGTTCCATATGTGGCTTTTTCACTAACTTTCTAGAAAGTTGTAATGTTTAAATTCTTCAAATTCAAACATTTCTATAAGCTTAGAGGACATTATTTTTAATTTGCTTATATATGGCATGAACAAATACAGATTTACAGATCCTAGCATGCAAGTGTATCATCCTTTATGACAGGGATAAATCATGCATGCAGATCGTACATTTGAGTCATGACATGGGCTACAAATGCAATAAAAAAAAAAGATATTCCAAAAAGTTTACAAATGGAGGCAGAGGGCCATGTGGTTTAGAGCCAGCCCTGGCCAGGATAGTTAAGCATTGGAACAAATTGGCTAGGGAGTCTGCAGAATCTCTGTCATCAGAGATTTTTTAAGAACAGGATAGAAAACATGATGGTGTAATAGGTAATACTTAGTCCTGCGTCAGTGTAGGGGACTGGACTAGACATATTAAGGTCCCTTCTTCTATGATTCTGTAGTTTCCCGTGAAAGATCCATGCTGAGTAACATTCACTTCAACTTAAAAATATGCCTCTTCTTGTGTATTTGTATTGCTTTAGCATCTAGGAGCCGTTTCTTATAGACAGAACCCTATGGCTCTAGACCTATACAAACCAAAGAAAAAGAATAGCCCAGTGATGGTTGATAGCCAGGGTCGTCCCTAGGGGGGGCACGGGGCCCTGGGCAAATCGCCTTCTGCAGGGCCTCCACTCACCCCCCAGCCCAAGAGTGGTGGGCTGGTTCAGCGCTGCCGGTCTGCCCACCCTGGCCATGTGGGATGCTCTCGGCTCCGTGCCAGGCCTGCCTGCCGGCCACCTAGTCTTGCCACCTGGGTTAGTGAGAGGTGGGGTGACCCCTGGCCAGGCCTGCCTGCTGCCCCCAAGCCTTGCTCCTGGGCTAGGGGGGAGGAGACCCCGGCCAGACCTGCCCACCAGCCCACTGGCCTGGGGTTTGAGCCCTGGCTGGACCTTCCTGCCGCCTTGGCTACGGGGAGGTGACTCCTGGCCTCGCTGCCTGGGCTTGTGGTGGACGACCCCAGGCCAATGTGCCCCCCAGCCCTGCCACCTTGGCTTTGGAGGGGAATGACCCGCTGCTCGAGTCTGCCCCTGGCGCTCACCACCTGAGCATCGGGGAGGAGGGGGCAACCTGGCCCTGACCTCGCCACCTGGGCTTAGGGGAGGTGACCCATGGCCCAGCCTGCCCGCTAGCTCCCCAGCCTCACCCTCTGGGCTTGTGGGGTGACCCCTAGCCAAGTCTGCCCCCCAGCCTCATTGCCTGGGCTGATGGGGGGGAACACCCCTGGCCTGGTCTGCCCACCAGCCTCGCCACATGAGCTTCGGGGAGGTGACCCATGGCCCAGCCTGCCTGCCGGCCCCCCAACCTTGCTGCCTGGGCTAGGTGGAGATGACCCCTGGCCTCGCAGCCTGGGCTGGGGGGGAACCCTGGCCCAGCCTGCTCCCCAGCCTCACCACCTGGCCTGGAGGGGGTCAATCCTTGGCCTGGCCTGCCTGCCATCCTGGGGTATGGGGGGGGGGCCTCCCGGGCTGCCCAGCCTCCTCTTGCCTGGCCACCTCTGTGACCCGGGGCCCTGGGGGGCATGATCCCTGATCTACCTGCCCCCCACTAGCCCAATGCGACTTGGGGCCCAGGGAGAGTTCTGGATCTTCAGCCCCCCCAGTCCCCTTCCAGCCTGGCCGCTGGTCTGACCCAGGGCCCCTGGGGGGGCAGATTGCCCAGCCAATTCCCACGTGGCTCAGGTTCACCACCAGACCCCGCGCCACACACACGCAGCAGGTAGCCCCAGCTATTCACCTGCAGAGCAGGGGCTGAGTGAGCCTGTGTCTGTTGGCCAAAAACATTTAGGGCTCCAGCTATTCACCTGCAGAGCAGGGGCTCAGTGAGCCTGTGTCTGTCGGCCAAAAACATTTAGGGCTCACTGGGGGAGATCAGCGGCTTGTTCTGGTCCCCACCATGGGGTGGGGAGGGACGGCAGTGCAGGTCCAGCGGGGCCCGCCAAAGTGCAGGGCCCTGGGCGGCTGCCCCACTCACTCTACCCCAGGGACAGCTCTGTCGATAGCCACGAATGATGGCTAGAAATTGTAAACACCTCCACTACAACAAGACTAGATGATCAAACCCTTAATACCAAAGCACAGGCTTCTACTGCCACAGCTAATAGAGCAGCTCCATTAGCTAGCAGCATAGTAAGCTGTTATCTGCCGTGTGGCACAGACCTAGAGGGAAGACATCACACATTCAACAAATACGTTGCATCATTACAAAATTTTGTTATTAATTTAGGTTCTAGGATCCTTATGCCCCCCTCAGAATTTACCTTCCATCCCATAAATGGAGCAATCCACGTATTGGATAAGTAACTAAAATGAAAATTAAATCTATGTCATGAGCATATGTGCAGGCGCATGTATTTTGGAGTGGGGGGAGGTGTATGTGTGTGTAAAATAGCTTCTGGCAATCCCTGGGAGGCTTCCTACTAGAAACGGGCACAAACGAAGAAGTATCCTCTGCCTGGAAAAGAAAACCCGTTCAACTGTAGAAGATGAACTCTTGCCTTGACAAGACAAGGTGGTGCTGTGGGAGAGGAGAGAGAGAAGAGGCCATTGCAGTAATCCTGGTGGGAGATGCTTGATGGCCTGGTTGGGAGATTTGCTGTGTAACTGCAAGCGAACGGCTGGGTCAACAGCATTTGCAGTTAGCATTGCAGTGAGCCGACCCGGGGGTAGGGTTTGGTGCTCATGGCCGCAGAAGCTGTGTGTTCTTCATGGAGGGATGCATCATCCCTCTGTCCTTGCATAGCTCTCTCTGGAAAGGAAGCCAGGATATCTGGGCTCTGTTCCCATGGGCCTATGCCGTGACCATAGGCAAGTCACCCCCTGGCGTTAGTCTCCCCATCTATAAAATGGGAGGAATGCAGGGCCATAAATTGGTGACCACATACAACTTCAGTGTTGTGATTGTGCTGCTGATGGCAGCCCAGGTCCTCGTTGGCTCCAATGATGGAGAAGTGTTCCCCAGTCAACACGGATGTATAGGAAGGGAAGTGATGATTCAGTCTAAGAGAGATGCGCATGGGGTAGCTTTTTCATTGCAATGCTGATCTCTATCATAGGGAAGTTATGGGGAAGGGGAATGGTTATTTAATGCCTGGAGAGTGCCTCAACATCCTTGGGTAGAAGGGGTGAGGAGAAGGAAGATGAGACCCCTAGAATAGATGCTAACCATGTTGCTCAATGTGCTGTGGCGGTACCTCTGTGCTGGGCCCTATTGAGAGCTGACTAGGACACAGATGAGCCCAGGGTTGTTCTTGCCGTATTAGTATTTCCCAGACTCATGTGTCTGGGTGAGACCGACCAGCCAATATGCAGAGCATGTGAAGTCATGCTGCATTTTCCTGGCCACCTCATGCAAATTCCGCTGCTCTGGGCAAAATTAATTCAGCTGTTCTCCTCCGCCCATGAATTCTGGCCCACAGCTCCAGCCACAAGCCAAAGGTGCGGGCGGCTGATTGTCAGAGCCACTTGGCAGCATATGTGCGAGTAGATGTGTTTTGGGGAAAGGGGGTTGTATGCATGCGTATGTGTGTTAATAATAGCTTCTGGTAATCCCCGGGAGGCCTCCTAGTGGGAATGGACACCGAAGAGGAAATAGCCTCTGCCTGGAAAAAGAAATACAGTCCAACTGTAGAGGAGTGGTTCAGGGGAGGTTGTTGTGACAGAAAAATTAACATATCAGACATACGCCCAGCAAAATAGACCCTTCGATATTCAGTGACCAGGTATTCAACGCTCAGACAGCACATTTCCCTGCACAAAAGTGTCCCCAGCAGACCTACCCCCCACCTTTTTTTGCATATTAACAGTTGATAGCCATGCTTGGTCTGTTAAATATGTGTAACCAGCCAGTTCACTCGACTGAACATGATCACTAGGAACAAACAGCTCTTAGAGGCTGCAAGGGGTTAGATCTGAAAAAGGATGGCACCCTGGTGAGATGGAGCGCTCTGCTGACTGGATTCTGGAATCATTATGGCTCTTCAGACAAAAGCTCACAGGTAGAAGGTTTCTTGTTTGCTGTCTGCTATGTCCATGGCAAGGATTTGCTAAAAAACCCCACCCATGCCAATACCATCCCCTGCCTGCATCTCCTGTGCCCCCTTGAATTTCCAGCCTGGTGCCACAAAGCAATTTGCAGAGCCAGGCAATGATGTTCTAACCCCCAGCAGGCCAGGAGGGGCTGCGTCTGGCCAATTTGACAGGCCTTTCACCGACGCCAGCCTCGATTGCTTGCAATGGGACGAAGAGCTTCAATACAAATGGCCCGCCGCAGTGGCGGTGAGCCAGGCAGCATTCTAATGCCGAGCCATTGCGTTAGCTTTGTTCTCTCTCGCGCTCTCCAGAGCCCTAGAGGCTGACAGTCGCCTGCTGCATGCAACGGGCACGGCGGATTCTGCCTAACACTCATTTAAAGGCCTCCTGCTTGCTCTGCCAAAGGCCTGCCTCTGTCAGGTAAAGGGAAGTTTTCATTCCCCCCCACCCCCCCAGGAAACTTAGTGCTGCCGTAAAGGGGAGATTGGCCAGATGGCTAAGCACTCCCTCCTCCCTGGCCCATGGACAGGCAGCAGCTCTGCACCAGATGGGGGCCAAGGGGAGCTTAGCCACTGGGTTCCAGCCAATTCTGGGTGACTGTGCTATCATTGTTTTGTGACAGACCTCACTTGGGCATCAGTGGAGAACTAGCAGCAGATTTTGCACAAAGACCCACCCCTAAGAGCAAAGGCTTCCAGACTGCACCCTCTCCGCCTTCATCCAAGTCAGCAGCCCTGCCTAGAGGTGTTGGCTGTCTCTGGACCAAATCGTCGCCCGTGGTTTAGGGAGGATTCAGGGGAGCGGTGAGGTCCCTCTGCTCAGGGGTCAGTTTCATGCCTCCCCTCATCCCAGGAGCCAAGGGGGCTGAGGTCTCATCAAGCAAGGAGCGGATAATCCCAAGAGACAAGAGGCAACAAGAGCCATTGGGCCCGGGGGAAGCAGCGCTCAGGTCCCGTTCACCCACCTTTTTGTCTAGCCTCAATGGACAGAAGCAAATTGAGGCTGAAATAACAACAGACTGGCTTGACAAGAGGTTTCTTCCCAAGCAGTGCCACCCTGCTGGTCCCATGTCTCCCCACAGAAGCCCCCACCCTAGTTACCCCTTCCTGTCCATTTAAACTCTTCCCCTGCCCATGCCTGCAGAGCTCCCCCTGTTCAAAAAGGCCACGGCTACAGCACCAACCGAGTCCTGGCTGGGGACAGCTGGTCGGCCTGTGCTGCGCAGGATTCGGGATTCTTGGGGTGAAGGAGCCACTTATAGAAAGCTGAGTGGCAGGGTAAAGGACTGTCCCAAGGGAGGAAGGCAGGACCATGCCTGCATGAGGGAGGGATACGGGGAAATTCCCCCATAGCCGCACTCAGTGAAGGGAGCCCTAGTGTAGCCAAGGCTCCGTTGCCTTCAGCTAGTTTTAGCACCCACTCAGTTAAATCTGCTGAGGAGCATCCACACACATACAGCCCCCTCCTCACATGCATGCGATGCACACTGCGCTCCGACTATGTACCCTCACATACCCATCCCCATGCACATGGGCGTGTGGTGCAGGGGTCTTGCGGGATGGCATCCAGAGAGCGTAGCAGGCAGCAGGGAAGTGCCCACTGGAATTTAATACCTTTGGGGTCCCTGCTCTCTGATTTACCCCCCCACACACACACCTCCTCCTGGCCCCCCAAGGGCTCTGCCACTAACATTGGAAGCAAAGTCAGGTGTCTTTGGACCTTTGGCTTCAATACAGGTTATTAATTTTAATGCATGGAGTTACCTACAGGTGGAAGCATGCTGGAGCTTGGGAGATGTGCCGGCTAGGTGCCCTCTCCCCAGAGAATGGCTCAGGGTCACCCCCACAAAGCCTGTATCCCCAGAGCAGGATTCTCCCCTGCAAAGCTGGACTCTGCCCCAGCCCCCCCAGGGGACCTTTCTTCCCACTCTTGAGTCTTTGATCCCTTCCCAAGTGCAGCAGCCCAGCAGCCCATCTTGGTCTGTCCAGGGCCAAAAATATGGGGTTCCCCCCAACTCCAGCCCCGCAGATAGGGCTCAGGTTGGGTGCACTGAGGCTGCCCCAGGGCCACAACAGAGTTCATGGCTAACCCAGGCCTCAGTGAGCCACCAACTTGAGGCTGTTGCATTTAGTGACCCCAGGTGTAACTCACAGCCGCCAGGCAGCAGTGAGTGAGGGACCAGCCGCACCAGGGGCTGCCTCTGGGTGGTGATGGGCACACGGGACTGTCAGCACGCACAGTGGACAGCCTGGGTATGTCAGGAATGGGGCGACGATGTCCAACACCACTAAACATCGCTCATAGAAAGCAACGGAGGCAGCCTCACTGGGATTGCATGCAGCACCAGGCACTCCATCTTCAGGCAGTGTTGGCAGAACCTGAGGGGCTCAGACACAGCGAAAGAAGCAGTCACTGGCTAGGGAAATCTATCCGAGGAAGGGCAATTGAAACGATGAGGCTTGTTTTCATGGAGAAGAACTGCTGGGCTAGTTGAATAAAATATAATGAGTGGAACAGAAAAAGAAAGTTGGGGTCTTTTCCTTCACAAGGACAAGGAGACATCCAGGGAGAAAGTCAAAACCAATAAAGGGGAAAGTTTTCCATCTGCCATGTAAGTAGCTTGTGGACCTCCCTGCCACAGAAGAGGTTGGGGCTGAGAGCTCAGCAAGGACCAGCCATTTCTCCAAACTCTGCAGCGCTGAATGACAGTGTGTTCGAGAGGGGCTGTTAGCCCTTTTGCTCCTGGGCAGCAGCCTCTGATCTCTCCTTGCTCAGGATGGATGCTGAGGCTGAATGGAAGAGTGGCTCCTCCTGCCTCGGCTGCTGCAGGGCTCTTGCCCCTTCCTCTGGTCACCAAGAGGGACAAATGGGACCCCGAGGCTGTTCCGCTGCAGTGCTCGCTGCCTTCCCTGAAGCAGGACGGTGGGGCGGCTGCATGTGTCTCTGACCGGGGTCACTGCAGCGGCCCTGGCTGGCAAGGGGGCAGACTGCCAGGCCCCGGGAGGCTTAGATCCTGCAGTTATTGTCCATTGAGCTGTGGCAGCAAAAGGGTTCAGGACACCCTCTGGCAGCCAGTGGCCTTAGCACCTGCGGTGTCTTCGCTTGCTGTCATTCCCAGCCCTCTGACGCCCTCCAGTGCCCACAGGTGGGATCCCCCGGCTGAAGAGTTTCATTCTCCAGGACACAAGCAGACAGGCTCTCAGGGCCAGAGGATCTCCTTGCAGATGCTGGCACCGGCCAGAGGTGCTCAGCAACTGGGGGTGAGGGGTCCTAGCTGCACTAGAGGTCCTCCTTCATTGCAGGAGCCTGGGGTCCCTGGCCTGGCAGTTGGGGGTCAGCCCCACTATCTCCATAGCATGGATGGGAGATGCAGTAACCAGTAGGCCCAAGTTGAGCATTGGGATCCAGGCTCTGATCACCGCATAGCCAGGTGAGGCTGGTGCCAGGATGGCAACTCCAGAGGCCAGCTCCAAACAGTGCATGGTGGTGGTCCCACGCTCACCTCTCCTGGAGCCTGGTGCATGGATCTGGCCAGTGTCAAGGAACCCTGTTCTGCTCACTCATTCTCTTTGCCTCATTTTTGCTCCCTACCTGCAGCCATCCCTTCAGCTCAGACTCTGCAGGGAGCAGCAGCCGGATGCAAGGAAAAGCAAGTGTCTAGATCCAGCCCCTGGCTCCCGCTGCTCTGCCTCTCTATGTCACCATTCGCACGGGTGCAGAGTGGGCATGAAGGGGTATGCCCAGGTTGAACCAAGAGCTCTAATCTGGGAGCATCTCCTATGCCCAGGGTAAACAGTGACACCAGCTGCAAGCAAGGGGAGGGAAATCAGGCCCTTAATTGGGGCTCAGGACCGGGGAGCCTGGTGCTGGGTGCCCAGGTGTATCAGGCCCAGATGACTCTGGTGGTGAACTCCTGGTCTGGTTGTGGCCACTACATCTGGCCTGGCTGCACCTCAGCATGGCAGCTACCTGCTGAGTCAGAGCAGGACTGGGGGTCTCCTCCAGCCATCCCACCAGCAGCTAAACCAGCACCATGTTGCTGCTGGGGAGGTTGAGGTTGGATATTAGGAAAAACTTTCTTACTAGGAGAGCGATGAAGCATTGGAATGGGTTACCTAGAGAGGTGGTGGAGCCTGTGTCTTTGGAAACATTTAAGGCCCAGCTAGCCAAAACTGTGGCTGGGATGCTTTAGTGGGAGTGGTCCTTGCTTTTAGCAGGGGGACGGACTAGGTGACCTCAGGTGGTCCCTTCCAGCCTCTGATTCTATGACCTGGGCTGCCTGCACCTAACAGCAGAGGTGACAGAAAGGCTCAGAGAGGCTGCCCTCTTGTGACACTCTGGGGGTACAGCAGGTGGAGTAGAGGTCCCTGGCCGAGCTGATATTTAGAAAACGCAGCCAGGTCTGCTCTTAACATGGAGGGCATAGCCACAACGCCCAGAGTGTGCCCACTCCAGGGCTGTAGCTGTGCCAGCCGGAGCAGATGCTGCTCGGCTGATGGAAGGAGGCAGCCAGGGCAGCTGAAGGACCAGCCCAGGGTGGTGAAGTTCCTACAGTGAAAGGCAAACCTTTTCTCAGCACCAGCGGTGTACACATCATAGGCTTATGCCAGTGTTGCTGTACCACAGCCAGACATTTGTGACTGGGAGACTGGCACAGGCATCTCTTGCAAGACCAGCCAAATGTGACCCTGTTCTCTAGCCACCTGCCCACCCATCGTGCCAAGGCTGCTTTGCCTCCAGCTGGACTGGGCCACATGGTTTGCAGAGCCCTGGCCACATGTGTGTCCTTTAGGGCTGGGGTGGAAGGGTCTGGCAGCAGCATCTGGCTGGGGAGGCCATCTCTGGGACGCTACGGAGAGTCACAGCAGTTGGCAGGAGCTCTGAATAGTTGACCCTGGAGATCTAACAAACACCACCTGAATCTCTCCGAGCTTGGGAGAAGGTGCTGCAGCAGGCTGGGAAAGGCGGGAGCATTGGCAGATGGTGACAGCTGCTGGAACAGGACCCATGAACACACCCGGAGCTGTTCCCATCCCCTTCCGGTCCCTTCATCTGCCCCCAGGTGACTGCAAGGGAGGATCAGGTCCAGAACCACTTCCACACCTGTCCCCAGGACCTGCCTCATCTCTAGCCTCCTCTGCCCACCAGGGCCTATAGGGCAGCATTGGGAAGCTCCCTGGTAATGCCAGCCTACTAGCCATTCTCAGCAAGGGGGACCACCACGGGGCATTTCTTTAGCTACCCAGCATGCCATGCTGCCCATCTCCAACTCACAGTAGACACACCATCCGTTTCTTTTCCTCCTGTGCCTCCTTCGTCTTCAGATGGCCAGCAACACAGAAAGGAGCATGGGCACATGTCAGGAAGAAGCTGTCTACCACCCCTTCTAGCTCTCTTACGCACCCCCAACTTCCTGTTCCTGCCTCTGCCAATCGCCTTCCTTCCCTTATTGCGCTAAATACTTCATTAACCCAGTCATTGCCCCAAGAGCCAGTGATCTCCCTCCTGACAGGTTAATCGCCTCCAATTCAGCCTGTCACCATCTCTATTCTGCAATGGCCTAAGTGACCAGGATGCGGGCACTCTGCCCCAGTGACCCTGGAGATTCCTCCTGGCAGCTGAACGGGACACCTCTGCCTCAGGGCCACCTCGAACGCTTCCTGGCTGGGATGGCCAGGCACATGCGCCTTGACTTGGTGGCACCCTGCTGTAGCCATATGTGATCTCTGCTCAAAGCGGCATACACCACTGCCAAATCCTGGCATACACGCTGCCCCGAGCCTGCTGGAGGCTGGGACCATGGCCAGCCAACACGCCTTATGCATGCACGCCTGCAGGAATGGAGATGAAGCCATCCAGGGGTGTGGAGACTGCCACTGCTGCCCTAAACAGGTGTCGATGCCCCAATCTCATTTTCCATGATGCCCTGAGTGCACTCCACAGCACAGCAGCGTCTACTCCAGGACCTGGAAAATTGCAGCAGGTGCACTCGGCCTGCACCAATGCAGAATGCATGGAAATGTGGCAGGTGTATTTGGTCTGCACCAATGTGGCACGCATGGTAGCATGGCAGATGTACTCGGTTTGCACCAACATGGCAGGTGTACTTGGCCTACACCAATGTGCCAAGCATGGAAGTGTGGCAGGTGCACTCTGCCTGTACACACCTCCCATCAGCTTCTCCTCGCAGTCATGGAGGATGGGATGTGGAGTGGTCCAGTGGAGGTGGGTGGGGTGTGGCAGACAGTGACTGACGTTCTAGCTCCATCACCCCCCAGAGTCATGGCTGAGCCCCACTTTGCTCCGGGGAGGGGTGGTGCGATTTCCTTGTTGCATGGTGTCGGTTTTTTAAAATGCCCTGTACAACACTTAGAACAGCACAGCCTGTGTGGCCTGAGCCCAGCTTGTGGCAGGGGGTAGGACATCAGTGGCCAGGTGGAGTGGTTGCCTGGAAAGGAAAAATCCCTTGGCAGGGTGTGCATAGCTCCCCTGTGGGTCCCGCGGCGGGCAGTTTGCAGCTGTTAGTCAGTCGCTGAGAAACATCCGGCATGACCAACCAGCCAACCTGCCCTATAGTGACAGATCTGGCTGAATCAGTGGGCTTGATCCCCAGGGGCTCCGTGTCTGCACTGGGGCAGGGGCCAGGCGGAGGATGGAGACAAAGGTAACTTTAAACACTCTCTGTGTCTTGGGCCATCGTGGCCCACAGTCCACTGCTGAGCCTGGGAAGCAGAGCCTAGCTACAGTGCCACACGCCCTGCCTCAGCATCATGCTGCACCGAAGGAGGGAAAGGAGCTGGCTGTGTTCCCCAGGAGTTGCGTTCACAGACTCCACATCTGAGAAATGCTGTCTGCCAGCCTCTTCCCTGAGCATCATTAATGCCGCTGATTCCCAGAACTGGGTTGCTGGAGACAAATACTGCAGAGTTCTCGTTGGGACCAATGGGAGGAATAGAGAGAAGACTATCAGCAGGGTCACAGAGTCATGGAAGGAGAGCAATGGTGCTCGCGTTCCTCCCCGCCTTCAAAGGGCAGTGGAGAAACCTCCAGTGTCTTTTTTCTGCGTGGATTGCACAGACACGGCATGAGACTGGAACCTGGCTGACTGATGACTTGTAAAGCTTTTTCACCTAGTGGTGCCAAGGAAATGCCACCAACGCTGGGGATTTGCAAAGGAAAACCAGGAAGCAGTGGTACAGCAGAGGGTGCTCTCCTGGCTCTGTTTGTATTGAACCAAGGCCACACTCAGCTCTCCTGGTGCTACGGGTGCTGTGCTACAAGGCGAGGCCAGCAGGGGGTGCATCTATATAGACAGGGATCTCCTCCCACCACTGAAATGCAGCCACCTCTGGGGCAGAACGCAGCAGCTGTTTACCATCTGTCTGTCAAGGTTACATGGCAATTTAGAACAGGAAGTGATGAAGCAGACTGCAGGCAACTGTAACGTCTTAGCTGGGAATTTCTTAGTAACCTATCCCCTCTTGACCCCTGCCCCTGCAGCATAGCACCCCCTAGCATGTGGGAGGTGGGTGGGGACTCGGCTCAGTATAGACACAGCAGGGAAAGCGCCCCCTGCGGCACCACTGCTTCCTGCCATGCCCTGTTTTTCCCTTGGAAGCCCCTCGGAAGGCCTGAGAATTTCCTGCCTGTGTGCCTGGAAATGGTGAAGGCTACGGGGAGGGGCATCCTCCCCTCCATGCGCAGGAGTGGGGTGCCCACAGAGAGTGGGGTGCCTGCGTGGTGGCGGAGGGGGGAATCAGAGCTCCCAGCTGGCACTGGAATGTGGTCTCAGGAAGGCTGACGATGCACAAAGGAGAATGAAAAATAAATCAATCAAAGGAGAAGAATGTCCTCTGAAGCATTCATAATGTCCTAAGAAAAGAGCCCCCCCCACCTCGGCCTGGCGTCTCCAGGGGACCCGCACTCTCCTTTCAGCCGGCAGCTGGCAAATGTCAGCCTTGCAACAGGAACCCCAGCGGTCTCCAGATAAGGAGATGTTGCTGGGGCAGTTTGTCACTTGGGGAAGTGTTGGAAAAACGACCCAGCTCCCGGAAGTCTGTTCCCATGGTGGGGAGGCCTCCCTCAGCTCCAATGAGCGGTGATCTGGATGGGAAGGAGGAGTTGGAGGGCCTTCCCCCACGGTCCCTCCGGGCTTAATGGCTTTGCCCCGAGCCAAGCCATGCTTTTGCCGCAGATGGACCATGCCACGGGGCTACCACCCAGATCCACTGGGGACGGCAAATGCACCAGCCCCCTTCTGATTTGGTGGGGCTTCCTCCTTGGCTGGTGGGGCCCTGAGGGGAATACTGGGGCCCACAGGGGTACGACAGACCTTAGGGCACGCCCTGCCCAGCCCCACGGGGTTCACGAGGCAGGGAGCTGCCTCCACAGGAGCATTACTAGCATTGGCCGGCTGTGGTGCTGGGGGAGGAGATGAGGGCTGGGAGGGAGCGCCTGTTTGCAGGCCTGCTGTTATTGCAACACAGCCGGCGTACAGCAGCCAGACCTCCAGCGCCAGTCGGGCAAGTGCCCTGTCACTCAGCTGGACCCAACCAAAGGGCAGAGTGCAAATGTGAGGCTGGCCTGGCCCAGCACAGCATGGGAACTGTGCACCAACGCCAGGCTGACTGCCACACCCTGGGCCACAAGCAAGGGGGAGCGAATGCCCATCCACAGCCCGTCCCAGCCTCATGCGGAGGTCCAGTTGCGGAGGGGTTCACAGAGTCCGCTCCTGCCTCCCGCAGGCCATCAGATGTCGGCTGGCACAACTCTGCACACGCAGTTCTAGGCAGAGAAACACACCCCTCCATGCACAGAGACACACACGCTCCTGCCCCCCAAGGGCACCCCAGAGATGTAAGGACCAGCAGCTCCTCCACCCCCGAGGGCCCTCGTTTCCACCAGGCCTGGTCCCATCGGTACAGCTTTGCTCTGGGTGGTGATTGAGGGTGCTTGTGTAGCCACTATCTGAGGGGTTTGAACCCCCATAGCAGTTAGACCTGTCCCGAGCGGGGCCATGCAATAAAAAAATGCTCTGCCTGACACGCTGTTAGAGTGGCACTGTGTTCCTCCTGGCGGGAAATGATGCAGTGTGGGTAGACTGGTGTAGGCATTTTTGCTTGAAATAAGTCTTCAGTGGCTGAACTATCAAGTGAAAACAATTGGACAATATGAGTCAGAAGCAGTCAGGTGCCTTGCCAATGTGAAATCTTACAAAATACACACACCGACTGTGTCTCTTCCAGCCCCTTCCCTTAGCCACCCCCCCGGAGAATGCTGCGGGCACAAGATTCATTAACTGCTGGGGCTGCCACCAAGGTCATCCTCTATCTGCAGGCTCAGGGAACATCTGCAAAAATTGCTGAGCAGGGCAGCGTGAGCAGCAAGCCCCCAGGTTTTCAGATTCCTCCTCCTCTGGAGGCAGAGAGTGCGGGGAGCCAACGGAGGGTGGGCTCTGGCCCCGAGATGAGACTGAGACAGGCAAGACCTGCTGCTCCGGACAGCCCCCTGGGCCCTGGCCAGAGCTAAGCTCCAACAAAGAGTTAAATCCTGCTGTCAGTGGCACCCTGGCCACCTCACGGACTTTGCCTGGAACAGCATCTGTTTCACGGAGCGTAACCTTGGCCCTAGATTTCGTTCTCCTGCACCTACGCCAGTACTGTCTGGACAGACTGCCCCCATCCAAGGGATCCAAAGCCCAACTGAGGGAGGTGTTGTTTGTCAGGGAGGTTGTGCAAAAGCTAATGGACCAATGCCTTCCGCTGATTTACTCTGGACTCACACAGGCAAACTGCCTTTGAGGGCGCTGGGAGCTTTACCTGGGGAAGGACTGAAAAAGCAGCTTCTCAGCTCCTCAGTGGAAAAGTATCCAAAGTGTGGGTCCCAACCTGCTGCCCCAGCCCGTGCTGGGGAGTGAGAACCAGCAAGAGACCCTGGCCTGGAGCAAAAGGGGGAATGACCTCACAAATCAAGGGTCCAAGGAAATGCTGGGGGTTTTCGGCCATTTTAAAATCCATACAGGCTGTTTTTTGAGAAAATCTGCTGGGGAATTGTTTGAGGGCTGTCCTCCAGCCTGCATCCTGCAGATGACCCCACTGGTCCATTCTGGCCTTGCAATCCATGTCCCTGTCCCGGTGAAGCACACAGCTCAGCAAGCTGGATGGGCAGCAGTTACTGGGCTCCAAGGATCCTGCAGGTGTTGTGGATTGAAGGGGTGGTGAGGAACAATTGACAGGGTCCTGGTTAACTGCGTGGGATCAGACTCACCTTTGTAAGGGCAAAAGGGTTGCTTGTGATTAGCCCCATGATTTTGATCCTGACACCTTCCCTTTAACCATGCCCTGGAGAGACGTATACCCCTGCATTCTCCTCAGGGCGCAAGGGCCTAGAAGATACCCTCCTGCCCCAGGGGTACCCTGGCATCCAGTGATGTAGCATCTGCAATACTGCCCATCTCTAAAGCTAGTCACATTCCCCAGTGTGTCACATTCACGTCGACAAGTGACAGAAGAGAGCCACTTGTGGGCAAAGCCTGTCCCCTGGCGGCTCTGGTGTAGGCGTTGGTCCTGGCACCCTCGACGGGACAGGACTGTATGTGTTCATAGCGATTCAGCTCTGCCGAGGGGGGAAGCTGAACCCTGAGGGGGGATGTTGTGGACAGGAGGAGACCTGTAAGACCCAGAGTGGTGTTTGGCAAGATCCCCCAAGCTGCTATGGTGCTTGGAGAGTTCGGGAGAGGCAGGGTGGGCATGCAGGTCTGGGTGCCATGCATAATTTGTGGCAGCGACAAGATTTGGGGGCTGTGGGTTGCAGAGGTGGGAACTGAACTGGACTCACAGTTGGAGAGGAATGGGGTGTGGACGGCTCCCCAGAAAGCCCACCTTCATTGCCTGGCGTATGAGAATGCTGACATGTCCCAGGAGCCAGTGGGACCCATGGCGCTCCCTGCATCTGCACCTAGGCCTGACCCTCTTTGAGACCCAGGTGGGACTTCTGGGGCCCAGCTCTTGCTGCTGCTTTGTCAGCTGGGAACAAGACCTGGGGCCAGGTGGGGAGGTGTGGGGAGACGACAGGGCCCTGAGGGAGCAGGAAGGGCAGGCAGGCCCTGGTGGGAGGAGATTTGTGATACCACATCGGCTCTGGGTACCGTGCTGCCTCCTGGTGCAGAACCGGGCGTAATAATATGTGAACAGAATAGTTCTCCACCTCCATTGCCTGCAGCACCCTCCTTTTGCCTAGAGTGCAGTCAGCAGCTTCCCTTCACACGCCCTGGGGTATTCTTGGGCCATTCAGGGGAATTCCCCACTCATGAGGTGTCAGAGCAGCCATCTTCCCCACCCTCAAACACCTACTGCTGCCAGGTGTGTGGTGTTGGCTCAGCGTGTGAACATCCGCTACTGGATAGAATCAGAACTGCTCAGCTGTGTGTCCTATGCCCTGCATAGCCCATGTGTGTGTCCTAGGCCCTGTACAGCCCTGTTTTCCTTTAGGCCAGGTGGCCACAGACTGTCCTTTTGAAGCAAGAAGAGATCAGCTCAAGCTGTTGCACTGAGATTTAGTGTCGCTACAGTGTTTTGTCAGGGAAGGGCAGAGTGAGAGGCAGCCAGTCAAAGAACCGAGCATGACTGCAGCACAACAGCAGCTCTTCCTTGCTGAATCTGCTATTTCTGATTTTCCACCTCCTCATCTTTCCATGCCCCTCTCCTCCTAGGGATGGCTAACAAATTGCATCTCCCCACAATCCTCCCTTGGGGGGCTGGTGGTAGGCTAAGAGTTGAAGCAGAGGGAACAGGAACCTAAGAACTGTGCAAACATTAGTGAATTAAACCTCAGAATCCTTCCCCGGGAGGTAGGAAATGAGCCTCATGTTACAGGGGAAAATGAGGCACAGAGTGAGAATGTGACTTGTCCAAGGCACCACTCGAGACTCTGGATCAGAACCCAGAAGCCTAGGCTCTGACATGTGGGCATTAACCCTAAGCCCACCCTTCTTGGGAAGAAAAGAATAGTCAGGAACCTTCACTGAAGAGGATGGCTCGAGCTGCAAAAGACTGGCATGCTGGGTCAGAACAATGGTCCATCTATCCTGGGATCCTATTTTACGACATTGGGCAATACCTTCTTTCAGAGGGAATGAACAGAAAAGGTAATCAGCAAATGATCAATCCAGTCGGCCATTCCCAGCCTATGGCCAACACCAATCCCTGCCCATCTTGGCTAATAACCACTGATGGACCGATCCTCCATGTCCTTATCTAGCTCTTTGTTTGAACCCTCTCATAGTTTTGGTTTTCACAACATCCTCTGGCAAGGAGTTCCACAAGTTGACGGTGCATTGTGTGAAGAAATACTCCCTTTTGTTCATTTTAAACCTGCTGCCTTATAATTTCTTTTGGTGACCTCTTGTATTATGAGTTCTTATATTATGAGAAGAAGTAAATAACACTTCCTTGTTTCTTTTCTCCACACTGGTCATGATTTTATAAATGTCCGTCGTATCTCCCTCACTCATGTCTTTTCAACCTTTTGCAGATCGTGACACACTTGGCGGCGTATTGCGACCCTACAGGATACGCCAGCCCCCTCCCACCCCCCTACCCCAGGCCAAATCCAGGCATCTCCCCAGCTCTCCGCAACACACTCTCCACTGTGTGGTGACACAGTAATGTGTCCTGAAATAGTGGCTGAGAACCACTGCCCTGCAGCATCTCTCCATGCAGAAAGTGCCACGACAGTTGCCGGCTCCTTTCATCTGCACCTCAAAGCACTTGGATCATGAGGCGAGTCATAATAAATAAATAGAGCATGTAGAGTGGATCTGAATTTGATCATCAGCGTGGTCCTGGTGCATCAGGCTGGCTCTTGTTTTCCTGGGAGAGAGGCTGGGTGTCCCTTATACCCTCAGCCCACCCCAGATTGTAACCAAACCCTGGCCAAAACAGTCTGGAGCCTGTGTACCACCCGGTCATGTGTTTGAAGAGGGCCAGGTTCTCACAGGATGGCTGTAAACCAAGATCTGTGCTTGCAGGATGGGCCCAATCAATGGGGTGTGGTGGATAGGTGGGTGGTTGGTCACAGCACAGCATGGGAATCACATCCTGGGGTCTATTACTGGCTCTGTCACCCACTCACTTAGTCTCTGTGCCTCAATTTCTCCATCTGTGCAGCAGGTGACCTACTGGCCTGCCTTGTGGAGAAGAGGAGGGGTGGCATCCTGGTGGAGGCCTAATCCACGAGCATCTGCCACATAGGCTGCTAGATGGAGGGGGCTGGAGAAACGCTGGGAAAGACAGGCCGTGCAGCTGGTGCTGTGGCTGTCAGGCTGCCCAGTGCCCATGCTAGGCGGGTCAGTGCCTTGGGGATTGTTGATGGACAAAGTCTGTAGGGACCCGTTTCAGACCAGCAGAGGCAGCGCAAGCAGCCAGCAGGACTCAGGCTGGGTCAGTTGGCTGCCGTGGGGCAAACTGGACCTTGAAGAGTGGCTGAGGACTAATTTTCTTCAGACTGTGGGTCTGAGAGCAAGGCCGTCTGGGAGAGAAAGCTGTATATAAGCCAGTCGCTTCCCCTCCCTAGCGAGAGAAAGGGAAGGTGGCTGGTGGGCTCTCTTGGTCTCCTTTGGGCCACCCCAAAATGGGCGTGGGAGGCTCTTGCTTTGGCGGGAGGGGGCCAGTCACCCTAGAGTGAGAGGAAATGGAGGCACAGCTGCAGCAGGACATAGGAGATGCCCGGTCATGTCTCCGGCCTGTTGGCATTTTCCTTCCCCTGGTAACTCAAACCCAGGCACGGCCTTAGGGTGTGTGCTAGCTTGAGGGCAAGTGACAGCGCCAGCCTACAGGTGTTATTTGCCAGGCCTGTATCTGCAGTGCCGCTCCGAAGGAAGGAGTGAACTAAAGCCCCTCGTTGGAAGGGACCAAGTGTGAGTGGGCCCATCAGAGTAGCCTGCTCACATAATGGGGGATAGTCCTGCTTTGTGAGCCGCCTTGCGGACTCGCTTTCGCTGTGAGTAGGCGAATGTGGCAAGGTGCAAGTCAAAACTCACTGAATGGGTGCAGGAGCCACCTACTTGTCTGCATGGCAGGAAGCAAATGCTGGCTGAACCCAAGCTGCTTTATATTGATGTGAAATGTGGCCCTTGCCCTCAAGGGAGTGACGTTGCTGGCCTTCGTTTTTCATTGGCAGCACCAATGCATCTGGCTCCGCTAGGGCAGCCATTTTGTGTGTGGGCTGGTGTACTGTAGCACCTTCTGGAGCACACACACTGTGCTCGCTCACAGAAAACCTCCTCTTATTCTCCCCACGGAAAATAGAGGCCTTGTTTTCCTGCAAGTGTGTTTCTCCTTTGCCTATGGAGCAGGACCTGGAAAGGGAAGGGCCCCAGGCAAATCCCTGCCACCAGCCCCACTCATTGTGCTTCCAGACACATTGTTCCCCCAGCTCCTGGAGCAGACCTCACAGCCTGGCCCCCCTTTCCTGCCAGGCAAGGGCTCTGCCACACTATGCTCGCTACAACTGCAGAGCGGTTTGGGATCAGGTGCATCGGCCGGTAAAGAAAGTGGAGGAAATTGTGTGAGATTTGGGAGAATGGGGCTGGAGGGAGGGGAGCCAGGTGGCCATTCTGGGGGGATGGAGGGGCACGGTCTGAAGGCGATGGCTATGGAGCAGCCTCCCCGTCCCTTCATACTGCCAGCAGCTGTGGCACTGGGCTTTCGATCAAACAAGGAGGCTATTGGGAGGAAGAAGGGACCGACCTCAGTGAGCTCCTCCTTCTAATAGCCCACAAGGGTTTTGGGGAAGGGGAGCAACTGCAGTGCACTGACCCTCAGCCTGGCACTAGAGGGTGCTGTGCTGGGGGGGGGGGTGACCCTGTGGGGGGCGCTCTCTCCTCTGCACAGTCAAGG
>ML682073.1:4008961-4153980 GCA_007922195.1 Podocnemis expansa | reverse complement strand
GGGGGGGTGACCCTGTGGGGGGCGCTCTCTCCTCTGCACAGTCAAGGTGACCCCAATGCCCCATAGTAGCACTAGGGGGTGCTGTGTTGCAGGGGTGACCCAGCAGGGGGTGCTCTCCCCTCTGCAGAGTTGGGGTGACCCAATGCCCCAAAGTGACACTGGGGGGCACTGTGCTGTGGGGGGGGGGTAACCGGCAGGAAGTGTTCTTCCCTCTGTAGAGTTGGGGTGACCCTGCTGCTCTTGAGTGACACTGGGGGGTGCTGGGCTGCTTGAGGTGCCATCTTTCAAAACACATTCAAACCCCAACTCCTGACCAGCTGGGGTGTGGGGAAGGCAGCACCTCCTGCAGTTATGGGGGCTGACCCCTGTTCTCAGTGACCGGCTGGGTAGAAGCATTGCGTTTGCAATTACCCTTCACTTTTGTTTTGCAGCCAGCCCCTGCGCCCCCTCCCCTGGGGTCGTGTGCTGTCTCCCTCAGGTGCTTACTGGGTAATAAACACCGGGCCCAGACACCACCCTGCTGTCCTGTGCAAGACAAGGGGATTGTGGACGCCACCTCGTGGCAAAACAGGAGCTGAATTCAGCTCCTTGACTGGGTGTGGACAGCATCTGCAGTGTGTCTATGTGCATCTGGTATCTGTGTGCTGATCCACTACCAACAAACGGATGTACGGCGTTGTGCGGAGAATGACCCAGACTCTGAGAGAGCCCCACAGCCTGCTGTGTCTCTAGCTCTCTTTCTTACCCTTTTTCAACTCTAGTCTGTTGCATCAGGCTCGCTGAGTGCTGTGGGCCATCCAAGGAGCTGTAGCATGTTGGCTGCGTGTTTGCGGCATTGCCAACCCCCTCAGAGATCCCAAATCGAGAGGCAGCTCCCAAATAATAATAAGATTGTCTTAAAAATGATGAGATTTAAAACAAAACAATTGTGGGTTTTGTGTCTCTGCCTCTCTAGGGTGAGCAGATAGCACGCGGGAAACATCAGGACAGGGGTGGGGGGAATAGGCGCCTGTGTAAGGCAAAGCCTTAAATATCAGGGCTGGCCCTATCCACTTGGATACCTATCCTAGCCTTCCGGTTTTTGAGCTGTAGAGAGTTCACGTTTTTAAGCTTTTCCCTGCAGCCAGGAGACTTTTAAACTTGCAGGTGAGCTTCTGTCATGATCACAGGACTCCGGGAGCTTGGGTAAAAACCACAGCTGCTGCAGGGGTCAC
Organism: Podocnemis expansa; assembly: GCA_007922195.1. Classification (NCBI taxonomy): domain Eukaryota; kingdom Metazoa; phylum Chordata; order Testudines; family Podocnemididae; genus Podocnemis; species Podocnemis expansa. The sequence goes on along the minus strand of ML682073.1, from coordinate 4,152,766 downwards.
ACAGAAACAACAAGATCTGGCAGCATATGGCTGGGTAAAAAAAGCATGTGAATTGCTAACCAACTCTGCCCTAGTGCCTTGGTTTGCAGGAAGGTCTCTGCCTCCTTCCTTCCCCTCCCACCATTCATATTAAAACACAGAGCCTGACGCTAGGAGCCCCTGATGGGCCCTACCCGGGCTGGCTCTCTGCCCATCACTACGGCTTGTGAGAGAAAGCGGCTGCCCAGACTAACAAGACCTGCTGGATTTGTGGGCTGGGGGGGAGATGCAGGCGTGGGGGTGTTCTGCGTGCAGCACACGCGTGTGCGAGGGTGCCTGGCACAGATGTGCACAGCATGTCCATCCCAGAGTGCACTCCTGACTTGCCATGGGAATCTGGCATGGCCTCTCCCCGCAGGGAAGGTTGTGCATATGTGCAGCCTGGCTGTGCACGTGCATACGGCACACCCTTGCACGCAGGGGCTGGCGCTTGCCCGGGTGCGAGAGCTGAGGGGCCGTGCGTGTGACAAGGGGGTGGGCAGCTGGTGCTTTGGGGCTTGAGAGTGGACAGTGGCATGCAGATATTTGCACAGCCATCCACTTGCCGTGCAAGGGTGGTGCAAGGCACCATGCCAGCCAGCATCCAGAGTGCCTTTCTGGGCCTCTGCCAGGAGTGGGGGGCCCAGGCCTGCGGGCCCTGCCCTTTGTTGTGCCTGGCGCCGGGCATCCATGATGTGGAGCCTAAGCGCAGGAAGAGGCAGGAGCTGCGAAATGGCGGCCAGGGAGGCGGGGAGAGGGGGAGGCGGGAGCTGGGGAGGGAGGCAGCAGCAACTTGATCCATGGCTGAGCTCACACACAGCCCCACACACGCTCACACACAAAGGGCTGGACAGAAAACACGGAGGCCAGCAGGAGGCTGCTCGGAGCGGGGCTTCCTCCCTGTGTTGCCAGCCCCGGGGAGGGGCAGGGAGGAAAGGGGCCTTGCGCCCCTCCAGTTGCACCCCCCTGGGCTGGTGGGGATACCATGGCTCCGATTCTGCTCAGCGATAGCTGGAGAGGCTCATTCAGAGCCCAGATCTGCAGCTGCCAGGCTGAGCCAGGCCTGGTGCCCGCACCCCCAAGGTCTGCACCCCTTTGCCCCCTCGGTGCCTGTGCCCCCTTGCTAGCCTCGGTGGAGCCCAAACCCAGCTTCCGGGGCACAGCAGCCCAGGGCTTCGGTTTGGCAGCAGAAAGGCAGCAGGCTGGCCGCTGCAGGGCAGCACTGGTGAACTGAGGAGGTGGCTTTTGGAAATCAAAGCAGCTTCATCTTGGGGGGCACAGGAGGGTGCCTCTCAGTAGCAGAGAGTTCATCTGACTTGGCTGGTTCGGACATGGGGCAGGGAGGGATGTGGGAAACGTTGGCTCTTACTCCAGCACCTCTTGTCTAAAGGGTCATAGAGTGCTTTAGAAGCGCTTCGCCTTGCACCTGGCCTTGTTAGACCTACGTATTCTTAACCCCTTTGTCCGGGGGAGGGAAACTGAGCCACAAAGCAGGGAAACCACTGAAGGTCATACAGCAAAGGAGTGGTGCTGCCAGGAAGAGAACACAGGCGTCCTGACTGAGTCCAGCAGGTTTGCCTGCCATTCAGATGGTGTCTGCGGTGTCTTTCTCAGCAGTTCACAGGCCAGTGTGAACAAAGAGGCCCTGGCTAGTAACCCTGGGGAAAATCAAGGCTGCTGTGAGCCGCAACACACTGGAAGTCCATGTCAGAAGCCGTGCAGATGTGTGGCTGTAATAAATTCAGTGGGTTTTCCCCCGCTTCTCCATGCACAGCAAAGGGTCCCTGTGGCCGTGCATTATATTAAAAACACAGGGCAAAGTTTTGCATGAGATTGCCACTAATCTTGCAGGTAGCTGGCAGGCTCTGGGTAGGGTTACCAGGGGCTAAAGTATGCCCTGGAACACCCTATTTTTAGGGGGAAGCATTCTAGGGTCCCCTAAAAACAGAAGAATATCACATTAATATTACATTTTCTCCATGTGTCCTCCAATGTCCTCCTTTTCATTCTTCCCTGTCCTCCCTTCCAGGCTTTGGTATCTGGTAACCCTAGCTCTGGGTCGCCCAGCAGCATGCAGCAGGCAGGCCGTCAGCAGAGCAGGTGCACCACGTGCCATAGGTGGTGTTCAGAACACAGAGGGCAGGGGGCTGTGATGGGGGTTCAGGTTTGGGCACCAGGTAGTGCAGCCACAGCCCTTCCTGGCCAAGATTCTCTGCACAAGGCCAGTCCCAGTGTCAAATGCAGCTTTAAGCCACTTCTGCAGCCTTTCTGGGCCCAGTGCGCAGTGGCCCCATCCCTGGCATAGAACGGAGGCCTTTGAAGGCGTACACCCACTGTTCTAAGGAGCTGTTCTGACAGCTTGGATGGGGATGCCCTGGCTCAGTGATTCAGGAGAGCAGGCCGGACTGCACCACCAGATTTGCCCCTCCAAAGGAGGGCCCTACTATTACTATTCCTGGGTTGTGCCCCAAAGATGCTAGGGAGCATTGGCGCATAGGCCCAGAGCATCCAGTGCATGGTCCATGGTCCAGTGAATGCAAATGGGGAGCAATGCAGACCAGGATACCCAGCGCAGTGCGGGGAGCTTCTAGGGATAGCCCGGGCAGTTACAAATCAGCATCTGGTCTGTGACCCACTGAGTTCGCGGGGTGTGTGCTGAGAAGCAGAATGGGGACCACTGTGCAGTGTCCAGTGCTGTGAGTAATGAAATGATGATGTTAACAGGCACCACCGTGAGGGGCCCAGGGCACCCAGAGCAGTGGGTGTCTCAAACTCACTCCCTTGGGGAGCTCTGCACAGCAGATGTCTTCTAGCCCTGATCACTGTGGGGCTGCCCTCTAATCCTGCTCTGTTGGGAGAGGCTGGTGCTGGGAGCAGAGGAATGAAAGCTTCAATGGGACAAATTTCACCAGACCCTTTTCCACTCCGACCCAAATGGCAACAGGGAAAAGGGGGATGGAAGATGTCACAGTATAAACCTGTCCTCCAGCTGTCAGCTCCCCTCCCTCCCCATCTGCAATATATCCCCCAATCCTCAATCCCAGATGCCATGTGGCAGCCTTGGGGGAGAGGGGCTACAGAAACAGCTTCTCTCCAAATGAAGATAGCCAGGCACAGGCTGCAGATTCCCAGAGGCAGGAAAGATGGCCTGGCCACACTGGGAATTGGGTCACTTACGGAAAAATCTGTGCCTGATTGGGATTCACAGACGGCCCAGCTGCCAGGGACTTTCTGGCCAGGCTGGAACAACCAATCCTTCTGCTCTAAACAGACAGACACCATCACTTCAGCTAAAGGAGGATCACTGTTAGCAGTGAACAGTGGAGAGTCTGTGACATACAAGCAAGCTGTTCTGATTTGGTCTGGAAGAGGACAGTGGCGTACACGTTTATTACAAAATTAAAACTAGAGGGTGATGGTGAAGAGGAGAGATGCATGACATGTAGTTTGTTGGGGCTGTTGATGTGAGCACGCATGTTAGGAAGTTGGGGGGAGGCGTCATCTTGTGGGGGGACGTGCCCTGTCAGCTCCCAGAGCCTGACCCAAAGGGACACCCACAAGCAGGCCGTGATGACAGCATAAGGCAAGGGTCTCAAACACGTGGCCTGTGGGCTGCATGCAGTCTCTAAAGCTATTTCCTGCGCTGGCAATGAAACTATCGTTACCAATATTTGCAATATCGTTGAATGAAAAGGTTTCAGTGGCTCGGCCCTTGGGCCTTGGCCCTGTACTAGTCCTCATGTGGCCCTTGTGGTGATTTGAGATTGAGACTCCTGGCGTAAGAAGTGTAGGGAGCCAAGACTTCAGGAGTCCTCGCTACCCATGGCATGAGCGCTGCTGACGTGCCGGTGCCCAGCTGCCCTGGAGGACTGTGGGCAATGCTTGGGTAAACGGGGAATGAATGAGTCCTGATGGGTTTCTCACCCACAACCCACCCAGAGACTGCACCACCACACACATGACTCACTGGGAACCTTCTCAACAGCTGGTTTCACCCAGCAGCCTGGGCACACCCTGTGGCAGCGTGAAACACACACACTGGGGAAAGCAGACAGGACCCTTGCTGTGTAACGCTTTTGAAAAATGTCACTTGAGTCTCCTCATTAGTGGCTGGACCACAAAGGATAACACCCTACTACTGCTGCTAGCTTGGGGGGCTCCTCCTTTAGCTCAAGTCAGAGGCATGACCTGCTGCACAGGAGGTCCTGGGTTTGAATCCTGAGTGTGGGGGGTCTCACTGTCAGCCTGAGGGCACAGTTAAGTTGTGTGCGAGGAGGTCTGGGTGTGAGCTCACTGAAATAGCAGCTTTCAATCCAGTCTGCACTCCTAGCCCAAGGGGGAGCCTCTTGCATGAGGTGGGGGGAGTCTTAACAACAGCAAGTTCCTACAAGCTGCCACAGTGGGGAGCCTGGACAGTCAGGACCAAGTGGGGGGCTTGCCCCCTGATTTACTGCTAAGTGGACCCCAGCCAAATGGCACCCGAGTGTCCTGGATCCACTCAGCCCCCCCGTGATGCAGCGCTGCGTTTCTCAGGGCTGGTGCCTCGGCGCAGGGGGCCCCCAGATAGCAGCATCAGAGTCATCAAACCCCCCTGGCTGCAACTTCAGCAGCCTAACACTCCCCCCACCACCCAATGATTCACGCCGAACCAGGCTGCAGCTCCCCAGCCTTTGCACCCAGCCAGGATGCATGCATTGGGCCAGGCGTCAGAAATGAGGGCTTTGTCTGCTCCACACCCCTGCAAGACCCACACCCACATGGCAGGCGTGGCTGCTGAACAGGCCTTGTGCCCTATACGCTCAGACAGGGAGAGGCCGCTAGGGGGCCTTGAATCAAGTCCCATTGGTGCCAAAGGCTGACCTGCTCCTTGTGGGGCTGGCGTGACTCTCCCTGCTATGCTGGAGAATGGATTTTTTTTCCAATGTACAAAATGCTGTCTACCAGTTCCCTATACACACGCTGCTAGGCCAGCCCAGGGCTCCCCACACCTGGCTCTGCCCATGCCCCTCAGTCCAGACCAGCAGCCCCCCACAATCCCAGTCCTGCCCTGAGCAGAGCCCACCAGGTCTGCCGAAAGAGGATGGGAATCCCGGTCTGGCGGAGGACACTTTCGACACACTCACACTTGCCCCACACCCTCCTGGGCTGCAGCTGAATGCACACAGTCTCCCTCAAATTTTTGAGGGAAAGGGGTAGCCTGAGTCCCTGACTGGAGCCATGCCCCTGTGCTGCTCCCCCAGGACTGGGGCTAGACCAGGCTAAGTTCCCGCTGCCTGGGCTGCAGTGCATTCCTCCCCCACGCGCAGGAAGGAGTGGGAGCCCCAGGAATCCCGGGAGCCAGGCCTCACTCATGCCCATACATGTCCTGGCCCCTTGCGGGGCAAAGCCCTGCCCCAGCGAGCGAAGAGCTGCTCTGCACGCCCTGACACAAAGCACGCATTGTGCCGGGGCTCTTTGTCTTAAAGGTACAATGCCCCTTTCCCAGTGGGCCGTTTCCCAGCTCGCCAGCTCCCCTTGCTCCCAGGAAGGGCTAGTCTCGGCCAGGCACTTTTCTGCGAAGATGGGACCCCGGGCAGTTCACCCTGCACTCTGCCCCAGGTCCCCCCATGAGGAGGCAGGGTGCTTTGTGTGGTCAGTGGGAAGTTCTGACTGCAGTTGCCCCCCAGGGTTGCTTTGGGTGGTGGTCTCACTGCGGAGATGTGTGGCTGGGTGCAGGGAAGGGCGTTGTTGAACGATTGACATGAGACTCCCACACTTATGAAAACGCTCAGCTGCCCCAACCTGAAATGCTGGTTATGATGGAGGCTGCAAATGCTCCAGGGTCTCAGGTCCTGGGCTCAGGTGCATTTCATGTAAGGGGCCAGACTCTGAGCTTCTTCCTCCAGCAAAGCTCAGAGCTGCCTGCCATGAGAGAGTGCAAAAAGCTCAGGGCTGGTGCCTGGTGTCCACCCCAGAAAGCAGAAAAGATCAGAGGCCCTGGAGACTAGAGAAGCCCCCTGCAACCAGCGGTGGCCACTCATGCACCTGTGGGGGCTTTGGCCCTGGCCAGTGCTTCCCGGGTCAGCCCATGTCTTGGGAACTTTTCCTTGCTTCCTGGATGGTTAAGGAGATGCTGACAACACACAGGTCCAGGCTGCTTTGGCACAACTTGGGTGTGGTTGCAGATCCTGATGGCATGGCAAAGCACCTGGTCTAGGGCTCCCCCTTGCTGGGTGGCTGGCCAGGATAGTGTGGGCTGGGTGGGGATGCCAGGGGGGGCAAAGCAAGTTGTTTGTTTAAAAAGAGCCAAGCCAGTGCAAAAGAACAGATGACGAAGTGGGATTTTCTCCCACGAAAGCTCATGCGATAAATAAATCTGTTAGTCTTTAAGTGCCACAGGACTCCTTGCGTTTTTCTTTTTCATGGAGAAAGTGGTCGAGTGACTCTAGCACGTATCCCCCCAGCACTGCCTCCTGCTGGATGCAATCGGTCCTGCTTAGGTATGAGGGATTATGTTACCCTCTTGTGGCTGCAGCTGGCAACACCTAAAAGGCCATGGACTACAACAGCTGATGGAGATGCCCTCCCTTCCTGAAACAAAGGCCTGTGTGTCACGAGCACAAAGTCCCCAAGGTCTACCACAGTTGGTGAGTGGGGTATTTCTACGGCCATAGGGCTGTTACCCAAGCTAGGAAGAATGCACTTTGGAGATTGCTTACGGCTGCATTCTCTTAGTACTTTACTTATAAAGAGGTCACCAGCCCCTCCCATCAGTACCCACAACTTTGACATTGGAGGTGGTGATTATGAAGTTGCAAACAGAATGATGAGGTCAGGCGGGGTACACAGAGCAGAAGGGGTCCCCTTAGAGACAAATGGCCCGTTCTTGGTTCTCACTGTAATGGTCCTCTGTGCAAGGCAGCCCTGGCCGAGGTGGCTTTGCAAGCAGGGAAAAGGCTTCTTTCCTTCCCTGGCCCCTTTCTCCATGACGACACCGCCCACCCACTGCAGGACCAGGCACTTCTTCCTCTAGCCATTGAACTCGGTATCCAGGCCCTGAACGCCATCCTAGCCTCTGCTGACCACGTGGGCATCAGAGATGCAGCTCTTAGCAGGTCCTGCGCAGTCGCAGTTTGCCGGGGAGCTATTCTTTATTCTGCCCTGGGAGCTAATTTAAACCAGGCTGAGGGCCGAACAAACTTGCGCCAGCCATCTCCACTTGGTGCTATTAAGAAAAGCACTACAGGGACTGGGGCAGGGGGAGCCCTTGCTTTAGATCCAGCCCCGCACAAGCCGTGACCAAAAGCTGTGACTCACTGTGGCCTTTTTATGGGAAGTGAGCACTGGGGCATCTCAGGCCTGTTCCCAAGGGGCAGAGTTCAGCTCACCAACACCTACTTTCAGCAGCCTAGTGGTTAGAGCCCTGGCCTGGGACTTGGGAAACCAGGTCAGTTCTCTACTCTGACAGATGGAGCTGGGTGGCGGGTCATGCAGGAAACCTGTGCAGATTTGGGGCCCCTTAGCTAGTGAGAGACCAAGGGCTAGAGACCTGTGGGAACTGGATACCCCTTGAGGTGCCCCGTGCATTTGCCACCTCCCCCTCCAGCTGATAAGAGCCCAGGGTTGCCTGTGTCAATGATTGACTAGCTGGGCTCTGTTCCCCGGCCAGCGGGCGCTGATAGGGTTGTCTCCTCTGCCACTCTCACCCTGCTCAGCCCCTGGCACCGGGAGAAAAGCACCAGAGCAGCCTCGGGGCAGGAACCGCTGCTGTCTTTGGAGAAGGCTGATAAGGGTGTTTGTCTGTGGGGTCTGTGGGAGCTGATTCCCCAGCGTGTGGGGCTGGCCTAGCCCAAAAGGGTTGGGGGCCACTCCAGAGGAAAGGGAGTTCTGTGACGCCAAGTGGCAGGGCCTCTCTGGAGTAACCCAGTTGAATGGCTGGGGCACTAAGTGGGGGTGGTGTGAGGCTGGCATTTTAGGGGACCATTGCCCACCAGTTGGAGCAGCTCCTCCTGCATGCGATTCCCCAAGACCAGCTCATGTGGCTGCCTCCCCCCAAATCCTTGCTGCTTTTCAAGTGGGTTAGGGGATTGCATGGGGGTGGGAAGCTCCTAGAGCCTGAATTTCTCCTGTTGCCCTGTTTCTGGGCCTGCCCATCTCCTTCCTGTCTCCTCCATCCCAGCCTCTGCCTCCTTTTCACACCAGAAAAGAAGCAACCCCTAGAGCTGCCGTCCCATCAGCTCTGTGCCCTGCCCGATGCAGGGCTGAGCCTCCTGCTGGGGGCAGCAGGAGGGACATCACCCCATGCTGGTCCTGATGCTCTCCAGCATGTGTCTGGGGGGGGGGGGCACAGCCATTCTAAATAGGGCCACCCCCCAAAGCCACATTATGCCCAGCACCAAGGGACACCCCATTTGAGGACCAGGCCTGGTCTTGGAGCCAGCGGAGGAGTTAGGTGCCTGCCTGGGGCTGGCTGCTTCAACACACCTGCTTTCTCTGGACCTGTCTCCCCTTCCACCCACTCCTGCCGCATCGCTGTGGCCCCCGCCAGCTCTCACAACCATTTTCTCTCAGACCCAGTGAGGCCCATCCTGGTGTGACAGCCCCTGTTGTCACAGGCCCTCCCCGTGCCGCCTTCTTGCAAACACAGTGGCTGGGAACAGACTGTGGCTGGCACCAAGTGCTGCGGCAGCCAGGATTTCACTTGGCCTGAGCCAGGATGAGCACATGGCCCAGCCAGCCAGCCCTGGCTAGGACAGGGAATCTGCACGGGCCAGTGTAGGACGGCTCACACAAGCCCCTGGAGTCCTGGGCCAGCTTTCTCCTCTCTGATCTAAGCTCTCAGCAGCTGAAATCTCTCCTGACCCTCCCAAGCCCACCTCGGCTGACAGGTGCCACATCTCCTAAGCATTACACCAGAGGTGTCACACAGCATCCCTCGAAAGCCCAGAGGACGCTGAGAGGGAGGTGTGTGTCTGGGCAAAGTGATGCCACCTGCTGCACACAGGCGGGCAACACGTTTCATCATCATCATCATCATCATCATCTATATCTGTTTCCCATGTCTCCTTCTGTTTTCACTGGGTGCCACGGGAGCCTGCCCTTAACTCTGGTGTGCTCGCGTTGGATCCGCTGGGTTCCTCCCGGATTTAGCTGCATCTACCGCCTTGGGACCCTGCAGGGTGAACGGTGCTGTACAAACTAAGCAATTTGTATTCATTAGCATTCAGGGTCCTTCTTCTTTTAAGATACTACGCCTCTCTCCTGCCTATTATTTAGCACTGATTCCCCTGGGCTGAACACAAAGGGTTGATTTCAGTCCTTAGCCATGAGGAGACCACACAGTCCCGTTCTGTGTCTGATCCCAGTTGTGAGGGTGCCCGGATGCTGGCTGCAGTCAGAGGCTGTGGCTTGGTGTCTCTTTCCCTGAGACCCTCCCTGGTAGCTGGAGGTAGGAGGCAGGGCGAGAGCTTGGGAGATCTTTGGCTTCTTGGCCAGGCTGTTGCATCCTTCTGGGAAGTGGGTAGGCCACTCTCGACACGGTGAGTCTCGCTGGTCTTTGCTGGACATCGCCAGCCACAATGGGCTGGAGTCTGGGCAGGCCCCATGGGTTATGCAACATCCCTCAGTCCTCACAGTGAGCATGTTTGTGTGCAACATGACCAAGCTCTGAGGTGGAAAGAGGGAGGGCTCTTGCCATTGGCAGTGGTCTGTTTTCTTCCCTTGAAGTTGGCCAGGAGTCTCTCCCTGGACCCATGAGTTGGCTAATGCAAGCCCGGCGTAAGAGCCAGCTGGCTGCTAGGCATCGGCTGGTAGTGTTTACTAGGGGAGGGAAGGTTAGTGTGGCCTCCCTCCTTGCTGCTTGGTGTTTTTGAAGGCCCCCATCTCTTGTGGTACTGGGGTAAGGGATCAAGGCCTCATATTGCGACACTGGCCTGGCACTTGTGCGGACTCACAATTACATGCATGTTTCTTTGTACAAAAGAAGACCCCCATCACCCATCCTGTCCCCACTTCCAAGCCATATCCTTGTGTACAGCAGTGCCCTTGCACACTGACACACATCCACATCCCCTCTCTGTGCTAGCTCGTGTGCACAAGTGACTGGGGATGTGCTCAAGTGTGAACGGCTGTGTGGCTGAGAGCACCCCCATGTCTAGCATTGCATACACATGTGAGTGGTGGGGTGACAGACATCACAGGAGAGCTGTGGGTGCACTCCAGGGCCATGGAAGGGCTTCTTCCCATGTGGAGCTATTCACATCCCCACCTTAATCTGAATTAACTTGCCAGTGTAGACGGGTTCTGGAAGAGTGCTAGAGATAGCACCCAATATTCCCCGGATATCTTCCCACCCAAATACCAACCAGGCTCAGTTCTTCTTAGCATCCAAGATCAGGTGTGTTCAAGGTGGTATGGCCATAGATGTACGACTTGTTCAACCATCCTTGCTGCCGCTGCAACCTGATCCTGTCCTTGGCTGGTAATTGTTGTGGCTTTCCACACTTTGTGTGTCTCCAGGGCTGCTCTGCGGGGAGGGTGATGGGGACGGGGAAGCAGAGAACACTTGGCCCTTTGTTAATACAGCCAGCGGCTCTGTGGGAGGAGGCCTGTGTCTAATGCTGATTGACCAGAGAGGAATGAGCTGATGCAATGGATCCTGGTAGACACTAGAGGGTGCACAGGAGAGCAGAGCAGCGCATGCTAAATCACGACTCTGGCTTATAAATCATGAGATTTTATTAACACGCATCCTTGCTGGTTCTTCCCATTTGCCTTCTGGATTCAGACCCTTTTACTCAACTTGGGCCATGTTTGCTGGCTGTTCTCTGCCAGCATTAAGGCAAGAAAGTTTCCTTGTTTAAAAAGAAGCCAGGAGTCTCATGAATGCCCACAACTCCAGGTGCTGGACTTTACAAAGAGAAACTAAATGTTGCCCTGTGTTTGCTCCACTCATTCTCCACTGATATGCAGGGGAGCGACTGGCCTTTGTTTCATGGCCCTTGTCCCATGACTGGGGCAAAGTGACAGGTCTATCCCCAGTGCTCCAATAGCTGCAGTTACCCCTGGCTGATCTCCCTGCCTCGAGTAGGATGAAGACCTCAGACTGAGGATATTCCACAGGGCAGCTGGTGGGGGTGAGGGGTGCTGTTTTGCACCAGTGGTGTGTAGGTCTCTCGCTCTAGATCTCCTTTTGCAGAAGATCAAAAGGGGTAGCCATGGTAGTCTAGTTCAGTAAAACAACCAATAAAGGGTTTTCTCCCACAAAAGCTCATGCAAAAAAATAAATTTGTTTTGCAGAAGAGTAGCCCAGGAGCCAGAACCTCCTGTTTTTTTCACTCCTCCCTTCTCCGAGGCACTTTGCAAGGACAAGGACCGGAGCGAGCCTGACTCAGATTTGGAAGTCAAAGCCGAGATCCCCCTTTGCAGCTCTCCATCAAGCTGGTTGTGGGCTTCGCAGAACCCACAGGCTGTTTTGCAGCTATTGGTGAAGATGTGAAGGGCAGGAGGGCCCCCCACAACTGATTTGACTGGCATTTCCCACAAAGAGAACGACGGTGTGATCACACCAGTAAACGAAGGAATCCCAGGTTGTATTTCTGGCTTTAGCATTGACATGCTGTGTGACCACAAGCCAGTCTTTCGCACGGCCCATGCCTCCATTTCCCCACCTGCAAAAGAGGGAAAATAACACTGGCCTGCTTTGCAAGGTGGGGCTGGTGTCCCTGCAACACTTTGGCAAATGCTGTGCTCAGCATTGCCCCTATTGTCCCTAAAGTCGGCCCAGTATATTCTATCCTGCGTTTGCTCCCACTCATCCTTCAGCTACAAAGGCATGCGATCTCTCTTACTCTGCCCTGTAGAGCAACAGGCAAAGGAATTCCCAAAAGCCCCAAGTTCGGGGTCATTTGGCTCCCAGTCCAATCTATGTTCGGCACAAATTTGCCTTTCTGAGGACAGCTTCAGTGCGCCACTCTTGCTTGGTGTGGGTCAGGCTGGGAAGTGTCCTGGCAGAGGTGATATCGAACAGCTGTCAAACAAGGCAGACCAAGCAGGAAGCTTGCTCCTGGGAAGCCAGCCAGAGCAATGTGAGCAGCGTTCAGTGCAGCAGGAACTGGTGGGGCGTCTCACACCATGAGCTTGTCCTGCGCAATGACTGCGTATGCAATGGGGCACCCAAACTTTGCCACCTGGGAAACCCAAGAGCTATTGCTTGCAAAGAACGTGGGGCAAACGCCAACTGTCTGCCACAGCATCCAGCATGTCCTGTGCCAGAGAACACCAGAGCCTGGCTCCAGTCTAGTGGGATAGCTACAGGTGGGCCCGGGTGCGCCATGGCCCATTTAGAAAGCAAGCCTACCCAAACAGATTTTAAGCAATTCATCCTGCCTTTTTATCAGCCTTTCTTTTGTTTGTGACACAAGGCTTGTGCCATCCAAGTCAACCACAGGCCCTGCCAAAATATCAGTTCTGGCTAGGGCTCTGCTTCAGTTCTGTTCTGAGGCCATTCCTTCATGGGAGCTGAAGGCGCTCCTGCGCTACACAGCAAAGCTCACTAGGCTGCACTGTTGTTGGGAAGAAGCTCTGTGCTGCTGGGAAGGAGGGGGCAGCAGAAGAGGAAATTGTTGCTGTGGTTATTTGGTCTATGGGCTACTCATTAGTGACCTGTGATAAAGGTTTGGGTTGGGCTGTTGCATTGTCACCTCAGAGAGGCAATACTCTGTCTTCCACTCCAGAATCCCAGTTTCCATTAAAAAAAAAATTAATTCTGTAGCCCTGAGGGTGAGCAAGAAAAACTTCACAGACTAAATCAGCACCAGGTCCTCTGCCTGAGCCTACTGGCAGCTTGCCAGGCCCACCAAGAGAGCTGTGAACAGCCCCTGTTCATTGCACTCCGGTGTTACCACTGGAGCCTACTGATGGCCATTTCCATTTTGTCATGGTTCACTGTTTTGTAACTGATAAGAAAGGAAATGGCTAGCCCTGTTGCCTTGCACTAACATGCATTCCTTCTTCTCAGGACTGGGAGATCACAGGTGGGTGATGCTTGTGGGCCATGTCTGCCTTGGGAGACACTGCTGAAGAACTTCCTCACTGCGTTGAGTGTGACCTGCCAGCTGGTTGGTTATCTGTGCTACCTGGTTCTCATCTGGGGCCTGATCTTGGGACCCTAACTCAGTTAGATGATCCCATTGACTTCCGTAGTACCCCTCATTAATTAAAGTCTGCTCAGCTGAGGAAGGGCTGCAGGATCAGCCTAGCAGCTCCTTCCTTGCGGCAGGGGGTAAGCCTTCTGCTATATTTATTTGGAACCAAGTGTAGGGCTTCCCTTCAATAAATCAGCCCAAACCATTGCTATGCCCAGCATGGGCACCATCCTGGGCAACAGACACTAGCCCCTTGTGATGGACACCAGCTCATCTCCCTGCTGCAGACTTCCTTGCCATCCACTCTGGTTTCCACCAGATCCCCATGATCCAGGCTAATCTGCTGGCAGCCATCCTCTTCTGACATTGGGGTCTTGCTATAACGCTGGTTTCAACTAATCCCATCAGGGGACGAAGCTGCAAAAAACCTGCAAGCTCAGAGCCTCGTGAGATCAGGAATGAGGACGTTTAAGGAGCAGACATTGCTGGCACTCCATAAGACTTGCCATCTTAGCTCACGCTGGCCGTAGGCCATCCAAACAGTAGCCTGCCTCACCAATACCAGATAGTTCAGGCCGATGAACAAGATCACTAGTGGATAATTATGGAATAACCTGCTGGTGGGGGATGTTTCTTCCTGACCCCTGGCAGTTAGAGGTTAGTTAACGCCCTGAAGCATGATGGTTCATGTCTTAGCTCATGTAAATATGGCTTTTCTCATTCAGTATATAGATCACTCTTAGACTATTATTAAACTCTTGGCTTCAAAGACATTTTTGGCAATGAGTTCTGCTAGGCAGGGTAATCTAGTGGCTAGCATGCTGTGGCACAGGTGACCTTCAATTCCCAGCTCTGCTGCTGGTTTTCAGGTTGACCTTGACCAAGTCACAGTGACTCAGTGCCCCCCCCCATGAAATGAGGACAATGACTGGCGTCCTTGGTAAAGCGCTTTGAGATCTGCAGATATAAGTGGTTATGGCGTTAGCCTGCAACTTGGGAGCTCTGGTTCAATTACATTCCCGAATCTGCCACAGACATCTTGTGTGACCTTGGGTACATCACGTGCTTGCCTGCTGCCTCAGTTTCCCCATCTGTGATTTGGCAATAACAGCACTGCCCAACCTTGCAGGGCAGTAAATACATTAGGTGAGAGATGCTCGAATACCACAGGAATGGGGGACAGATACCTCCTTAAGTCCTGTTCCTGCTACCAGGTGCCATTTAGAGCTGATGCAAATTGCCTGTCTCTTTGCAAACTCCGAAGAGAGGCACAGGGTTGTGTGGGCCACAGAATCTGAATGAGGCCCCATGAGAGGCAGTTCCATACAGGGGAGTCCAGCCCATATTTAGGGTGCCTGTGTGTGTTCAGATGCCTAGCTTGAGGCCCCCCACTGTTTTGTCCAGGGCAAACTGGGGGTCTCAGCACACCAGAGGAAGAATAACAGCAGCAAGATCAGTGAGATGAACAGCACCTGGCGCAGGGGTCTGCAACCTGCAGCTCCAGAGCGTGGCTCTTTGGCTGCCTCTTGCTGCTCTGGGCTCCCGGCCCCCTCCTGCCATTGGGGGCCTTGTGGTCAGCCTGCACCAGGCTCTGGGCTCTCCCCGCCAATGGGGGACGTTGTGAGGGGCCTGCTCCTGGTTCCAGGCTCCCTCCCACGAGGGGACCCTGCCTCAGGTGTCCTGGCCCAGTTCCCCCCCTCTACTTCCCCACCAATCATTGCAGCTCTCAAAACACTTGGTTATTGGAGAAAAAGAAGCAAGGAGTCATGTGGCACTTAAAGACTAACAAATTTATTTATCGACAGGACTCCTTGCTTCTTTTGCTGAACTAGATTTACACGGCTGCCGCTTTGGAACTTGGTTATTGAAGGAATTTTAGAACGTGGCTCTTCTTATCTTTTGGGTTGCCGACCCCTGCCACGGGGCTAGCTCGAATCTGGAGTATGGGAAAAGGCCTCCCGGGACTCCCTAGACAGGATCCTTAGCGGAAGCTGGAGCTTGGCATGAGAACAAAGCAGGGTGAGTATGTCGGGCAAGGCCGTCTCTCTGCACAGACACAAGGCCCTGGGTCTGTGCGTACCTGACTGGCAGCTGGGAAGGGAAAGGATGAGGCCGCCTGCTGCTAGCCCAGCAGCATGGGAGCGGGCCAGGCTGAATATCAGGCTTGCCTTGCAGTCTGGCCCTTGCAACAAGAAGCGGCCGGCGTTCTAAATTTAAACCTGTCTGTGCCCAGGGGAGCTTGGAGCTGGGTGCGGCCTCGGTGCCTGCTGGCCACACCTTGATGCCGGTTGGAAACAGTTACAGCTGCTCTGGTATCTGTCTCATCAGCAGGAAATAGCACCATGGGTGGACCCGTGGCCAAGCTCCCAGATAGTGAAACGCACTCCCGGGCCTGTGTGCCAGACGCCCTGCGCCCACAAACGCAGGTGCAAGTGGAACGGTCCCAGTGTTCCTGGCTTTGGCTTATATATGTGCCTATTCCTCCCCATGCCATCCCGATTTTTCACGCTTGCTCACTGTTGCACATATGCAGTGCACATGCTCGTCGTGTACTCTCCACTCACACACAGATAACCATCCCTCGACACTCTCGCAGCCTCTCTGCCTGCTCGCAGATGCTGAACAAACCTCGCTGCACCACACAGGGCTGTGCAAAACACTGCCCTCTGAGTATCCTCAGTAGTTTGGCCTCGTCCTGGGTTAGGGGCAGCTAGATTGACAGCACAACTCTTCCATCAACCTCGCTGCTGGCTCTCTGAGCAATGGCTGAAGCAGATGAATGGAAAAACCCTTCTGCAGGGTAGACATGTCTTCAGACGCTGAGAGTTATTTTTATGCCATGCTATAGGCTCAGGGGTGAAACTGAGAGAGACACTGCCAGGTTGCTCAAGCCACCTGCGGTGCATGGCAAAGATTAGATCAGTCAGGGGAAGAATATTCCTGTAGCTCCCATGAACTGATTTTGGGTTTATAAAGCAACTCACCTATTCTTCCCTCAGGTAAGCGAAACTGTAAGCAGCAGCGATGCTAGCGCACAGACCGAGATGGATGAAAAGCCAGGCTTAGATCTTCATGAGGACACCCAAAGACCTGGCACTTTGAGGGTATTGATTATTATGGTAGTTGCTTGAGATTCTGTCTGAGATCAGGGCCACCATTAGAGGGCAAAGGAAACATCCACATTGGGAAATGTGGCAGCAAGAGGCTGTGACGTACCCAAGGGCACACACGGAGCGGGTAGTGGAGCCAGGGAACTGGAGCTAGTGTTCTGCTCTAACCACTAGGCTGTCCTGCACTAAGATAACTCTGTCACCAGAAGCCAAACTGTACGCCTAGAAAGGAAATCCTGCTCACAGCCCTGTGTGCTGCCCCACAGCGTGCACCCTACCACGCCGCAATTCAGAGCCGGTGAGTCACGCAGCACAATCGCCGAGGGTCCATCCAGCGGAACGGCGGGTCTGGCAGGGGCGTGTTTCTGGGCCTGGTTAATATCTGACATTCTCACTACCTGGAGAATGAGGACCAGGGTATGCTGAAGTGCTTGGGAATTGCCAAAAATGCCTGGGAGCCGGTCCAAATGGCTAGTGTTCCTTAATTCTTAACCCCGACGTAATCCGCGCTCAGCCAGAGAACATCCTAACATAGTCAAGTCTGAGAGGACTGGCTTGCCCACTCCCACAGTGAGGATGTTTGCAGTTACCTTATTTCAGAGAGTAGATGTCGCATTAGTTTCTTCTTTCCCTTTAACTAAAATCCACCGCAGCTGCGTTTTCTGAGCTCCCTCCTACCTTCCCAGCAGCTCCCCAGTAAAAGAGGTTTCTGTCAGGTGCTGGGAACACCCAGTGGCCCTGGGGTGCGTGCGGAGTGGACTTTGGAAGCACATCCTCTGATCTCCCCCTTTGGCCCAACACCAGTGTTTTTGAGGGGCTGTTGACCTGCCATCCAGACTCGGGGAGTCACAGGGCCCAGCATACCAGCCTGAATCCCAGCAACCACCACCAAAAGTTTTGCAGCTTCACAGACAAATTTCTTTTTCCAGCAGCTGTCCCCTCACAACTTTCCCAGGAAGGCACCTCCTCCCTTTCCTTCCTTTCCAGACAAAATCTCTGCCCCCTGCTTGCCCCTTACAGTTTAATGCAGATGGCTTGGCCAGTTTCCCACTATGCCCCTCTACTCTATTTGCCCTGTCCATCAGCACGCCACGAAGGAAGGCTGCTCTCAACATTCCCATTTTACAGATAGGAAAACCGAGACACAGCAAGTCTCATTCACATGCACAGAAGGGCAAAGCGGCGGCCCATGGCAGAGCTGGAAACAGAACCGAGTCCTGCACCTGACCACTGATGCGTACATGTCGCGTCGCAGCGCCCAGACCCCGTCACACAGAGGACGCGATCAGTTCTGCCTCTGGTGTCTAGGACGAGGGCACCTGAAGGTGCCAGGACTGGGATCTGGCCAGCTGAGTGTGCCTTGCTTGTGTGCTGTGCCTTTAAGAGGAACACACCCTTATTATTAAAAGCTACGCTCCCAGCTTTGGCTATTTTTATCCTGAGTGTTCTTGGCCCGTCCCTTTACAGATGGCCCTGGTGCTGGGAACGCAGCCACAATGCTCAGACGGACAGGGAACAGGCTACCTCGGTGGGGCTGCACTAGACGGACGAGGCTGGGAAAGTCGGGGATCCCTTGCAAGTAGGGCAAATCAGGCACTGTGCTGCCCTCCCAGCCCTTGCCAGGCAACCGTGGGTTCACACCCAAATGAGAAGGCAGGCGGGGGGCCAGCCGGCAGGGAAAGCAGCAGTAGCAGGGGGCGGTGGAAAAAAAGAGGGGAGGAAGGAGAGACACGATGTGAAGGGGAGGGAGAGATGAGACTGAGAGCCACCAAAACCGCCCTACGGTGCCTGGCAGCAGCACCCACGCCAGCCCAGGCTGGGTGTGCCACATTCCTGTCTCTGGAGGACAACAGCCAATTACTGCTCCCCGCCGGTGGAGTTAACCTCTGGTTCTGGCGGGAGAGGATGGGGCTGACGCTGCCAAGCTGAACTGCTGTGGCTCCAGGTGCAGGGGTGGAGCAGCAACCGGGCCAGCGAGTCCCTGAGTGTCGCTCTGGGAAGTCTGCCCCAAACATGGGGCTCTGTTGGAGACACACAGGAGAGCCACTGGCAACAAAACAAAGAGAAAGTGCAGTGTGGCCAGCTCCCTGGTGGCCCTTGGGGGTTTTCCCTTAAAGCCCCAGCTCCCGGAGTCCTGTGATTTGGGGACACACTCCTTTCTCATTGCTGTTTCTAGCCCTCCCAGAGGAGGGCATTAGCCAGACCATTAAGGATCAAGCAGTAGGAGGGAAATAAACAGAAACGTGTCTTGAAAGTCTTCTGCCTCAGAGGCCTGACTCCTGGTTTCTGGATGCTTGGGGTTAGCGGGAGTGTGGGAGGCAAGGGGTGCGGCTGAAGGAGGCGGGAGAGGAGAACGAAGGAGAGGGAGGGATCCAAGCAGGGTTGCGAAGTGAGTCAGCTAGGGAGGGAAGGTGCGCTGTTTGTGTTGAGTTTCTAAGGTTACCATTTCCACAGTGACCCTGAAACACGCTTGCAGTCCCTGGGATCATGGGGGTCCCTGGGGGATCCCAGCCAGCCCTGAAACAATGTTCGCAACTGTCAAAAATATACTCAACTATTGTAGTCGGCAACAAAGCAGTGAGCTCACCCTGGCTTATTTTTAGCTTGATCTCATCGGAGATCTGCCAGGCTGTTCTGCTGGGAAATACTTTCCTCCCCACCCACTCTTCCCCCTCTGGAGCTGGGCAAAGCCAATCTGCTCTCAGGGACTTCACAAGGGCCCTGCATGCCGATGTTTTTCCCTTCTCCAGGCTTGGGGTGGGGGGGTCTTGCTGCTGCTGAGACTGGGATTTCAGGCGATCCACCATCCTGGAGCCCCCAACGTTTCAGGGGATCTGATCAGATCTGTTGCTCTGCATTTGGCAGTTCCCAAGGGTGGTGCAACATGGAGCATGGTAATCAACTCTCACTGAGTGACTTGAACAGGGCCTGGGAACCAGAACGCCCGGCTCCTACTGCGCAGCTCTGGGCAAGCCCCACCTCGTCTCCATGCTTCCCTTTCCCCATCTGTTACAGAGGGACAAAAATCCCGACCCTCTTCCCAGGGTGGCTCTGAAAAATAAAATCAAGTGGAGTGCTTCAAGATCCTGGGATGAACGAAGTCGTTATCACCTGCCAACGGGAACGTGGCAAGCACCCCACGTGCCTCCGTTGCAGCTCCGTGGCAGCGCGGCGTCACTGTGTTCCTGTGTGGTTGGCGGTTGCAAGGCGTTTGTCTTGGAGCACTGGATGTTGCCAGGCGGTGGCTAGAGTTCCCCTGCATCGTTGCCCACACTTCTGAGTCTCCCCTGAGTGCCAGCGAGGGAACAGAGGGGTGTGACCTGCCAGGCAGCTGACTGCATGGCATTGCAACAGTACCCACGTGCCAGGGGAGTCACAAGATGGGAGACTTTAAGCTGCAGCATTAGAAGTAGATTAAGGAGGCAACCAAGCCATGTGCTGGGGGGTGGCAACAAGATACCGCAGCCTATTGTCTCCCAAGGATCAGTGCAGAGCAAAATCAGTGGGGGCTCGCACTAGCTGCCGGCAAGGAGGCATCCACATGACAGTGGTGCCAAAGGGGTGGGGGGACTCAGCAGAGGTCAAGCGGCTCTGACCTAGCTGCCCTCCATCGCTCTGCCTGCTCAGCTCTGCTGCTCCCAGGACCTGCCTCTGGAGGGTGGAAAAGATGCATTTTCTTCCTGCCCCTTCCTTAGCCGGGAGGTTCATTTCTCCCAGGCACTGCACTCCTGGCTGGTCCCTCCATCCCTCTCTTTGATCCCCACCCTGGAAACGCTGACACATGAGACCAGGCTGGTGGTGAAAACTTTGTGTACTGGGGAAAAAATGAAAGCCACACCACGGGCTATGCCTTCAACCTCTTCTTCTGCCTCTTTTCCAAGGGTCTGCTCCTGTGACCTAGGCCTCCGACACGTACAGGCAGAGCCCAGTGCTGGTGAGCGGGGGCGTGGTGACTGATTCATATCCTGGGCCACGTCTTGTCATCAGCAGGCCTGAGGCTTTAGCTGCGGGATTAGAGAAGATGCTGCTGGAGCATCCCAGCCATCAGTGCTTAGAAGATTATCTGGCAGTGAGTGATCTTGGGACCTATAGAGCATGATCATGTGCCCTCCCTGCCAAATGCAGTTATGGGGTGGACCAAGGGGACTCAACAATGTGGCACAAAGTGCTCTGAATCGCAGGAAATGGGGATGGGATCTGGAGCTGTTCACCCTGGCTTCCAGACCAGGTCAGGAATGACCAGCCATTGCTTGCTCAGTCCTAAGTGAGGTCCGTGGGTCTCCATCCAGACCCCATGGCCATGCATGTAGGGCAGTGATGAGCTGGTAGGAAGCTGCTCCTCCTAGCCTTCTCCAACCAGGCCAGTATCCAAGGCTGTCAGGATGTCACCCAATCCATGCAACAAATTTAGAAGGTGCATTTCTTGGGTGGGGGGAGAGGGAAAGGCTATTTTATCCCTCTTCGCCCCTTCTTCCCATACTGGTTTGGTCTTCTGACATGATATGTGGGGCACCCTGCAATCCAAACCTGTGGTCAGGGACAGCGATGCCATCTCACGCAGCCAAAGGAGTCGTACAGGCACGACTTGAGGCACGAGTGGGTCATCTTGGAATTTTTTCATGGCCACCAAGGATAATATTGGTTTGAGGGCATTTGGATGCCAAACAATCCATGCTCTTCTACCACCCTCACCTGAATTGCTCAGGGATGCCTGGTATTGGGCAACCTGCCCCAGGCCACCAGGAGATGTGATGAGCTGCTCACTAAGACTGTAGTGGGAAGATTTGCAAGGCAAAATAGTTTTATTGAGAGCTGGGCTCTAGATACCGGGAAATTCCCAACCCAAATCCCTGATGGATCCAGCCAAAAGTTTCTCCTGAGGCCAGTTTTGCTAGGGGTGTGTTCACACAGCAGTTTTATTTCAAAACAACAGAGGTTGTTTCAAAATAAGAAAGGCCATGTTCACACGACACACCGTTGTTTCGAAACAACGGGTTCTGTTGTTTCGAAACAACGGCGTTGTTTTGAAACAACTTAAACCCAATGTGGGGATGAAACAATGCCGTCTGAACATGTTTCAAAACAACGGGACTTGTTTCGAAATAACTGTTGTCTGAACATGCTATTTTGATTCCTGCTTTTTTCCTTAATTCAAATTAACTGTTAATTTGAATTAACTTATTTCAAAATAAGGTGTTATTTTGATACAACTTGTATTGAAACAACTTGTATCGAAATAACCCCCTGTGTGTGAACATAGTCTAGATGAAATTAGGTGGGTTTGACACCAGGCATGTCCAAGACCTGAGAATATTCTCACCTCCCCAGCATGGGAAGTGGCTGTTTTCTGGCAGGAGTGCTGGTGAGGAAACGGCAGGGTATAAAGTCAGTGAGAAACGTCAGGGCACAGCGATCATGATTTGAGTGATATCTGGGAAGGGCAAGAGTCTGGGAGACAGGTGGTCACAAAGTCACATGATGAAAACTCACAAGGCCCTGTGGCACATACAGCATGTGTCCAAACACACAGGCTTGTACTGGCCCTTCTCGGGTTGGGTAGGGGAAGGGAAGGATCTAACATCACTCCCAGTGAGTGGTATCCAATTCCCTGTCCAGCTATGGGGCTGACTTCACCTGGCTTGGAGATGAGTGCCACAGAGAAAGCTTTCAGCCCCCACCCCCAAACCAAAACCTCCCAGGAAGCTGAGCAGTAAATTGTGCACGTGATTCCCTCCACCCAGGGATTACACGCTGGTTTTAAAAACTTGGTTTAAAAACTGTCTTGCAGGAGAGCGGGTAGGTGGTGCTGGCTTGAGTGAAAACCGCAGGCTCATTGACATGCTGTGTAACAGGTGCGCCCAGTCTGCCACCTGCCCCACTGCACGGGCTCGCCCATTGACGATGACAACCCACTACTGCTGCTATCATCTAGGGTCCCTTAATAAAGCTCTGTAGTTTGGTGCTGCAGGTGCCGGATTCAGACCCTGCAGCTGACCTGCAATAGGGGGCTGTGGTTATATAACCCTGCCCTAGGCCCTAAGAAGTGTCCTTGGGTTAATAAGACAGTGGACAAAGTACCGGGGGTGGCGGCAGGCTTCAGATTTGCTCTGTGCATTCTGTATCTTGACTTCAGTGACTCAATCATAGGTTAGGTGTCTATTGCAGGAGTGGGGGGGGTGTTCCTGTGGCCTGAATTGTGCAGGTCAGACTAGAACTAGATGATTATATCTGTCTCTTCTGACCTTAGAGTCTATGAACCACTAGCAGGATTCATGTCTCCATGGCACCCGTCTAAGGTACTTACACAGCCCCGTTACTGCAGCATCTGGTGTCTTTATTCTTGCAGCACCCAGAGGAGGTCAGCCAGGGCTTTTGACCCCATTTCAAAAGGTGAGAAATAGAGGCCCAGAGAAGCTAAATGGCTTGTCCATGGCCTTGCAGTGAGCTTGGGGAAGGGCAGGGAATTGCGTGCCCGTTTCCTGAATGCCAGGCTGGTACCCTGGCCTCATGTCTCGGCTGTCCTTCCTCAGCATGCAGCCCTGGCCAGCTGTTTCCCATGTGCACGAGGACATTCCAGCACGTTTCTCCCAGAGACAGCAAGTCTCAGCCCCCTTCCTCGCTGGGGGACACAACTTGAACCTCACCACCCATGGCAGGCCCTTGGGGTGCAGCCGTCTCTCTGACTGCCGTGGAGGCTGAGGCTGAGGCTGAGGCTTCGTTCTGCTACACCCTGTGGTGGACGGGACAGTGTGTGGGACCGGCTGAACGGGCCAGCTCTGGGGCAGCCTGTGGCCAGTGCCATGTATCTCAGTGCAGCACGTTCCCACAGTCACTGCCTGACGTGTGCTGCGGCCCAGAGTAGGTCACCCCTGTCGAAAGCAAACAGTTTGCTCCCCTCCCTGCCTGTGCTCCACTTCCCTCCCTGCACGAGGGGGGCGGCTTGCTTGCTTTGTCACAGGAGGAACTGAACTGGGGCTCTGCAGCCCTCACCCAGGGCTGTGCTGGTTGCTGCCCCACCTTCTCCCCTGCAGCGTCTCCCCCCAACTGGCTTTGCCTGGCTGCTTGGCAGGCACAATGGGCATCTGGCACAATACCCTGGTGCGTCTGCACCTGCTGCAGTGCTGCTGGGGAAGAGCAATAAGTGGGTGGGAGAGGTGACCGGGCAGCACCTGGCGGGGTGGGGGGTACGATGACACCTGGGCAGCCATCACCTGGGGGGCAGAGGTCTGGGGGCGGGGGCAGCTGAGCAGCCATCCCCTGTGGGGCAGAGGTCTGGGGTGGGGGCAGCTGAGCAGCCATCCCCTGGGGGGCAGAGGTCTGGGGTGGGGGCAGCTGAGCAGGCAGCACCGGGGGGGCCCACGTCTGCGGGGCCGCCCTCGGGGGGCCGGGGCCGCGGTGGCAGCCCCGGAGGAAGGGGAAGGAGGAGGAGACAGCGGGCGGAGCGGAGCGCAGCGCAGCGCACAGCCGAGCCGAGCCGAGCCGAGCCGGGCTGGAGGCGCCGAGCGAGCCGGGAGCCGGTGACCCGGGCCGGGCGGACGCGGGGCCGAGCCCGGGGACAGGAGCCCGGAGGAGGCGGCCCCGGAGGGTCGCGGGGGCCCGGAGCCAGGACCCGCCCCGAGGGGCTGCGGCACGGGCTGGGGGGAGCAGGAGGAGGGGGCTGCGAGTGTGAGTAGGTGTGTGTTCACGTGGGCAGGGGTGTGAAATGGAGAGGTGGGGTGCAGGGGTGGTTGCGGGGAAGGGGGCAGTGCCGGGGATGGGCCGGAGCCGGGGCAGGCTGCGTGGGGTGCGGTGGGCGCAGCATGAAAAGACAGCCCCACCTGGAGCCCGTTTCTTGCTGGGCCAGCAGGAGCAGATCCAAGGGCTCCGGTCAGCGTGCGGCTGGCAGTGACCTTGCACTTGCCGGGAAGGGGAGTGTAATGCAGGGCTCCAGAGTGTGATTCAATGTGAATCATCTCTGCCAGCGCACACAGAGATAGGACCCAGGACCCCACCATCAGCACAGTGATAGGACCATAGAGAGACTCCAGGGGAGCGAACGCAGATATAACCTTGTGAAACACAACCAGCAGGCTGGAAACCCCCGTGCTGAGGGACAGCACTAGGTGAAGGGCACCCCGGCGAGCTCTGGGTGAACCTTTAGTTCTGGTTATTTCTAGGGAAGGCCCCTTCTCAGAGAGACGGGACAGAGTGGAGGCCTCAGTGGTGACTGCAGGGAGCCCAGGCGTTTGCAGTGTGTGGGAAGCAGATATTTGCTAATCTCACGTCTGTTTATTCTTGTAGATGACTCTCTGGAAACAGAATTGGGTTGGCAGCTCTTCACTGTGCCAGCTGCAGCTTTTGTTACCCAGAAGTCCTGCCAGACGGATGCGGTTTTTATGGTAGATTAGGGGTGGCCAGCGTGATGCCTATGGGGTTAAACGGGGGACACCGTGTGCTGTGGTCACTGCGGCCCAAGGCCAGCCTGCAGGTCACATTACCAACTGCTCCCCTTGATCCCATCTTCATGTAGGGTCCTGGGAGGTGAGGTGGGGGGGCTGCTCCTCATGCCTACTAGAGCTGCTGGTGCAATGACAGTGAGATTCTTGCTTTGCACCTTTGGGCTCCCCTTTGGAAATGTGGAACAGGTTTGCTGGGCAGGAAATGAGAACAGGCAGGGCCAGCTGCTGAGATCCAGTTTGCATTACATCTTGTTTGTGCCCATGGTTCAAAGCCTCCCGGCACACCCTGAGTTCTGGGAGAAGGGATTGCACTCATGAAATATGAGATCTTTGCACACCCAGCTCTTCAAGTTCTGGCAGTGCCTCATGGGGTATCTGTCTGTTGATGCTTCTCACTCCTGATGGGAGGACTGTCCCAGCCCGGGGCTCCTCATGCACGTAGCTCTGCCTGTGCCCCTCGCTGCTGACCCGCATTACCCCCTACCAGTGCTCTTCTGAGCTGAGCTTTGGGGTCTTGCCAGGTCAGCTGCCATCCACTTGGGATGAGGCTCAGCCTTGCTGGTGACCCAAATTGCACAGTTTGTGCATGCAGCTGCCACGATGAGGCACTGCTCCATGTGGCAGGTGCCCTTCTCCACCCCAAATTGCTGGGAATGACCCATTTTAACCATGGCCACTGCTTCCCATCTCTCCCCTCCCGGAAAAGGGGCAGGATGAGTGGCATCTGTCAGCCGAGGGGGGAAGGAGGCTGGGCGAGTAAAGGGTGGAGATCAGGGTGAGGGATAAAGGAGGGCCTATTTTTACCCTGCAAAGCAATTACTAGAGCCTTGCAATCCTTAATCTGCTCGAGTGCCTGGTGCTGTTGGTTCCTTCTCGGAGCCTGGCAACAGCTCCTGTCACGTGCTGCCTGCCTCAAAGCCCCACGTCCTCCCACCCCACCAGTCACAGTGGGCCACGTGGTCTGCCCTGGCCTCCCCCATAGGCAGCCCCTCCTAGCACCCTCCCAGGAGGACACAGAGCTGCTCGGTGCCCGTGGTGAGGTGGCAGCCCTCCACTAGCGCAGGACCACAGCCCATCCACTCACTCTGTCTGGGGCCACCCAGCTATAATGATTTTCCATCCCTGCAGAACTTCCAGGCTGGGAGTCGAAGGCTCCTCTCCAATTTTAATGTTCTCTGCCACCCCATCGCCCCCTTGAATTACTGAGGATGTGGAGGCGGCAGGCACCAGCTGTAGTCTCTGAGCACAGATGGATCTTGAGCGGTGGTGGAGCTTGCCACGCTGCCTTAACTGCTCTCTGACATGGGGCTGCCTCTGGGGTGGAGCACACCAGTGCTTTCCCAATGCCCAACACAACAGTTGAGAGGAAGTGGAGAAAAATCCTGCAGTGGGGTGGTCTGTAGGAGGGCAAGCAGTCATGACTAATGGACTAGCCAGGGCACCTGTGTTACTGAGGACACGCCTGCATGTTCCTTTGGAAGAGCAGGACAGATTCAGAGCATGACTTTTGTGCGCCTCATGGGGATGGAGGACCTAACCAAAGCAGAGAGGCTCTGAAGTGCCACACAAGACCAGGGAATACAGCAGGCTGTGACAGCACTGGAAGGGGTTCTGTTGCCTGTTTAATCTTTTAAGATAATGGATGTTAGGGCCATCCCTGGGGAAGAACTGGAGAGGGAATGGCTCAGCCACAGCCTTGCTCAGCCATGAATTAGTCAGGAAACACTGTGACAGCAACTCTCCAGGGAAGGGAGCCAGTGTGTCCTCTGAAAGCTGAAGGTGACGGCTGCACCAGAGGAGAGGCAGCCGGCGATCTGGGGTGGAAAGACAGGCACAGCAGAGCCCAAGGTGCAGACTTGGAATGCAGGGAGGGAATTACTGGAAATGCTGTGCTGTACAGAATAGGCTTGCAAGAGGGGCCAGGTGCTGTGCGCTTGCTCTGGGAGCTGGCCCTGCGTGGAGGAGGCAGGTGGGGTATGCTCTGTGGTGGAAGACAATGTGGGGCATCCCCCAGTTAATTTTCAAGAATATATTTACCAGCATCTGTTAACAAGACCATTGTCTACCTAGCAGCCTCAGAAATTGCTTTGGCTATTCAAATCCTCTTTGCAGTGGGTCACATTGCTGGGACGTGGTGCGTGTGTGTGTGTGTGCGCGCGCGGGATTGTCGCATGGGGATGCAGACGTGATGCTGCAGCCACTCAGCTGTGCTTTCTTGCAGGGGATTGGTAGAGCCATGAGAGGCTCTGTTAGCAGGGATGGGGCACGTGGGGTGCCACAGAAAGAACGGCTCAGCAGATTGAGCCTGTGCTGGAGCAGAGGACATATAAGGACGGAGATATGAGTGGAGGTGCCCCGTGGTGTGGTCTAGGGGTTAGAACAGCAAGGAGGGAGTGTGGAGAACTGAGACCTCTGGGAAGCTATTTTCCCCCTCTCAGTGCCTCCGTTTCCCCTCCTGTAAGAACAGGGGAGCGATGCAAGTGCACGGATGTTTGTGAAGCCTACTGAAATCCTCAGTTGCCAGGGACCTGGAGAAGGAGGGAATAGGTGGAATGGGTTCCCTCTTAAGAGAGAGCCTGTTCTGGGGACGTTTGGCACGCACAGACTGGGTGCCTTGCCAACCTAAAGTTGGGGAAAGACCCATTGTAAGTACAGCACAGGAAAAGGCTCGCCCGACGCTTGCTGTCCATTGACTCCTACACTTGTGGGACCCCACCATCCTCGTGCGGGAGTAGGGCCCAGCCTCTCATATGTGAGCAAGAGACCTGCCACGTCTCCATCCTTTGTCAGGCCTTCTGTGAACGCCCTGCTGGGGGTTTCTGGCCAAACACATCCCCTGTGGTTCACAGCCCTGTGGGGGGAAGCTGGCAGCTGTGCCCTGAGAGATTGCAGGGTCCTGCTGGCAGAGGCAAGGGATGGGTCAGTGTCTGGTTGTTTGTGCCAGGTCTTTTTGGTGGCACGGTGCCCTCCATCTCTTCAGCTGTGCTGTTTTGTAGACCATGTTCTCGATAGCAGCCCTGGACTGGAAAACAGGCTCAGGGCGTGGTCAGGGCATGTCTCAAGCTCTGCAGGCCCTGTCAGTAATTTACTTCCATGAGCTAATGGCCATAAAAGGCCCTAATGGAGGGGCTGAGCCTGAATGTTTGGTGAGCCTGCTGGGCTGCCGCACCCAGGCCAGAACTGTTAAAGGGACAGACCACTTCTGCCGGGAACAGCTGGGAGCTGCCCTGAGCCAGATCATGGAGATCAGAGCAGGAAAATCCCTGCCAAGCTCCATCTCTGCTCTTTGGGGACAGAGTAAGGTTGTTTCCCCCTCGCTGGCTCTCTTCTTCATGGCCTTGTGCAGCCGTCTTTCAAATCTCCCAGGCCATGGGGCTCCTAGTGCTTTCCTTGGTACACTACTGCTCAGCCTCCTTTCTCGGCACCGAGGGCTGTGTCCTGATCATCTAGCTGAGTTTCTTCACTTGGGTCTCACCAGAGGACTGACGCCCTTGCCAGGTCCTGCAGATAGTTTCCCTGCTCCCACTTGGGGAGCGAAAGCAGGAGGGAGGGAGAGGAAAACTGAAAGGGAAGAGGGAAGGATGCCGGCACAGTTAGCCCTGAAGTGGGGCAGAAGTGTTCCCACCCTGCGTCCACTCCGGGGACAGGACTTTAGGGAGACAAAATGGGCCACTCTGCACCACAACTCAGCTTTCCTGAACATGGGGGAATTTGCAGTTCCTCCCCCAGGGATCAAGCCACCTTTTTATACTGGAAATGGTGCCCTGTCTGAGCCCTACAGTGGGGCCCAGTCAAAGGGCTGCTGGTTGCAAGGGCAACTAGCCTGGTGGCCAGCTTTCTCCAGAGCCTTTCCTGCAGACAAAGGCTTGCATGTGCTGTCATTTTATGAGTGCGCCGGCCCAGCTGGTGATATTTCTCCGCCACCACATTCCCACGGCCTGGGATTCAAGGGCACGGATGCACCATGAAACCGGATGGCCCTGCTCCCCATCCCTGCCTTCCATGCAAGGGGAGGGTGAGGCAGCAGTACAGAGCAGCCTTCGTCCTGGGCTACCCACCCCGCTGCCCTCACCATGGGTCCTGCAGCCCTCACCTGGCCCCTTGTGCTGCCCCCTCACTGCTCCTCCCTGAATCCCTTCCCTGCCAGTTCCCTTGACCCCGTGGGCACTGCCCTCTCCGAGGAGGGCATAGCTGCCAGAGGGGGCAGAAATCTGTCTGGGAAGGAAGGAGATGGGGATTTGGAGGCCATAAGTGCTGGCTCCCCAGGGTCAGGGGAGGGACCTCAGGCAGTGAGCACTCTGGAGGGGTGGGAGGTGCCCATCTGCTCTTTGAAATGGGCATCTTTTTGAGGAATGATGCCAAGAGGTACGGTTACAGTCCGATCAGGCCAGCACCACCTTTGCCTTGGGCTCTGGGAAGTCCCTGACAGTGCAGTTAGCCTATATCGTACACAACATGACCTCTGTCCTCTGGATGTCTGGAGATGCTCAACATACACACATGTGACTGATGCGTCTCTTCAGTCTCTCAGACCTCCTGGGTGGGGTCCCTGGAGACCTCAAGCAAGCAGCCGAGTCCTTCTGAATGGGCCACTGCCTCTTAAGGAGTCTTGGGAAACAGAAAACAGCCTCTGGGCAGGCGCTGTTGGAGACTGTGAGTCACAGCTACAGAGAGATCGACATGTTTGGGGGATTTCTAACAGCAAACACACACCACTTGTGTTTCCTAGGCATTCAAAAGCTCAGTGGTCCCCTTTGCTCTGCCATCTGATGGTGACTCAGAAGGAGGCGCTCTCTTCTCTGACTCAGGTCTCTCCTATGGTGCTGTTAGAAGTGCCATATTTCAGGCAAGATGGAAGCCCGAGGTTCTGGCCACTTTTGGCCACAAAGGTCAGTCTCAAGTAATAAAGACTTGAGGCATTTACTCCAGTGACTAGGTCAAATTCCAACTCAAGTGATTACATGCTGTCTCCCTAATTCCCTCTGCAGTCCCGATTAGAGATAGTCTTCTCTTCCTGCTCCAAACGGCTGCCGTGTTGCGGTTATGGAGCAGCCATCTTCCACCCCAGAGCTGGCTGCATTTCAGTGATGGGGTGGAGTGACGCTTGTACGTGTAACTCAGTCAATAACGTTGCCTCTTACGTTATCATGTAATTGTCATCTATTGTTATTTTTTGACTTGCTGTGGGCACCGGAGATCTGGCTGGGCTCCAGCGACTGCAGTGCATCCCATCTGGCAGGCAGTGCGGCCTTTAAAATCCAGGCTTTCTATTGCCAAATACCTGCTTGCTCAGCTGTCTGTATGTGAAACAACAGTGCTATCTAGTGGTTAGTTTTACTTACTGCATAAATGACACGCACTTGTTCAAAGCCCTTTGAAAACACTGACGAAAAGCATATGATTAACCCCATTTTTTCAGAGTGGAAACTGAGGCACGGAGCAAAGATGTGATCTACACCAGCACACAGCAAGCCAATGACAGTTTGGATTAGAAATTAGAAGTCCCAGGCTCCCAGCCTTGTGTTCATTACTTGCCTTACTTAGAAGTTCAGCAAACAAGAAGTCTAGTGGCACTTTTAAAGATTAACAAATGTATTTATCACATATACATTTATTAGTCTATACAAGTGCCACCAGACTCCTTGTTTGTTTTGCTGAACTCGACTTCCACAGCTACCCCTTTGGAACTTAGAAGTTCAAGCCACTGGAAAAGAAACCTTGGGATTTCCAGTTAGATAGAAAGGTAATTAATTTATTACTGGTCCCTGCGGCAATTTTGTGTTGAGGACTAAAGCTAATCAGAACAAGAAGCACAGAGCTCACTTTTCCTTGTCAATACTGAGGAAAATGCATCCTGTTAGAAAATGGTTTAATTAGCATGATGTTAAACACAACTCGGGGTCGTAATGGATTCATCTTTGCTAGGAGGAAAGGAGTGTGTTCTTAGCTGGGGTGTTAAAATCCTAGGGTAGATTGGGGCAATTTAGATTGTAACACAGCTCTAGCAAGGAGTGTAGGGTTTGCTTTGATCAGCTAACAAGTTTTAAAACTACATATTGCTTTGCAGATGCTAGAATTCTAACATGTCAAAAGCGTGCTTTTTTTCCTAGTGTAGACGTGGGCAGACATAGTTGTGCTTAAAAATACATCAGCTGGTTACTATTAACGCTGACATTTCCAACCCAACTGCTTAACACTTTTAAAATTTAATGACACTTGTCCAAAAGTTAACCCAGTTTTCAACATGATGCATTTGAGGCCTGCCACGCCAGAGCTTACAGGAGCACCTTCCCCTGGATGATATGAGTGGAATTACCATTATAGGTAGCCCTTCGACTGTACTGGACTTGTACTGTTGGAGATGTCAGTAATGAAAAGATTAATCCCCATAGCTTCACCTTGATCATTTTCTAAGGCTTGATCTCTGCTGCCGTGTGGAACTGTCCTCCTTATGCATATCCGTTCCCTTTGAAAGTTGTTGGTCCGCTTAGAGTGGGTCAGAGCTGGACCTGTTGGCCATTTTCCCAACCTGGGGTTGGGTGTGTCTGTCCCCAAAAGGGACACAGAGAAGACTGGATGGTTCAGGCCATTGCTGATCCATACAGCCCTGTGCACTTAGAAAATTTGTATCTGCATCTGATCTGAGGACATAAAGTGGACATTTGCATATTTGCAGGGCTTTAAATACAACGTTTGGATACATAACCATCCGCGAGTCACAAAAATGGTCCATGAATGGATCTGCAGATGTGAAGCAGAGAGCCACGGATTTGCAGGGCTCTACCAAAGTGCTCTTTAAAAGGTTAAAGGAGGCGGGGCTTTTGCCAAACTCCTCCCCCAAAACACTCCGATGGGACAAGTGACAGTGTGCCCAGCCAATGAAATGGCCAGCTAGAAGCAATTACATCAGCACGACACATTCTCACTGGTTGATCTTAGGCTGAGGGCAGGGCACTGAGCCTAGTGGCTGCTAAACGACGTTAATATGGTTCGTATTAACCCTTTCATGGGAGTCGTGCAGCAGAGACCTCCCTGTGGAGCCCTTGAGCTAGTTTACACAGTTGGTTTCCTGGCTGTTAAAGCACCGTGGGAGGTGATGTGGAGCTACAGGGGGAAGTTCAGCCTCTCTCCTTAGGCACATGCACTGACCGTGTTGCTGACTGGAGAAAGGCACTCCTTTGTTATTTCATCTCACTGCTGTGCTGCGTGTGGGGCTGTGTGCAAAGCTCCAGTAGCGGGTAGCGCTTCCCCCTGTCCATGCAGATGGCATTATTGTGTGAACAAAGGCAGGAGCGGTTTTCAGCCGCCTGTTCTGGCTGTGCAAGGCCAGCTTTTGGGAGCCAGACGTTAGGAGAACTAGAGTGCAAGCTGTTCCACCAGGATCCAGTCAGCACCCACTGGAACCAGTTTAGCATCCAGCTACAGATGGCTCTTCTAGAACCCGTTCCAGTGCAACCAGCTTGGCACCAGTTACCGACGGGGAATAAAACCTTATCCAGTCAGTCGGGACCGTTCATTGGAACCCATGCTGATAGAATCGGATCACCACGTAGCGATGGCCTCTCAGTTAGGAGATGGTTGCGAACGTGAGATCTTTCAGATGGCTGCCAAACAGATCAGAAGCCACTCCACTGGAAGACAAGGGCATATGATACTGCTTGCTGGCTGAATGTGCCCCATGGCATTTGACAGCAGGCTCTCATGCAGTAAAATGGTGTGATCCCTGCGAGTTCTCTCGGTGCGAATGGTGGTACGTTGGGAACTGGGACCTCTCTGGACCGCACCTCCCTGCAGAAATAAAGGCAGTTGCAATCTGCCCTGATTTGTAGGAGCCAGGTGCTACAGTCTAGTTGCTGGCTAGCAGCTCACGTAACCCCTCGGCTGGGAAAATGTCGGGCAGCTTGGCTTTAGATGCTGGCAGCCATCCTGGCTCTGTCACAGATGGGTTTTGCCCTCCCCCCAAGCTGCCATCTGTGCTGGCTGGATTGTATGCAAAAACCAGTGCGGCTATTTATATTTTTCACTTCCTATCTTAAGGGCTGACTTGGGCCAGAGGAAGTGTGCTGTCATGGGTAGAGCAGGGGACCGGAAGTCAGGACCCTGGCTTCTATCCTTGACTCTGTCATAAATTCACTGGGCAAGTCTTTGCCCTGCTTTGTGCCTCAATTTATCTATCTGTGTAATGGGGATATTGATGCGCACTCTCTTCTCCAGGGAGCTATGTGACAATCCCAGAATAAATACAGCAATCTGAACTCCTCAGATAGCGGACATAAGGGGAGGTGGGTAACAAATTATTGTCATCTTAGTATTCCCCAGGGATCGCTTGGGGGTGAAAAGCAGTTCCCAAATCCTGTTCTGTAGGAGCACAAATAATAAAGCCTGATCTGCAGGGCTCACTGCCCTTTTCTTTTCAGTACATCCTGCCTGAGTTCCTATAACACTCCAGGGTCAAGCCCCAGTTTCCAGAGGAAAGCAGATAGGGGCTGGAGCCATCCTGTGTTGATGCGTTGGCCACACTCTGAATTCTTGGTTTTCCCATGGGATGGAGTGTGTTTGCACATGGGGTCGTGTTGCCCTGTGGGGTGAAGTGGGACTTAGCTATAACGTTTTTATGAAGCCAAGTAGTGCCTCAGTTTCCCTATGTATATTGCATTGGTACCCACTGGGTACCAAAGGGTTCACAGCCACTCCTGGTTTTTAAAATTTTTTTCTTCACCTTTTTCCATTGCATGCTGCATAACTCAATTTCTGGTGGATTCTCTGTACTTTAAAGTCTTAAAATCATGATTTGAGGACTTTAGTAACTCAGATCATAGCTTAGAGGTGTATTACAGGAGTTGTTGGGTGAGGTTTTGTGGCCTGTCTTGTGCAGGAGGTCATATTGGTCTCTTCTGACCTTAGAGCCTATGAGTCTAGGCCAGTGCAGGAAACGTGTGTGTGTCACCTTCGCTTGGGGTGGAACGAACAGAGTCATTCAAGAACTGGCTGAAACCCAACCCAAGGCAGCAGAGGCTCCACTGAAACAAAGAGCTGTCCCGCGGATGGTGCAATCAACACCTAGAAGTAGGACGCTCCAGCAGGGGAGACACTTGAAGTAAACTAGAGAAGACAAGGAAAAGGGGGCTGGTGACCAGGAGAAGGGCTGGCTTGGTCTGCTGTCACTGGGTGGACAAGAGACAGAGAGATACAGCCAGGAATGGATCCCACCATAGCATGGCTGTCTCTTCATGGCACTGATTTGGCCAGGATGGGATAAAGCTTAAGTCTGGCCTTGCTTTGCTGAGCAAAGGCCTTGCAGAGACTGCAGCCAGTGGTGGCCAGATGTGGAAAAAGCCAGCTGTGAAGATTTGCTGGGAGCAATGCACTGCAAAGGGCTAGGGTATAAGCTGCCTGCAGCAACCTGGGCTTCTCTGCAGGGAGCTGTGGAGAAAGACGGTGGTTGGTGCGGATGGTTGTGACTTTATAGAGTCATGGAGGCTGCAGGCCATTAAAGGGCTCCCTGCCCGGCTGGTCATAGGCTAACCCCTGTGACGCTGGGACATCGCCATGATCCCAAGGCACAAGAGCGGAGCATCTTTCCCTTTCCTGGTGCATGTGGGGCGGGAAGGTCTAGCTCGACCCTCTGCAGGAGCATCCTTGCTGGGTGGAGAAGGCTGGATTTATCCTCCTGCATCCGTACCGCCCAGACTGACTCTGATGGGGGGAGGCGTGCCCCACGCCACATCTCGCCCCCCTCCCCATGCTGTGTCTCTGGTGACGAATCCCCGGGACACAAATAGCTCTTTTTGCCCAGCCAGCCTGGTGGGTTGCCTAGGGAACAGGAGCTCGGTTTTTGATGTCACTGGGATGGTTGCTACGGCGACTGGGCCAGAGCTTGCCTGTCCCTGCGTGAGGTCACTATCGCCATGGAGACAGACTGGGTTGAGCCAGAGGCCTGGTGCGGGGAGGGAAGAGATGGAGCCGGCCCTGCCCCTCGGCAGCTTTAGTTTGGTGGGCAGGGTTGAAATAGGGCCGCGTCACGCGCCCAGCTGCCGGGGCCCTGTGTGGGGTGGGAAGCCTGGCTCTGCTGCCCATCGTGGGGACGGGGGGCGCACCCAGGGGCCCGAGAGCCTGCGGCGTGGGTGTCAGTGTCGGAGGGGCACGTTGGCTTGGAGAGTACCAGAGTATCAGAGGGGTCCCGGGTCATAGAGGGGCCTAGAGCATCGGGGTGGTCCCGTGGGTCGAAGGGACACCAGAGGCATTAGACGATGGAGAATCAGAGAGGTATTAACTAGAGTCACAAGTTAGTCTAGTTCAGCAAGACAAACAAGGAGTCCTGTGGCAATTTGAAAGACTAACCGATTTATTTATTGCACGAGCTTTCCGGGGAGAAAAATCCCACTTTGTCAGATGCATGAAGGTGGGGGAATTTGCAGAGAGGGAGATTTTCTCCAACAAAAGCTTATGGGGTAAATAAATTGGTTAGTCTTTGAAAGTGCCATAAGACTCTTGTCTGTTTAGAGCAAAGGTCAGCAACCTCTGGCACATGTGCCAAGAGCGGCACGCAAGCCCATGCAAAGCGGCATGTGTGGTGGTCTCCCTGGTGCTGCCAAAATTGCCATTCCAGTCCTGCTGCCAAAAGCTGCTCTGGGCGTCTTCTTTCAGCAGCAGTTGGGGGTGAGCCCCCATGCATGCCGCTGGAAGAAGCTGCTTTGGGCGGCTTCTTTCCGTAGCGTGCCTGGGGAGACCCTCCCCAGTCGTTGCCAGAAGAAGCCACCTGAAGCAGATTCTTTTGGTGGCATGCCTCTCCCCCCAGCCTCCACCAAAAGGAGCTGGCAAAACGGCTTTTGGTGGCAGGGGGCATTCCAGCTGTGGCTGCCACCAGATTTGCAAGGCACCAACCACTTTTCTCAGTGGAGGACTCGTTGGTGCCTGCTGAGAGTCAGGGAGGAGGGACCGGCACCAGGGTCGGCAAAGTTTAGAGGTACTGGGGTATCAGAGGAGTGTTGTGGTCAGAGCTGTAACTAAAGAATCCAGCGGCCCTTACAATAGCCAGCGCCTGGAGCGATTGGCAGTGAACATGCCCTTTAATGGAGCGGTTCAATGGCACTGCCCTGGCACACCTGAAGCAAAGCCCCACTTGCCCCGCCGTAGTTACAGCTCTGGTTGTGGTGTTAGAGCACTAGAATGAAATTAGCAGGGGGATAGGAGAGCATCAAAAGTACTAAAGGTCAGAGGGGAATGCAAATACTGGTGTATCACAGTCAGGGTGGTAGAGAGTCCTAGAATATCACAGGAGTATTAGAGGGCCGGGGGTACTTTAGGTACCTAAGTGTCAAAGGAGTACTGCTAGAGATAGCAGAAGCTCAGAATGGCAGTAGAGGGTCAGAGAGCTGTACAAGGAGCACTGAGATATTAACATATCAGAGGTGACACTAAAGATGCTAGAGGGTCAGGATGTATTAGACGTACTAACGTATCGGAGTGGCAGGGATAGAGACATTAGTGTAGGTGGAGTAACAGGTCCTAGAGGGGCACTAGAGTATTAGACAAATACTACTGAGGGGAAGAATAGTACTGGAGCATGAGTGTAATAATAGAAATGCTGGAGTGGCAGAAGAGGAGTATTGGCGTGTCAGAGGGACACCAGATGTGGAATATTGGTTCATAGATATTAGCAGAGCCATAAGTAGGGCAGGGTGACCAGGGCTTAGCTTCTGGTGCTGTGTATTGAGTGGCTCCATTTGGATGCTCGACTGAGGGGTGCACGTTCCGTGCTGCTTGCTGCGGTGCACCCCGGGTGCCAAAATAGCTAGTTCTGGCGCTGGATATTAGGGTGAAAGGTGAGTTAGGAATTGTTCAGCCAAACTGATACTGTGAGTAGGGGTCTGGTTTGTGAAGGACTTTGAGATTTCAAAGTTTGGCTTCATTTAGAAATGGCATGATATGAAACCTGAAAACTTGAAAAAACT
Organism: Podocnemis expansa; assembly: GCA_007922195.1. Taxonomy (NCBI): domain Eukaryota; kingdom Metazoa; phylum Chordata; order Testudines; family Podocnemididae; genus Podocnemis; species Podocnemis expansa. The sequence goes on along the minus strand of ML682073.1, from coordinate 4,116,122 downwards.
CCAAAAAGGACAATTCCAGGAAAAATTGTTTTGGAGCAATTGAAACACTTCTATTTTAAACTTTTTTAATTTTGTATTCTATATATAAAATATAGAACAAAACCCGTTCCAAATGAAAAGTCATTTAAAGGAGAAGAAAACATTTTGAGCTGAAAATATGGAAACTGAATGTTTCAGTGTTTTGGGGTTTTTTTTTTCCAGAATGAAAGGTTGACAAAATGGACACGATTCTATGGCATTTTTCAGTTTTGATGGAACTGCATTTGATAAAACAACAAGGAGTTGTGTGGCACTTTAAGACTAACAGATTTATTTTTTGCATTTGTTTCTGTAAGTTGATGGATTTCCACTTCAAATGGCTGAAATTAGTGCCTTGCATCTTGTCAATTTTAAAAGGGATAGCCGTGTGAGTCTAGTCCAGTGAAAAAACAACAAGGAGTTGTGTGGCACTTTAAGACTAACCGATTTATTTTTTGCAACTTACAGAAACAAATGCAAAAAATAAATCTGTTAGTCTTAAAGTGCCACACAACTCCTTGTTGTTTTTTCACTGGACTAGACTAACACGGCTATCCCTTTTAAAACTGCATTTGATGGCTCAGTCGAAATTTTTCTGTGCAGCTGAAATGGGAAGTGGGGCAAAAGAGTTTCAGAGCAGAGCTACAGATGATTGTCCATATGTGAGGGATATGAGCACATCTCCGATGGGTGATTGCACATGTGGGGTGTGGTCAGGTGGTGGGGTTGGAGCATAAATGTGGTCAGGCTGTGGGGTAAGGCCCACAGTAGAAGTGACCACTATAACTAAGGTAGCAGAATAGTTTCCACACCAACCTCCTTTTTTAGCTGCTCATCACTGCCTGAAACTTCTGTCTCCTAGGCCTTCCCCCTCACTTTCTGTACTGACTTTCCCTGTCCTATTTAACTGGCAGACTCCCCAGCACATCCTGTGATCCCTCAAGATGTTGGGATTAGTTGCTTCTGCCACCAGTGTATTTAGCCAAAGCTACTTAGTGGGAGCTGCCCAGGATGGGCAGATGGTAGGTTCCTTAAATAGATGAACTGAGATAGGGCAAAACACCTGTATAAGGATACTCAGTGAGGCCACGTGTAAGTGGGCACTGGAGTAGTCTCCGGTGGGTGATAGTTCATTTTGGTCACAGACACTAGCTTGGGCATAGTTTTAGGGCCAACACCCTGGGGAGTTGGGAACTATCTTGTTCAGGCCATGGGGTGAAATGGCACCTAGAAACGCTTTTCTACCTTGGTCTTCTAGGATTGTGGGAAAATGTTTTGGGGAAAGCAAAGTTCTGCATTGAACATGCCAGCTAGTAGCAAGGGCAGTCACGTTTGGTTCAGAGTGCTTTGCAAACCCACTGCTTCATTGCGAGTCTCGCAAAGTCATGGCCCCGCTTCTCTTCCACTTGGAACGTAAAGACAGCAGCGTCCCGAGCTTCCTCCCTTAGCTGTTAGCTTGGTGGGGCCTTCAACACACAATTGTTCTGATTCTCTCCAGAGGTAGGCAGTGGTGCACATACACATCTGCCAGTTCCCTATAAGTGCCTGGAAAGTGCCCTCAGACAGAAGATGTTATATACACACAAAACACTATTGCAACAGAAATGCCCTCTGTAGCATCTGTCCTCTACCTGCAGACCTGCGCTTTCGATCTGAATTTTGTTGCTGGACTCCATGTCTAGTTTTGCGATCTTATTGGCTGAATCTGTGGGATTTCCACCCTCAGTCCCAAGTGGCTTGGATGAGGTTTTGCATTATTAGAGCATTAAAATCTCAGCTAAGCTAGCAAGAATAAAGGGCTTCAGTGGGGTAGTGTATGAGAATCCAGAGGGGAAGGTATTTCTGGTGGGTGCACAGGCCCAGGTGAATGGAGTGGGCATAAGGAGTTTGTCAACATTTTGATGCTTCCACCACCCTTCCAAGCTTCAAGTTACGCATTTGGGGGAAAGCCTCAGACTGGCTCTTAAATGGACAGATACCCAGAACAAATCTCAGGGCAGTGAACAGAGAGGACAAACTGCTACAGCTGGGGGTCTGTGCTAAGAGTGCTCAGCAAGACACCAGCTGTGCTATTCACAGTGTGGGGCACTGTACATCCTCTGTGTTATGCCCTCTGCCTCAGTTAGAACAAAGGAGACCTGGACCAGATTCTCTTCAGAGCCTGTGCCAAGACACTCATCTTGTCTGTCCAGAGGGGTTGCAGCTGAGCAATGCAAAGCAGCAGGACTGGGGATCCGAGTGACTCCCCCCACATGCTGACAGCCAAGCTGCACATGACTTGAGCATTCATGATTATTTTGTGGCATGCTCCAGAACCGCAGGGAAGCATCGGCGTGGGGATACATGCCCTTATCCCAGCTGTAGTCACAGATCACAGCTTAGAAACCAGGTTGAAATGTAAGGTCTGAAAGGTTGAGTGACGTGGGGGGAGAGGTCACCGGGGTGGGGAAGAGAAAGGAGATAAATGATCCTTGCAATAGTCGGCCACGTAAGAGGTATCAGCAGTTTGGAGTCATCTTGTCCCACGAAGCTCAGCACCCCAAACTTCCCACAGTACCAACAGTGACTCCTGAATTTATACCTGCCCCCTAGGATCCTGAGTAGGCCCAATTCAGCTCTGGTGTGAACTCCCCCAGGGCTGGATTCAGCTTGTGGTGCACAGCGAAGAGGGAATGACAGCCGGTCTCATCAGTGAGGCAGGAGTCACCCTCTCATACTGACAGCTGGGAGATCAAGCCCTCCTGATGCAGAAGCTCTGCCCTGGAGTTGGAGAACTGGAGGCCACCAGGAACCCCTGCAGAGCACCAGCAAAGGTGTTTGATGTTGAATACAATCCACTAAGTGCATGTGGCTTAACAAAATGTAATCCATTTACCAGCACAGGTCACATGAGGCCCTGACCTTTCTTCATTAGATTAACTGGGACATTCACCTACATTAGCAGGGCCATGGCTAAACACAGCATTTGGGTATCTACGTGCCAAGGATGTTAGCAGTGTTGCTCGCCTAGGCAAATGCTTTGCACCTTCTGTTCTGGGATCTTGAAGCGTGCAGTGGAGATTCCATAGTGCGACCTCACTCACGATCCCTCTGAAAAAAGGGAAAGATTGACAAGGAGCATCTCTGAAACACGGCCACCTCAGGGTTGGAGTAGGGGCTGGAAGCCTTCAGAGGGCAAAGCTACACAATCTACCAGGGGAGGGCAGAACCTGATGAGGAAGGAGTCTCCAGCTAGTGGAAAGTGCAGGGAGAGTTTAGGGAGGCAGAACAGAGCAGCTCGCATGGGAGTTTGGTCAGGATGTGGGAGCTCATGTCTGATCCCTGACCAAAATGCCCATGGGCCCTGAATGGTCTCAGGTCTTTAGGACGTTTACAGCAATTCTGGCAGTGCAGCATTACCAGCACCATAGTGGATAAATGGAGACAATGGTCATTTGGAGAGGAGAGCACGCCCCTACGCAGTCATGTATATTCCTGACTCAGAGGGGAGAGCACCCCCTGTGGCAGTGGTTTTCAAACTTTTTCCTCAGGACCCAGGTGAAGAAAAGATCATTTATGCCCATGACCCAACAATTGCATCTTTCAGCAATGCATTTCAGTCTCTTGGTGCCAAGAGTAGCAGGTGCCACGACCCAGTGCCTGGGTCCCGTACTGGGTCCCAACCCTAAGTTTGAAAACCATTGGCCTATGGCACTGGTTCCCAACCTTTTCAGTAACTGCACACTTCAATGAGACAAACACTTCCACACACCCCCCCCTCACTTTCTTCAGCTTAGTTGATTGCTCATAAATGTCACATTTACTATGGTTGCAGTCTTCCTCCAGAGGTTTGAAATATAGTGCATACAACAAGCTAAAGACACATAAAGTACATTAATGTTTCAAATCCACCGGGAAAAAAGTACATGTCATCTCAGTTTTGCCCTTTGGCTACCTGTGTTTAGAATGGAAAGACGGATACCACACTTTTAATGTGATGATTAATTTTCAGGAGTTTTGAGAGTTGTAATTTTGTTTGGGCAGAATATTATTTAAGATGGAACAGTGTTTGTTGTACACTGGTTTTCATTACCTTTGTACAAAACTTCATGGCACATTTGGACAGTTCTCGTGGCACACCGCACACTGCTTGAAAACCACTGCCCTATGGAGTCATATATATTGCTTCTGCAGATCAGCACCCCCTTAGCACTGCACTGGGAACCTGGATGCAGCACTGACTCCGAGGGGAGAGCGCTCCCTCCTGAGTCACCCCACTCCCTGCAGTGGAGCACCCCCCAGCAACACACGGGGACAGAGAGTTAGGTGCTGACTTGGAGAGAAGAGCACCCCTTACTGAATCACACTTTCCCTGCCACACCTTGCCATTTTCCTTGGAGAGAAACTGGTTTATCCACTCCAGTGACTTATTCAGCATGATGGACACTTGTTATTTCAGAGCAGGGAATGAAACCAGCCATTGTCTGCTCCTTGTACACCGGGGATGAAGTAATCTGTAATAAAATAATACTGCGCTGCCATGCAAATACCTAGCCAGGACTACCTGCACGTGCTGGCTCTGGGAACATCCCTCTTGGTGGTCCCATGGCAACAGTGCATATGTGGAGTCCTGCCATGACTGCCAACCACACCTGGCATTGCAAGCCCTCTTCGATAGCAACAAAAGCCGTCATTGGCATTCCACAGGGCTTTCAGGAGCTGCACACATTGACCCCCATTGGTAGGTGTAGGATCCCCCCCTTTGACAACTGAGGTAACCAAAGACTATGGCAGGTGAGTGGACACAAGCAGTCTGGGGCAGGGGTGGGAACCCAGGATTCCTGGCTGCTGGGATTCAGCCATGAGCCATCTTTTGTCTCTAGTGCAGAGGAGAAGAGTGAACACGGAAACCCCCAGACCAGTTAAGAGAGATCTCCATGTATGTGGACTGCAGTGGGGTCCTGGGGACAAGCCAGGGGAAGGATGGAGACACAGATGCTGCTGGCTGAGAGCAATGGCTTCCTGACCCACCTCCTGACTAGCCCCTGGAAGTGGCACTAAGCTCTGGACAGCTGCTCAGGGATAAAGCTTTGAGGCTCAGTCCTTAGCCCTGTCCACCGCATCCTTTCATCCTCCCTTCCCTGGCCCAGATCGCTCTCAGCTCCGTCCTTCATTCTCCCCAGATGAGTCAGCTCAGGTCTGTGGTGGTTCATCTGCACAGCTGGGTCTTGGGTAGGGTTACCAGATACCAAAGCATGGAAAGGAGGACAAGGAAGTAGGAAAAGGAGGACATTGGAGGACATGGAGAAAATGTATTAGTATAACTGTCATTACTGTATTATGTCATGGAAAATGAGTAATGATTAATGAATGCATGGCATCATGAAACAAATGGAGAACAAGTTGAACAACAGAAATATTCTTCTGGGCCCCCTTCACCCACCCCTGCTACTGGCCCCCAAATGCCTGCCCCACCACCCCAACTACTGCCCCTCAAACACCTGGCCCCATTAGATCCCTCTTTTTTCCCCATGTCCCCACTCCAGCCTCACCCCAACACCCCAGCTCTCCATCTTCACTTCTTCAACCCCCCCGTTAGCCCCAAGCCCCAACCCCCTCCATATCTCCCCAGCCAGCCTACCATCCCGACCCCTTCTTCCCACTGCCCATGCCCTTTCCCTGGCTGCCCAACTGTCCCTGACCCTTCTCAGGGCTTCTTACTGGTGGGGCAGGAAAGGGGCCCATGGGGACAGCCACTGGAGGCTACAAACATGGCACCAGCCTGGCAAGATTAGAAGGAGAGGGGGCTGGCCTCGCTCCTGCCTAAAGCTGAGCCAGAAGGGGAATGCGCCAGGACGTCACATTCAGGCGCACTCCTGTATTTTTAGAGGGCCTGGCCAGAATGCTTTCCCTGGCGTTCTGTGGTATCTGGCTGCTGACATACTTTCGATGGCGTGAAAAAGCTGGACAAAATCAAATCTTTTAAAAATGCCTGCCGGATGGAGGACGGGAGGGCAAAAAGGAGGACATGGCCTCCTTTTGCCAGACATCTGGTAACCCTAGTCTTGGGACAGTTTAGCTCGGTCACCAAGCTGTGGGCGGGCAGTGTTGACACTACTTGCCCAGTTAATCTGAAGTCCAATGGACTTCCCTAGCCACCAAGCCATATTAGCCAGGGCTGCGCTGCTGCTAAGAGATGGGCAGCCAAAGAGACACGGAGGGGGATTTGCTCCCAGAAGGCATGTAGGCAGTGGTCGCAGGAAGTTGGAGCAACCTTAAGGTGTCCTTTGATGCTCTGCACACAGGACAAGCAGCTGGGGTGGGAATGGCTGCAAGAGGGGAACCATTTGCTGAGGCAGAATGGATGGCCTGTCTGCTCCAAGTCCAAGGCACAGTCCACTGTCAGGATGGCCGGAGGCCTCAGCCTTAGTTCCCAGCTAGTCCCATAGAGGAATGGGGGTATCAAGCAACATTGTGGCTGCCATTTTGGGGTCCCAACTCCTTGCACACAGAGAGGTCTTCACTCAGCACAGAGGGTTGCCTCCAGTTCCAGGGAGGAACATGCCCAGCTGTTTAGCAGTTTGCACACAGCTGCATGACAGAGCCTTTGGGCAGGAAATGAAACAGAACAGCATTAGCAAAGGCAGCTGGGGAGGCAGGATGGATTTAGCTGAGTGGGTGGGAGTCGGCCACAGGATCAGGACCAATGCAACACTAGGCAAATAGGAAGTCACTGAGAGTGGCAACGTTGGGGGGGGGGGTTGCAAAAAAGTTAATGAACTATTCATGAAAACTACATAAGTAAACAAACAAGCTTCACCTGTGGGACTAAAAGGTCTATATAAACCCACATATGCTGAGATACATACCGAAGTCCATGCAGTCTTTCCCAAAAATTCATATTATATTCCTCATGTGGATTCAGCTGATGTGGCATCATCGCAAATAAAAAAACTATGTCTGGGGCACAAAAACCTCACAAGCAGATAGATGCACATGCTTTAGCAAAAAGCATGTCTAGTTTCAAGTTTGTGGTTTCTCTTGTGAGGCATGATATCCTCTTTGAGATCAATATGACTAGCAAAAAGCTTCAGGCAAAGGAACTTGACATACATGATGCCATTAATCAACTGAGAGAAACCAAGAAGTTTCATGTAGGCTGCAGGAGTGACAACGCGTTTGAGAAAACTCTGGTAGATGCCTGTGAATTTGCTGAGGATTAGGAGACACTGTCACACTTTGTACCAGATCCGGTTTGTATTAGGAGAAAGAGGAAGCCGTTCCTATGTGAAGTAGACAATACGCCTATTCAGAGCTCCAGGAAAAAATTCAAAGTGAACTTTTATTGTATAGTCCTTGACACAGCAATACAATCAGCTGAAGGAAGATTCACACAGATGCATCAGATTAGTTCCGTGTTTGTTTGGCTTCCTCTATGATGGCCACAGTTTGCAGAATAGACCACTGAAGCACATTATGGAGCATTGCTTGAAGCTAAAGCAAGCTTTAAAATGCGGGGACTCCAAAGATACCAGTACTTCATAAAATGCGGGCCATTTCAAAGTGAGTTCCAAAGTTCGCATCACTGCAGAACATATTGAGCTTTGTATGCAAAAATAAGTGGAGAGTCAGTGTCCCCAACACATTAATTGTTCTCTGCATCCTCTTGACGCTCTCTGTTTCTGTGGCCAGTGACGAGTGGAGCTTTTCCAAGCTAAAGTTGATCAAAACATACTTTCATTCCCCAAAGAGGCAAGAAAGACTCGTTGGACTATCCACCTTGTCACTTGAACACAAAATGCACAAAACATTGACCTGCAGGAGCTTGGTTTCACATTTGCTAAATTGAAAGCACAGAAAGTTCAATTCTAAGTTCCATTGATCAACTTTGTTGCAGAAACACATCATATTACATCAGGGGTGGATGAAATTGGCTCACAGCTAGGTGCCAGCAATTTTACTTTTGGTCGCCAGTGAGCACTGCTCCATTACATTTCTGCAGTGGAGCCAGGCAACAGGCTACTAAAACTGGTCCCCACAGTGACCAGAAACATAGATTTGTCGAGGCCTGTATAACACCAGGGGAGCCACATTACACATTACAATGTGCCTTTCTTCTAGTGTATGTCCTGTGCAAAGTGTAGAACAATGAGAATGTCCAAGTGGTAGTGCAATATTTTCCTGTGTCATGTAAAATAAATCTGTAATTATACATGCAGAATTATTATTTATATTTATGCACAGTATTCATTTTCAAAAGTTAATTGGGATGTGTGTGTGTCTGCAAGGCCGAAAGTTCGCGTAAAGGGCACCTGCTAATCTTGCACCAGCTTTGTAATAGCCGCCAGAATCGAGAGCTTAGTCTTCCATTCCATTGAAAGGCTGGCACAGCCCTAGCTGGGGCCTGGGGTCAGCACCGACTCTGGAAGAAGAGCACCCCCACCCCAGACAGTCTGCTGGGCACGTACAGATCAGCCCGCAGGCTGCTTAGCATATGCCATGGCTTTTCCTAGTGACTTGGTTGCAGAAAAAGCCCACTGGCCCTCCCAGAGAACCCCCTCCATGGTCCCTATGCCTCTTCTAGCTTCAGGGCTGGGGTGGGAGCACTCCTACTTGGGACTCTGCCTAGTGGTGGGCAGTGTGACGGGACACAGGCCTGGCATGAGACTACACGTGGCTAAGGTGATTCAGGCCAAGATTCCCAGCCTGACCAAGCAGGGCTCCACCAGGTACAGGATGGCTGGGATGAGCGGCCAAATGGGAGCAGGCCTGCCGATGATGCACTCCAGTGATTGCAGTTGGGCACGCATCTCCTCTGCCCTAGCCTCTCAAGCCTGGCTCGCAGGGACCAGCACGAAGCTAGGCCTGGGTCCCACACCCTCCCTACAGCTCTGTCAAAACCCCTAGTCTTCATCGCCCTGCTCCCAGACCATTACAGTCCCATTGCTTGCTCTGTGGCACACCGATCTGCTGATGTGCCTCAGTCACGTTATGCTCCAGCTCTTCAACCCTGGCTGCTCTGTCCATATGGAGTCAGGCTGCTCCTTTGACTAGAGTGGGGAGGAGCCAGGGATGGGTTGAGACGCCAGCAGTATTTTGTGGGACTACAGTTGAGCGCCAGGCAATGGCTGTGATGGTGACATCAGATAGGGAGAATTTCAGTGAATTTTTTAAGAAGGGCATTTCCTCTGTTCTCACGCAAAGGGCCCTTACCCATCCAGAGCCAGCCCCAAAGATAGCACCAAGCTGGAGAGCATCAGTCAGGGGTCAGGTCCTGGGTTTGGTTTGCCTGGTGCTGTGGGAAATGCTGAGTGTTGCTCGAGCTGTGTGGGTCACCTGGTGATGCAGGGCCCTGGCTGCACCTCAGGATCAGGGCCAGACAGCAGTCAGCGAGGCCAGTGAGTTCATTCTGAAAACCAGGCAAGATATCTCCCGGATCTTCCCCAAACTCCTGTCCCTGGAGCAGAACTTCTCCACTACATCCAGGCCAGTGGGCCCTGGGACGCTGCCTTTATGTGCCCAATAGGGAGCTGTTCCCTGCATCCCCAACCACCAGGAAAGCGATTGTTGTATTGCATTGACCTTGCCTTGATTTAGCTGCCCCGAGCAGGCTGTGAGCTCAGCTCCTACTCAGCCTGATGGCCACCAGCCAGCCCAGCTAGCAGCTGGGGTTGGAGGATTGTGACTACCACAGGGGTCAGAGAGGGCTGCAATCAGAGCTGCCTGCTGGGGTGAGGCTGAGCAAATTCAGTGCTTTTCAGAATCCCAGCAGGTGGCCCAGGGGTCAAGGATAGGGACGGGGCCTGTTTGGAGGTGAAATCAGAGGCATCCCTGGAAGATGACTCCAGGGCCACCTGGGAAAGTGGCACATGCATGGGAGCTGGGCACCAAAATGTGTGTGTGTGGAGGGGGGGGGGAAGACCATCAAAGAAGGAGTAGGGGCTGCCATCTAGTGGCCTCCACAGGGATGAACTGTTTTTTCAGTCCGCCCGTCATCATCCCTCCCACAAAATTTCCTACCGCTTGCTGTTCACTAGCACTAGTGAACCACCCATTCCTCCCAGATTAGGATGGAGCCAGGACTTTGCCTCCAGGCAGCAAGGAGGAGGCCTTCATTGCAAAACTTGAGACTCGGGCACTGTATGTATTAGATGGCTGGTGACCATCCCAGGGGTCAGGGTCATGCCAAACAAGGGCAGCCTCTACCTCAGGGTGTGAGATAATACACTTTCTAGTTCTTATTTAGCATTTTTAATCAGCAGCGCTCAAAGTGGGAGTCAGCATAATTTCACTTATACAAAGGTGAAACTGAGGCACGGAGAATTGGCCATAGTCACGCAGGTCAATGGCAGAGGTGGCAAGAGCCCCACAACCTCCTGAGGCCTAGCCCGGTGTGCTAGTCACTGAGCAACACTGCCTCCCATGTAGGATTAGCACAAGGCACACAAGGTGCACAAAACAAACACAGGGCCATGGGCTGGGTACAGCCGGGATGTGTGCGTTTGCACCACGGAGCCATCGCAGCAGTCAGAGCAGCCTCTTGTGGCCACCTGGCTTTTCTGAACATGTGTACCCCACAAACTCCCTCCAGGCACCCTTGCCTCTTTGGCACTGGGCAACATCACAGGACAAACATCCCAATCTACCTCCATTCACGCTCCATCCCCTGGTCCTGGGCAGCCTGCAGTTTGGGCTGAGGAATCTGAACCAGGAACTGGTCTCGGCTTCTCACATCAGCATGAAAGGCACCCAGTTTGTAATGGGTAGAAAAGTGCCCGGTGTGGGAACACACACTGGTGAGGCAAGGGGCTGGAGGATGCTTGGTGGGAGGGTTACAGACACCTTTGCAGTGACAGCTGTAAAGATTTGAAGAGGGACAAGCTCCTCTCAGTGTTATATCAGGTAACATGCACAGACACATTCACCCCCCCATGCACCAGGAGAGAGGCTCCCGCCCCCAAAGTCATGAGAGGCGAGCCTCTTAAAAGTCATAATATTTTTTTTTTTAAATACACTTTGGGTTCTGTTTCTTTGCCTTCTGGATCTGGCATCCTTAGGTTACATCTCTGGGCCTTTCTTCTGCAACTGTGAGGCTAAAAACAAGGCTGAGGGGGAAAAAGAGGGGGAATTGGTTGTTTTTAAATAGAAGCTGAGCATCTCGCCTAATCCCCTGACTCCAGGAGCTGAGGACTGAAGCGTGACACCACATATTAAGACACTAGGGATAAAATTGTAAGAGTTGGCATCACTGGGCAAAGAGCTGTGAGATGCCAGCAGGATGCCATGGCTGACTTGTGGCCTCCTGGCTCTTGTTTGGGTCGGTGGAGCTGCAGGAGTGACTTTTGCAGGAGGGATCAGAAAGAGGCAAGAGGGAAGGAGAAGAGACTAGATCCTGGAAAGTGTAGGCAGGCATCCGGGGCAGCACAGGAGAGGCTACGCAGGAACAGCCAGCATCCACCAGGCAGGCCTCAGTGGCACAATGAAGAGGACAGGGGGCACAGGTCTGAGACGTTAGTGGGAGCCGTGCCACGTGGTCCTCTGTCTTCAGCCACTTGCTTTGCAAGTCTGGATTAGAAAGCAACCAGCCAGACAAGATTCACCCATTTCAAACACATGGGCTATGTCCACACGTACATGCTTAAATCGATTTAAGCTAGATCGATATTAAATCAGTTTAACTTGAATTGATTTAACAGTTCCAGAGCACAAAAAAAAAAAAATTGAAATGGCAGGTCCAGACACAGGACTTGCTATTTCGAGTCAGGAGAGGGGCAACATGGGAGGTGTGGCAACATGGGTCCCTGGCAGGGCCATGTTGCCACCCGATCCCTTCCCTGGCTGTCCCTAGGAGAGCCAGAGACAGGGGAAAAAAGCCCCCAGGTTGCCGGGTGTGCTGGGATCCCTGCCCCTGCAGCCCAGCCAGCGGTGGGGGGCTATGCTGGGTGGAGGGGGATCCCTGCCCCCCCCATGTCGCCCCCAGGCCAGGCTCCTGATTCCCTCCCTGGCCAAGGTGTTGAGGGGGTGGGTCTTCCTTCCAGGGTGCCATGTGTCCGAACGATGTTGTTTCGAAACAACCTTTTTGCTTCAACAGCTATTTTGATTCCCTACTAGGTTTTAACGTTTCGATTTAAGTTTTGTTCTTTCAATACGATGGAGCTCGTCATATTGAAACAACAAAACGTCGTGTGGACCTAATTTCTTTTAAAGTGAAACAACCATCATTGTTTTGTTTTAAAACCTATGTGTGGACATAGCCATGCTGATTAAGGCTTGTGGATTCCATTCCCTTTCCCTCTCCCTCCAAGCCCAGGGTGGTTGGATGGATACAATTTGGACTTACAGGTTAGTAAGTGCTGGGATCAGTGTTGTTTCTTTGCATGAAGATTGGTGCCACAGTGAATCTTCTCCAATCTACCTGCCAGCCCTTCCCCAGATCTGAGAAATCCTTATCGATGGCGTGAAGAGTTCACTATGTAACGTCATCTTTTCTATGAGTATAATAATGCTTCTCTGAGTCTGTCACCTGTCTGGCCTGAAATTTGAACATCTCCCTCTGCAATTTGAGCTAAAAAATCTTCCCCATGACCTTGATCAGAACAAGTTTTCATAAACCTGTGCATGGGGTGTTGCCGCTAGAGGGACACAACGAGCCACAGTGTGTTAGGGGGAGTTGCATGTAATTCACATCTGGCCAGGTGTGCAGATGTTCTGAGCGTTGCCTTTTCTGCTGTTCATTGATGGTTATTGGGACTGGCTCAGCCTTCCTTCCTGTCGGCTCAGCCCTAGCTGTTAAAGGCAGGCTTCAGAAAAGAGCAGCAGGCGGCGCTGGAGTCAGCGTTACTTTCACCTATCTCATCCTCCATTAATGGGCTTCTCCCCCCTGTTGTGTTTGTAAAAGCACTCTTGATTCCCATTAACCTCTGCAGCTGGTGAGTGGGCTTCTTAGCGCCCTTATCATTTCCCTGCCAGCGTGAACTGACTCTGGATTCTGGGTTGGGTTTCTCCTCCTCCTCCCCCCGCAGCGTTTATTTGACCTCAAGCCTGTGAAGCCAGCTTAGTCTGTATTCATCTTTTTTTGTAGTTGCTACTAGGGCCCAGATCTTTCAAGGTATTTAAGGATCTATCCAAGCCTCAATTAAGGGGCCTCAGGGCCCTGGCCCCCATCTCCATGGGGCCCCTTGCCTGGGGGCCCTGACCTCCCACCATGGTGGTTTGCAGGCGGGCCGGTGCGGGAGGGCCTTGGGATAAGAGGATGCTCTCTGTCGTGCACCTGGGCCGGCTGGTCTGCCCCTGGCTAGGAGCAGGACTGCTGGTGCACAGCGAGCCCTCCACTGCAGCCCCCAAAGGCCACGGGCCCCGCAAGCCCATGCCAGGCTCTGCCCCTGGAGCAGAGCAAAGACTACGGCTGTGGGAGTGGGTCAGGAGTACGGAGCCCAGCCCATGGCCCTCCAGTGCTGGCACAGCAGGGGCCGTCCCAGCACCCCACAAGCCCTGGTGCTGGGTGGGGGTGGGGATCAGGAGGCTCAAGATCTGGAGCCCAGGGCCCCCCTTTATGTCAGGGCACGGGGCTTCAGCCCTTATGGTCCCCGCATGGATCCAAACTTGGATCTAACTGTCTTTGTGATCAATCCCTGGAGGATCTGAGCCCAGGTGCCTAAATTAAAATGGTTTCAAGCTCTGGTCTGGGGGTCCGTGGAGTTATTGCAAGGGGTCTGGGAATACATCCGGCCCCAGCCACTGCTGGCCAGCAATCCATGTTAGAGAGGGCTCTAAATCAGGGGTGTCAAACTTACGGCCCATGGGGCCAGATCCGGCCCACAGAGCTGCTGCCTGGGCGCTGTCTGCAGCAGCGAACTACAAAGACATGCTCGGGCACATCAGGGCAAGGTGAGCTTCTGACTCACTCTCATGATCCAAGTCACAGCACAAGGAAACAAAGGAAGCACTTCAGCAAATCCCGGCTCAGCTCTGCTGTAGTCTGCCAACCAATCAGTCTCAGTCACAGCAGGCTAGGCCGGCTCCAGAGAGCCACCACACTGCCCCCCATTCCAACTGTTCACTGTCTGTCAGTCAAGATGCTAATTTGACTGACAGCACATTGCACGAATCACAAATAAAAAATGAAAAAGAGGCTGGGGCTCACGTAGGAACAAGCCAATCATAGGCCAGCTGGGAATGAGCCAACCAAAGGCTGGCATTCTGAATGACTGACAGTGATGGGCAGGAGGGGGAGAGGCGGGAGCCCAGCCTGGCTGCCTGTGACTGAGACTGATATTTTGCCTGCCACGACAAGAAGGGGGACGGGGGAATCGGGGAGGTCTACAGGGCTGGGAAAAGGGAAGGTGTGGGAGACCGTGCAGGGTTGAGGGGGGACGGGGAGAGATGCCCTCTGAACATGGAGAGGGAAAGGGTTGGGGAGCCCATGCAGCCACATGGCCCCCACATTGAATGAGTTTGACGCCTCTCCTATAAATGAATTGTATTTGCCTGCTGGGAGCAGCCACATCCTGGCTATGTCCCCACCACTTGCGAGAAGGCCAGGTGGAGGTCCTCCACTGCCCTTCTGCAGCACTGCTGCCTGCAGCCAGTCTCTGATAACACTGTCATCATCTAGGGGGTCCACAAAATTTTGACTTAGGTCCTCATACTCAAAAAGGTTGGGTACCACTGCTCTATTATGTTGCTTTTTGAGGAGCCTCCAGCCTGAATAGAATGAATTCAATCACAGATTTTAAGGCCAGAAAAACCCTAGTGATCAGTTACAAACAGTTCGTGCTCACGTAGCACCTTCCTTCCTGGCGTTAACAGGCGAGGACCCTCGGTGCCTTCCTCTCTGGCTGAATCCTAAGCACCCTGTTAACATGTGGGCCTGGCTGTATTTGTCCCTCATCAAGCTACCCGTTGTGTAACTTTCCCATCCCTCGGCCCTTCTGCCTCCAGCATTTACTCTCCCGCAGACGAAGGACAGTCTTAAGTCCCAGACACCTGGTCTGTTCCTGCCTGTGATGTTCTCTGTGGTAACTCATGGCCTCTCCCACCCTTTTTTTGTGTTTCAGTTGTAAGTTTGTCTGGATGGGGATCACTTCAACTAGATGAACACAGCACCCAGCTCACTAAGACCTCTATTTGCTACTGAAAACCTGACAGTAAAGGACTCAGAGCTGCTCAGTCGCTGTTCTCTTCCAGTCTCAAGCTCAGGCGCATCCCCCTGCCCCAATTTGACCTCTGCTTTTCCACTGTCCATGTGCAACTAGCTCACCTGCTTGGGACTCCCACAGAACCATAGAAAGTTAGGCCTGGAAGGGACCTCCAGAGGTGTTTAGTCCAACCCCCTGCTAAAAGCAGGACCAACCCTGATTAAATCATCCCAAGCAGGGCTTTGTCAAGCCAAGCTCTAAAAACCTCTAAGGATGGAGATTCAGACACCTTCCTTGGTAACCCATTCCAATGCTCCACCACCCTCCTAGGGAAAAAGTTTTTCTTTCTATCCAACTTAGACCTTCACTACTGCAACTTAAAACCATTGCTCCTAGTTCTATCATCTGCCACCACTGAGAACAGCCTAGCTCCATCTTCCTTGGAAACCCCCTTCAAGCAGTTGAAGGCCACTATCAAATCTCCCCGCACTCTTCTCTTCTGCACACTAAACAGGCTCACCTCCCTCAGCATCTCCTCACAAGCCATGTGCTCCACCCACACCCTCTAATCATTTTAGTTATTTTCTGTTGGGCTCTCCAATTTGTCCACATCCTTCCTGTAGTGCAGGGTGTGACGTTCCCCATTTGCAGTCTGGACTGGTGCGCCACCGTGTCACCCGATGTCTCCTCTCCTGGGCCCTGACTTACCCCGCCTTGCTGCGTGAACCTCCACTCCTGGGTCAACTCATGCCCAGCCTCCAGAGCGTAATTGGTTCCTCCCCCAGTGGAAAAACGCTCTCACTAGCCACTCACGTGATAAATGCCAGCAAACACCCGCAGTCCCACATGCAACCTTGGGACCTTCCATCTTGCAGGGTTCAGTGTACCCCCATTGCAATCTGCACGCTCATTTACTCTTGTCTGTTATCTATTTGCCTGAGCACAACTATTAACAAATCATCTGTTTTCATTCCATTTGGTAAGCTCCCCACCTTCAAAGCATCTGAAGAAGTGGGATTTTCTCCCACGAAAACTCATGCGATAAATATATCTGTTAGTCTTTAAGTGCCACAGGACTCCTTGCTTTTTTGCTTTGCTTTACTAGACTAACATGGCTGCCCCTGTGGAACTTAACAAACCATCAGTGGAGTGAGCAGGGAGACTGAAATGTTCTCTTCTTAGTTTTTGAATGTTATTTCTCGTGTCAGATTCATGTCTATTTATTCTTTTGCACAGAGACTGTTGCAAACTTGTCTGTGTGAAGTCAGGACTGAATAGGGACTATGGATTCCTTCCCCATTGCAACAGGTGATTTGCCCTCACTTTCCTTTATATGCTGTTCCCCACTGTTTGAATCTAAACTACTGGTTTGATTTGCTGTAACAGTCTGACCCAATCCTATGACGTATACTTCCTTGCATTTATTTTCCTGTCATTCTGTAAGTTCCCCCATCTTCAAGGCATCTGACGAAGTGGGATTTTCCCCCACAAAAGCTCAAGCGATAAATAAATGTGTTAGCCTTTAAAAGTGCCACAGAACTCCTTGTTTGTTTTGCTGGATCTAGATTAACTCGGCTGCCCCTTTGGAATGTAGCTTTGATATGTCTCCGCTAGAGGGAGCCAACGCACCATGATGGGGGGCTCAGCAGGCGGGCTTTGGGGGCAGCAAGAGATGCTGAGGCTGCCTGACATGTAGTGCTGGAGGTGGGGAAGCCGGGGAGGAGGGAAGAGGCTCTGTCCTGTTCACAAAGCAAAGCCTCCGGTGCAAACAGCTCTGGGGTGATGCCTGCGCTGCAGGAGGGTTTGGGTCCAGCAAGGGGTGGGTTTTGGCCCTGTCCCCTCAGGGAATGGGAGAAACTGGCTGATCAGGGCAGTCGGATCCAGCCAGAATCAGGGCCCCTGTAATAAAGCAGACCCCCAGACCCTCTCAAGCAATTCAGAGTGGCCTGGATGGTCTGCAAATGCATCCTGGGGTGGCTTTAAACCTCTCCTGCCCCATAGGTGGAAACATTCACTTGTTCCTGGTCTTCCCTTCAACCTCCACCACAAAACACAGCCAGCCTGGCCAGGGGCACGTTCCACTGGCATGGGTCCTCCTCGCCCTCCCTTGGACACGGTAGTGGGTGTTTCACTTTAAGGCCAGCTAAGAGCACAGGCCATTTCCTGGCGATACGGAGCCTGGGTGTGGCCTGGACCTTTGTCGGTCCAGAGTCAGATACCACGGCCCGTGGCTCTGGCAAGCGTCAAGAGCTGACATGCTGCGCAGAGCCAGGGAGGGAAGCGGCGGCTGATATTGGGGTGTCTCCTTCCCCCTGGGGGTGTACAGCTCTCTGCTGAGCTAGGACGGGGGAACCTCCGCTGTCTGTGTTCCTGCTTCGGCCTCAGGATCAGTTGCCTTCAGATGCTGCTGGAACACAAGGAGTCAGTGAAAGACACGCTCACTCTCCCCCGTCACACGTTCTGGTTCTGTGCTCAGCCATGGTAGTTTGGCTGGCAGGGCTGTTGAGAAGCAGCTCCCAATCTAGCAGGAAGCCCTGTGGATTTATCTCCATACTGTAACACTGAGCCTGGCCTGGGAGGCTTTGCAAACCATTCCCAAAGCATCCTGCATGCAGGTGCACTGTGGGATAGCTACCCACAGTGCACCGTTCCCTAGGGTGAAGTAAGAGCTGGTAGTGTGAACGCACTCGTGCACCGGCACAAATTGTGGCGACGAAGCTGTGTAGTGTAGACGAGGCTTCAGGCGCACGAGATGCCAATTCACTGCTGGGAGAGATTTGAACACTCCAAGCATCTGGGCCATTTAGGTCTGCACAGGCGTAGCTTGCTAGGGTGGGCTCAGATTCATTTACTTGCCCCTCTCCAGTGCCTCACAGAGAAACCCCTGCAGAAAGCAGCTGGAGAGCCAGGATCCAGTCTGTTCAGGACTTACAGCGAGGACTGCTTAGAGTTTCCATCCCACATTAAACTACTACTTAGCATAAACACAACAATGAACTTTATTAACTAACTAAACAAACCTTAATTTAAACAAAACAGTAAGAAACCCAAGAGTTCCAAAGTTCAGGTGGAGTCACCCTTATCTCAATTGTAGTCTCTAAGGCTATGTCCACACACACATTGTTATTTCAAAATAAGTTATTTCAAAATGAGTTATTTTGAAATGTTAATTTGAATTAAGAAAATGTTAATTTGAATTAAGGGAAAGCCTGCTATCGAAACGGCTGTTATCTCAAAATGGTTATTTCGAAATAAGGCCGCTTGGACATGTTGAACAACATGGCCAAACGGCCTTATTTCGAAATAACCATTTTGAGATAACAGCCGTTTCAAAATGAATGGGGTTTAAGCAGTTTCGAAATGACAGAGCCCGTCATTTCAAAATAAGAAAACGTCGTGTGGACCTAATCTTTTTTATTTCGAAATAACCAGTGCTAGTTTGAAATAAAAGAGACTTGTGGACATACCCTAAGTCCTTGAGGCTTAAATGCAAAACAGAAGCCATCCTCATCATCTCCAGCTGCAGGAATCTTCAGGCAGATGCCATGCAGTCCTTTCTTCCTCCTGTGTAGCCAGCACCACACAATCAGGTCACTGGCCATCCAGCTCTATTGCAGACAATTCCCCTGCAAAACTGTCCAAAGCAGGGAGAAAACATCCTGCAGTCCACTGTCACACAACTCCTTTCACTCAGTCCCTGAGCACATGGACTCTGCAGCTCTCTCTGTTCACTCCTCTCAGGCTTCTCCCTGGGCATGTAACTCCAGCATAGCAATAAAACTTGTGGAGCATGCTCAATGTGCTCCCACACCCTCTTACCAGAAAATTCTGGTTTCTGGGCTGCAAAATCTGCCCAGCAACGTAACCCAGCCATAAGGGATCCCTGAAAGAGGTTACTCCTTTTTCGGCACATGGGTTACACACACACACTTCAGAACTGGCCAGTCTGACACCCTCGGTCTCAATGCCCTGAACTTCCACAGAGGCCTCGCAGCTGGAGAAGGAGACAAGACACCAGACTAACAGGCCTCCTGTGGACAGAGCGGGGCTGCTCCCTAGACATCAACATTTCCAGCCACTGGGAGTCAAAGCCAAAACTGCCTGGTCCTAAGTAATAACCCACGTTTCACATTACATGGCCAGATTGTCAGCTTCTTAGATAGGGCCCGTTTCTTTGTTTAAGTCTCTAATGCTTGTACAACACCTGGCACAGTGTGGTCCTGGGCCATGACTGTGGCTCCCAGATGCCTTTTCCCTCTGGATAGTAACATGAAGCTACCCTGGACTGATTCCCATCAGCCTACCCTGACTTCTCTGTTCCTTAGCCACACTGGATGTTGTTTGCTCTTGTCTTTGCTCCACATAATGCAGGCTCTTCAGGTGTCTTGGGGTACGTCCACATGACTCTTATTTCAAAACAACCCTGGTTATTTCAAAATAAACTGAATGTCCACACGACATTTTCTTATTTGAAAATGACAGGCTCTGTCATTTTGAAATAAGAACCATCATTTCAAAACAGCTTAAACCCCATTCATTTTGAAACGGCTGTTATTTCGAAATGGTTATTTTGAAGTAACGCTGTTTGGACATGTTGTTTCGAAACAACTGTTTCAAAACATGTCCAAATGGCATTATTTTGAAATAACCATTTCAAAATAACAGCTGTTTCAAAAGCAGGCTTTCCCTTAATTTGAATTAACTTATTTCAAAATAAGGACTTTATTTCAAAATAACTCATTTCAAAATAATGATGCATATGTGGACAGCCTTGGAGATTGGTAGCTTAGGGTTCATTTTAAAAAGGCTTGTTTCCATTCCTCAGAGCTGCAGAGAAAAGCTTGAAAACATCAGCCGAGTGCAGCTGATGCCTGCCTGAGTCCAGAAAGAGCCTGAAACAATAGCTGCAAGGGGCGTGAACAGTTCCTCTCCTGCTCGCAACCTAAAGAGGGCAGGGACGTGAGGGGCCGCACGTCAGATGCGCTAGGGTGACAGATGGCCTCAGTTTGGCTCTACATGTCTGCTGTAGTCACACAGCCAGTCTAACTAGGTGCATCCCCCAAGTGGCTGGGGGCCTTGCCAGCTGAGGACAGGGCAAAGGTTTGCAAAGAGCTAATTCAGAGCCAGCTGGCTAGTGGCGTGTGGAATGACTCCTGCAGAAACAAAAGGGAAGCTCAGCTAACACAAGGCAATGTCTGCACTTGAGAGGCTAGGCTACAGTGGTGCTTGCGTCTCCCATCGCTGCAGTTAATCTGCCTCCTTGAGGGACAGCAGCTAGGCTAAAGAAAGAACTTGTCCAGCAACCATGTACTGTCTACACTGGCTAGCTTGGAAATGCTCAGGCCCTGGTCTGCGAGACCCTATGACTGCCCCGGAGCCCTTTCTCCCTCTGCCTCATTTCCTTTCCCATAGGCTCCTCCTGGTGGTAAGGGAGAGCAGGCTGCTGCTTTGGGTCCTTTATACAGTGAAATTACCCAGAATGCCCTGCCTGCAATGCTATAAATTAGAGGGAGGCAGGCTGGCTAGTATCTAATAGCAGCCATGATGGATTGGAGAGGATGTGTGGGTATTACAGGCTGCTGGAAAGGGGGAGCCTGCTTGTGCCGCTTCTTCAACTAGGCTCCCCTACAGCTGCATGGTGGCCATGCTGCATCTCAAGCCCTGTGCTGTGGCATTGTGGGCTTCAGGCTGAGGCTGCTGGTTGGTGTGGGGATGACCCCTGCTTCCTCCATGGGGAGATGCAGATTTTCAGAGCCTGACCATGTCACATTTCTACCTGTGTCAGTAGATGGTGCTCTTTACATGCCTGAGCCAGCTACCTGTGATGTGGCCCTTGCTGGTCCATGTGTCACTCCTGCAGCACCACTTTCATTTCACAAATAGAGAAAGGGATCCCAAAACAGAAGTACTGGGCTATTAAACCAGGAACATACTCTGCCTCCATCCCCACCCTGCAATTGCAGTTTTGGGGATGGCAAGGAAACCCCATGTTGCTTTCCAGAAGCCTCTCCCCCAGTAATGCAGCATGACAGAGACCCATTCCTGAGGGGAGAAGCATCTGTGCTGGCGGTTAGCAGGCGTGCATGTGGATGTGCTGGTTGCCAAGGGGGAAGTATCCTGAAATCTACTCCCTGGCCCTGTTGCTGTATCATTCATGGTGCTGTCTACACTGCAAACAGGTTCCACCCCCACCACAGTTGCTGCTACAACAGCCTCCTTAAGGGGTGTCAGAAAGGCAGGAAACTACCATCTTCACATTCACAGTGCAGGCTGCTACACTCAAGCTACAGGAGTAACTCCCTTAGCAAGCACCTGTAGAAGGCTGGTATCTTGTGTATGGCCCAGCTGCTAAAGGGGATGCAATTACAGTTGACACCTGCCCAGGATGTCCCTTTTAGGAAGTAGGTAGCTATCCTGGGAAATGTGTCTGGGTGCTCAGTACACACAGCTGGCCAGCCAGTTTTACGGACTCAGGATTATCCAGGTCCCAGGTGTCTCATTTCTGGTGTCCCTCAGAGACACAAAACACACTTCTGAAGCATGTTCCATGTCCTTGCTGCTGAAGGTTATGGTTCACCCTAACTGTAACGATGCACTAAAGTCAGGAAAGCTGGGGCTGATGACACAGTCCTCCTTTTATGGCAGTCAGTGGGACGTGATTGGCAGTAAGGGCTGACCAGACCACGAATACTTTTGTGGCTCTGGCATTCACCCGATGTGAAAGTGAGTAGGGCCTGTCTCTTCCTCTCTGTGTGTCCAATCGTCAGTCCTGATCAGGGGCCTATAAAATAAATGATGAATGGTCAAGGATCTGCAAGGAAACTGTATCCTGGTTTCATACTCTCTCTACCTTTAACAATAAGGTATCTTTCCTTTAAAATCAAAATCTTCAGAAGGAATCAACAGCCTCAGGGGGATGCAGAATGGAAGATTACTTTTGTTTCTTTGGCATTGGTTTTTTCATTCATTTTTAATTGATTTTTCTCCCCCATGTGGGAGAGAAATAAAATAAAAGGTTTGTGAAAAGAAGGCAATAAAGCAAGTGCCCAGGCAGGGATTGCAACATAGCAGGGAAGAGAACCAAGGCAAGCTAATGCAGAAAATACCAGGAGACAATTACATGATAGCCAACTGCTGGCTCAAAATTGTTTTCAGGCTGTTAAGTCTGTATACCCAGTACCAGTGTCTACCTGGGCAGAGAGTCCAGGCCTCCTGAAACACTGGGTTTGTAGGTCTGGGGGAAGGTCAGGCGGGGGTTAGATTCAGCTTGGTGTTTGCATAAGTGTCACAGTGGCGGTACTATGACAGGACAGAAACAAGGGGGGGAGACAGGGTCTTTTACTGGGACCGTCCAAAATGTCCTGGGATGTTCTATGGTGGCTGGCATTGGTGCCCAGAACCCTTTTGGTTTTGGTGAAAATCAGGAAACCTGAAAAGGAGGAAATGAGAAATGCATCAGAGCTATCCGCCCACCCCGCAACCACCCGGGCATTAATATCACCCAGTGTAACAATCCCCTTCCTCCAACAGAGATTGAAGAGTTTGCCCTGGGTGGGAAAGGAAAGAAGAAAGAAAGGAGATGGGGAGGCAGGAGGGAGAAAAAGGGGGTGCACAGAGCGCTCCTGGCAGGAGGGCAGGTTGCCACAAACAATCACAGGGGCCGCTTAATGGCTTGGTGATGGGCAGATCTGAGCCGATCCAACTTGCCCTGTCCACATGGCGGAGGCTTCTGAATAGGATCTTGTGGGCACTATTCCCCCCACCTAGGTAAAATCACCCCTTGCTATCAACCACTTATTAGCTCCCAACTAAGTGCTGCACCGGCCAAGCGTCCTCCTATCTTTAAGCCCAAGCCTGCAACTTTTATGCAGCATGAGCCATGAAAGGGTCGATTATGTGAGCTCCTCTCTAGCTGCCTGCCTCTGGCTGGCGTGCAGGATTCTCTGAGCTTGCCAGCCAGCAAGGTTTTAAGCTTTTATTGTGCCTTTCACCTAGCACATCCAAAAGCACTTCATGAGCGAGATTTGGCCACCCACCACTTGCCACTGGAATGTGGGCACTTCCGGGGAGGAGCGCAGCCTAGCAGCTGGTTGACATGAGGCGTGATGGATACACTGCATGATGAATTTAGGTGAGTGAATGTGTTACACCCTCAGAGCCTTAAATCAAAGCTCTCATGATCAACAAAGCACTTGAGAGCATCTCGAGTGTTACTGGTTATGTCTGTAACATGCTTGTGGGTCCCAAAGTCCTGCCCCAGCGAGGGCTGGGGTTATGCGATATCCCTTAAAGTCGCAAGGGAACAACTGGTACAAATGGTGGTGGATCCCATCTGAAGAGGCACAGCTGGAGGAGGATCAGGCTCTATGAAGGGGAAAAGCTGAGAATCTGCTGGGGGTAAAAGAACCTTTTCCCTTTGCAGAAACCCACCAGTAGATCTGGCTAAGAACTGACATCCAGCCTCCTCTCATGTGCTGCTTGTACCAGGCGGTGCCTCTAGCAACCAAAGGGCCTGCATTGAAATAAGCGCTTGGCTGCGTCCCCCACCATCCTGCCACGAACTGTTCCCACATTTGCTGCAGTCCAAAAAGTCACCCTTTGAGAAACCCATTTGCTAGACAAGAGCAAGCCCTCTCACTGTGCCTTTACCCTGTTCTGCCTCCTTAGCATCCCCCTCCAAGTACAAGATTCTTCTTCATTGTGTTGCAGTTGGCTGTTAAAGGGCGGCTGTGCTTCACCCCAGAGATGGCTGCATTTCAGCAAGGGGATTGGTGGGCGGGGTGAAGGAGGGCTGTCAGTCTGTAAAGCACTGTGGATTGATTGTTGTTGTTTGATTGCCTTTTGGCTCAGATTTTTCTCTGCTTGGCAGTGCGGAAGTATTGAGGGGTGAGATGTCCTTACAGCTCAACGCCTCAGCATGTTGGATGCTGCCAGACAGACACCCGTCTATGTGTGCTACAGTTACACCTCTAGCTTGGAGCATTTGCAGACCCTCACTGTGCGCCCGTGCAGCATCCAGTGCAAGGGGCTCTGAGCACGACTGGGGCACTAGGTGCTGCTGGGATACCAATTAATAATTAATAATCATAACGACCTGAATGGTATGATGACGGCTGTGCTGTCAGTTGGTTAGACCAGGACCCTCACTGCAGCTGTGAACATGACTCACCCTGAGTCCAGAGAGACGGGAACAGCTTCATCTCAGCAAATTCTTCCTGTGCTCAGTGTCTGCCACGCATGTGCCAGGCAGTTTTTGGAGCACCCATAGGAACTTTGCCTGAGCGCTCGCTTTCGCTGATGAACTGGCAACCTGGAGTTCAGCCCTGGGCACAGCCGAGAGCAAGTACCAGTGATAAATCACGTCAAAGCCCAGCTGTTGGCTTGCCTCTGGCCACTCTCTGGTCGTGCCTGACGTGAAAAATGGCCATGGACCCAACTCCCATTGTGCTTCAACCTTTCCTCCCTCTACGGTGGAGCAGATTGTCCCAAAGAGGAATGGGAATGGGAATGGCTGAAGGAAGGACCTTTGGGATCTCTGTCCCACTCTGCTGTAACCTTGCTCTGTGATCTTAAACAAGGCCTGCCCTCCTTTGCCTCCCCAACACTTGCTGCCTTGGTTTCCCCATCTGTACAGTGGAGATCAGCTCAACTTGACCAGGGGGCTGGAAGGCTAAAACTGTTCCTTTTTCTGAAATGCTATGAAGGACCAGTAGCCTGAGTAAAAAAGCCTGAATTGCTCAGTGGTTATGGCAGCAGCCTGAGATTCTGGAGGTCTGGGTGCGAGGCCTTGTTCTGCTGCAGATTCCCTGCGTGACCTCGGCCAAGTCACTTAGGTTCAGATCCACAAAGGAATTTAGATTCCTGGTCTGAAGTGCCCAGACATTGTGGTGCTGGGGGGAGGCTGCACAAATGGGCTTCTGGCCCCAGTGGGAGTCTCCCCACAAGAGATTTTCTTTTGGAAGGAGAAATTGGGAGTGGGGGCTCTGAAATCTGGAGCTGCTCCTCGCCCTCAGGGGCAAGGGGAGGAGGCTGGGGCTGGAGAAGCCAGGCTTGGGCAGATAGCAATGCACTGAATTCCCAACATGAGAGGGGAATTGGGCTCATCCACACTTCTCTGTGGCCTGTCTGCTAAACTGCCATGGAGCGGGGCAGGGTGATTGCAAAAGACTGTAATCGAGGCTCCCCCCAGTGCAACCCGAAATCTCCCTTCCTCGCCCCTTAATGAAAAATGCTGCTCTTGGAATAATTGCACAGAGTTTGGTGGCTGTTATTGCTGTGTTCCCAGTCCAGCTTCCGGCAGAGGAGTGAAGCTGGGTTTCTAATCCAGGAATGGGATGCTCCAGTCTAAATGGAGGTTTTAATTCAAAGCGTCTGTGGCCCTGGTTTATTGCAGGAGTGGGTGGGTGAGGTTCTGTGGCCTGCACTGTGCAGGAGGTCAGACTAGAAGCAGATGATCATATTGGTCCCTTCTGACCTTAGAGTCTATGTGTCTATGATTTGCATTAAATCCTTGACTTTGGTGTCTCAAGGTGCTATGGTCCGAAGCTCTCATAGCAGGGTTGCTAGACAGGCTTAACAGATTTATTGCTTCTAAGTGTGATCAACTAGTCTGACTTTCAGCATAACACGGGCTATAGGACAGTTACTATGTGTTTGAACAAAAGCAAATTCTTCAGTAAAACAGCCAGACTTAACTCAAGAATTGCCTGTGATGGAGATCCCCTGCAACTCTTGATAATTTGTCCCAGTGGTTATTTCCCTGCACTGTTAAAATACCGTGCTTTATTTCTAGTCTGCCTTGGTCTACTTGCAGCTTCCAGCCATGGATCTTGATAGACCTTTGTTTGCCAGAGAGGAGCTGTTATCCTCAATGGTGTGTAGATGCTTATGGACAGTGGTCAAGCCAACCCTTACCCTTATCTTGGTTAAACTAAACCAGGGGTCTGCAACCTGTTTCTCTGGAGCTGTGTGAGGGTCACTGGCTGCCCCCTTGCAGCTCTGGACTCCAGGTCCCCAGTCTGAGCCTGGCCATTAGAGGGACCTTGAGGGCAGCCCATGCCAGGCTCTGGGCTCCCCCCCATCACCAGGGTACCCTGTAGGGGGCCTGCTCCTGGTTCTGGGCTCCCCCTCCCAAGCCAGGATCCTGTGCCAGGTGCCCAGGCCCAGCTCCCCCCACCTCCCACCAGGAGGCTATAGTCCTTGCAGCTCAAAACACTTTGGTTATTGAAGGAATTGTTTAAAATGATTCTCCTTATCTTTTGGGGGACTAAAAGCAAGGAGTCCTGTGGCACTTAAAGACTAACAGATTTATTTATCGCATGAGTTTTTATGGGAGAAAAGCCCACTTCATCGGATGCTTTGCGTTGCCAACCCTGCAACTAAACAGATTGAGCTCTTTGAATCTACACCTGAGACAGCTGGTCTAATTCTTTCATCTTTCTTGTGCCTCTTTGCTGAATCCTTTCCAATTTCTCAACCACCTTCTGGAACTGTGGACCCTGGACCTGAATACAGTAGTCCAAAAGCACTCAGACCAGCGCCTGATACAGAGGTAGTATGACATGATTCCTCATGCTCATGATTCCCGTGGTATTACACCCCAGGATCACATTCATCCTTTTGGGCCATAGCATCACCCTGGGAGTCCACCATGATGCTCAGATTTTTTTCAGAGTCCATGCTTCCCAGGAAAGAACCCCCTTCCAGTGAGTATAACCCACAATCTATTTCCTAGCCATTTAGATTTACACATATCCCTATTAAAAGACAAATTGTTTGCTGGCTCCCAGCTCACCAAACAATACAGATCACTTTGAATCAGTGACCTGTCTGCATCATTATTTACCGCTCCCCAGTCTTTGAAAACTACATCAGGGAGAACTTTATCTTTGCTGCCAGGTCACTGATGAAAATGTTAAATAATGTAGGGTCGAGAATTGATCCCCACAGGAGCCCCCTAGAGACCTACGCACTTCCCAGCGTACAATGACATTGGAGACCTGTCTGTTAACTAGCTTTTAATTAAATTAACATGGGCTGTGTTGAGTTTATACCAGGCTAGTTCCCTAATCACAATTTCAAATGCTGCACAGAAGTAGATTACATTAACATGGTTGCTTGTGATCGCATTAAAAAAATGCATTCTGTTCGTTTGGCAGAATCTAGTTTCCTTCAGTCTCCACTGTCTGACAGTTAATGACATTGTTCTCCTTTCATTCTGCATTAATCAAGTCTCATGTGAGTTGTTCCATTAGTTTGCCCAGGTTCAGAGTCAGGCTGCCAGGATTGTGGCATTGGCAGAGATGGGCTGTGTGAGAGTCGACTACCAAGGACAGCTTCACGACAAGAAGGTGTGGTGGTACAACTATGAGAAGTAGACTAGAACTAGACACGTTGGAGGGCAAGGACAGGATTCAGGGAGACCTAGATAAATTGGAACAGTGGGACAATAGAAACCTTATGAGGTTCAATAAGGACAAGTGTAAAATCCTGCATTTGGGACAAAAAAACCCCATGCACCGCTACAGGCTGGGAAACATTCAGCTAAGTAGCAGCAGTGTAGAAAAGGACCTGGGAGTCATGGTGGATGGGAAGCTAGATATGAGTCAGCAGTGTGCTCTTACTGCCAAAAAGGCCAATGGCATACTGGGCTGCATCAAAAGAAGTATTACCAGCAGATCAAGGGATGTGATCATTCCCCTCTATTCTGCACTGGTGAGGCCACATCTAGAATACTGTGTTCAGTTTTGGGCTCCCCACTACAAAAAGGACTGGGACATGCTAGAGAGAGTCCAGCGGAGGGCAACCAAAATGATTAAAGGGCTGGAGCACAAGCCCTATGAGGACAGACTGAAAGCATTAGGCTTATTTAGTCTGCAGAAGAGAAGATTGAGGGGGGATTTGATAGCAACCTTCAGCTACTTGAAGGGATGCTCCAAGGAAGATGGAGCTCGACTGTTCTCGGTAATAACAGAGGACAGAATGAGGAGCAATGGTCTCAAGTTGCGGTTAGGGAGGTCGAGGCTGGATATTAGAAAAAACTTTTTCACTAGGCGAGTGGTGAAGCCTTGGAATGAGCTGCCGAGGGAGGTGGTGGAGTCTCCATCTTTGGAGGTGTTTAAGGCCCGGCTGGACAAAACCCTGACTGGGATGGTTTAAGTGGGAGTGGTCCTGCCTCTGGCAGGGGGTTGGACTAGATGGCCTGTGAGGTCCCTTCCAGCCCTAGGATTCTATGAGGAGGGACACCCGAGGGGCCATGGGTTGAGACCAAGGGGTATTGGCAGGGCTGGAAGTAAATATGCCTGCATGCACCTGGCTCTGGCCGGTGTAGTGTTAAAAACAGTGTTCCGCCAAGTTTTGTTACCCGGTTCTGTTTCTGACACTACACCGGCAGCCACGAGTCCTGCCCAAGCAAACCCTCCAGGGAGGGCTCACAAAGCCCCTGTGTGGACACAGTGCCTGCCACATTGCTAGCAGTGGGAGTCAGATAATAGATGCTATGTGACACCTCTTGCCTCCATGGCAACATCCCTGTGGCCTCGGCTGCTATGATTTGGTCTCACACAGCTGAGATTGGATTTCACACCTTGCAGGGCATGTAAGAAGCCAGCTGCCTCTGCCCAGCGTCACCGAGGTCCTGGGACAGCCCCTGCTCAGCTCCGCTGCTAAGGATGGACATGCTGCCCTGGGCTGGCCCCTGGGGACAGGGTCGCTGTTTTGATCCTTCTTTCCCTGCACAGGACTTGCTCTCCCAGCATTTAAGGCGCCATTCAGGGCTACCCCTGGCCCTGGCTGGGGTGATGACTCAGGGCCCAGACCAACTTTCAATGGGGTGCTGGGGCTTTGTCCCTTTTATCAGATCTCTGGTGGATAGAGGCCTTGCTGTTGTGATATAAATGCCACTCCAGACCCAGCCCAGGGCCTTAAACATCATCTCTCCTCCCCCAGAGGACGAGGAAGGGCAGACTAAAGAGGGAGCAACCATGTTTGCATAGCTGGGCGACTGGTGACGGTTCCTACCCAGCACTTTATTTCTGTTTGATGACAGGAAGTGTGGTAGGACCAAATTAGGAATGCATGCCCCACTCTGGTCACCAGGTTGTTCTGTGGCATTTGAATCAGTCGCCTGACTGCTCCATGACTCAGTTTCCCCATTTGTTAACATGGGAGCTTAGCAAATTGGAGGGGAGCAGGTGTATGTCACAGCTTGGTGGAGAGGAGGTGCCAGTGCCTTTGAAAACTTGGATAGTTTTTTCAGAGAGGCAGCCACCCTATAGGTTAAGTCTTAGATTCACAGATCCCAAGGCCAGATGAGACCAATGTGGCCATCTAATCTGAGCGCCTGCAGAACCCAGGCCAGAGAATTTCTGGAGCAGATCTTTTAGAAAAAAATACCTACATTTTGATTTATCAACAACTTGATATAAAAATGGTCAGTGATGGAGAACCTACCATGACCCTTGGTAAACTGTGCCAGTGGTAAAGTTCCCTCACTGTGAAAAATGGCTGCCTTATTTACAGCCTGCATTTCCTCAGATTCGGCAACCAGGATGATGTGAGATCATTCCCTGCTAGGTTGAAAAGCTCATTATCAAATATTTGTTCCCCACATAGATGCTTACAGACTGGAATCAAATCACTCATTAATTTCCTCTTTCATAAATTAAATGGAGACACTTCAAGAGCTCAATCCCTCTAAGGCATGTTTTCCAGTCCTTTATTTGTTCTCGGAATCCACTCCAATATATCAACCTCCTTCCACAAGGCCATGGAGCTGCATGGCTCTTGGTAACTGACTCAATCAAATGTTCACACATCCCGACTGCAGCTCCTGATTGTGGTTCGTGTTTCCTATCCTGCCTACTGTCAGCGCAGGGACCCAGCTGCCTGCAGAATCGAGTGCCCAGCGTGGGTGAAGTCCTTGCATTGATGATCCCTACCTACAAAGCAGCCTGCAGGCTGAAGGCAAAGATTTTACCTTCTTGGCTTCCCTCAGCCCCCAACTCAGCCAACATGCTTCATGCCTGTCACAGCTCGTTGGCAGGTCTATCTGAAAAGGATCCAGCGTGGGCCAGCAAACGTAGAGCAGCCTTTGGCCAGCTCACTGGCAGTGGACACAGAATCCAGGAACTCCGTCTCACCATGTGAGCCTTCATTGACAGACTCCCCAGCCGTAGGCAAGGCTGGGGCAGGCCGATGCATCCCAATCCAGAGGTCTCCAGTTTGATCCCTGCTCCAACGACTTGGTCAGGGGGCATCAGAGGTCTGAGTGGTGGTAAGCCTTGGACAGGTGGGTCACAGCTTCCTTGGCCATAGGGTGTATGTAGGCCTCTTTGGTGAACGGCGAATGGTCAGTTAGAGATTGCCTGGCCTTGGTTAACACAGTAACAGCTCATGAACAAAAAATCAACGGCCCCAGAGTTTATTCTCACTTGCAGTGACCCCACCCGGTGCACTGGTGTTTCAGGTCTGATGACTCTGGCTCGCCATGGGTGTTTAATTGCAGTGTAGCCCATAGCCTTGGAAACAATGTGAGACAAGCAAGGTTGGGGGATTCCGCTTGGAAGGATGGGAAGGCAAGTGACCCACCACTGGATCCATCCTTTGGAAGCTGTGCTTTGGGCAGAAAGCATTGTCTGGCTGGTGGCTTCAGAGACCCAAGTGGGGGAAAGGCGTGACTGTCAAAGCTAGGAGCATCCGTGGTCTGAGCTGCTGAGACAAAAGGCCAAACCCCACGTCTGGGGCAAATCACCAAATAGAGCCCTTGGTGGAGGGGAGTGATCTCTGGTGAGTTTAGGAGCAGGTGTGTAGATTCTCCTTGATTTCGTATTTTCTCTGCAATGCTTTCACCTTAGGAATACATGGGCTTGCTTAGGAAGGGCTGTGTGCTAACTTAATGGGGGCTATTCCACTGCGTGCTGGCTTTGAGGAGAGAAGCAAAGCAGGACTGCTGGGACAGTCTGGCTTTTGCTGGGGAGCTCCCAGTATAGACCAGGGACAGAGCATCCTGGAAATACCCCAGTCTGGAAAGAGAGAGATGCCAGTTTCCACCCACCAGAGCTATTGGCTTGTGTGAGACCTACCACTTCTTCTCACTAGGGCATCAAATAGCCATCGTCTGGCAATGGCTTGCAATCATGGCTGCCCTGGCTTCTCACTAGTGGGTAGGACACTCGTCTGGGTGGCAGCAGATGTATCTTTGGCCCCTGGCTCTGTCCCTCACTTGCTGGGTGGCCATAGGTGAACCCCTTCCTTCTCCGCTTGCTTTGTGGACTTTGTTGACTTAAATTGGAAGCTCTCCCGGACGTTGGCCGTGGTGCTGTGTATCTGTGCAGTGCCTGGCACAGCAGGGCCCTGGCTTTGATGGTGCCAGAGGGTGACCACCGGCCAGATCTCAGCTCCAGGTGGGAGCTGGCTTTGAGGCCACACTTGGTTTCCCAGTTGTGAACCAGGTCTCTTGAGAGCTGGCTGCACCTCAAATGAAAGGGGAGTATACCAGATACTTCCATCTCGGGGTGCTCTCCGGGAAATGAATTAAAGTTCAGCTTGATGTGAGAAGCTCAAGGAGGCAGATAGATTGCTGGCAAGGAAAGGTTTAACACATTCCCTCCTGGGCCTGCTCCATCACTGGGCAGGGCCAGAGATTAGGGAGGCTTGAGTGGAGTTAGAGACAATTAATGCAATCAGAAGGGTTATAAAAGGAGGGAGTGGGAGGAAGGCACCATGAAGCAGTAGGTGTTGGTGATAAGGTTGCTGCTGTGTGTCTTCCTGGCTAGGAATAGTGCCTGTCAGGGCTTGCTGTTATTTGGGCTACTTGAACAAGTGCAAGTTCTTGATTAACTGCCGCAGTGGAAAGCAAGTCATTGCTGTGCAGGCAGCTGAAGCCAACGAGAGCAAACTGCTGTAATGTGGTCCAGAAAACAAGTGGAAGAGATCAGCTCTTCTGTAGATCCATGGTGTGCCCCCCCCAGGCCTGCACCTTGAGCGTGGGTTTGCTGTGCATTTCCCATGGCTTTAGTGGAAGTGTGGAGGGAGTATTTGTCTGGAAGCTACCCCACCACTGATGGTAGTGTCAGGCCTCTCCAGGGAGACAAAGGGGCTGAGCCACAGAGGTATAAGAGAATGGCATGGGGAGGGACTGTGGATTCTCCTGTCTTATGTGTACCCCTGATACAACAGTGGGGTGCTGCTCAGTGACAGCAAACCAAGGCACCATGTTTGACACTGCTCATGTGAAACATTGCTTTTGCATGGTGCTTTGTGAGCCTGTGATACTCATTACCACAAGATGCATGGGGTCTGAAGCTCTGGAGGATGGGATTTGAATTCAAAATGACTGATAAAAGGGAGAGATTGCTCTGAAATCATTCAGGTGAAATTCCACAAGACAAGACTGCTTAGGGAGGAAAAAATCACCTATATAAATACCAAATGGGCAGTAGCTGGTTAGGCAGCAGCACAGCAGGAGGAGATCTGGGCATTAGTCTTTTTACTCACAAAAGAGTTCTCTGCTAACATCCACTCTGCAGTGGAAGTCAAAAAAGCTAACACAATGTTGGGAATCATTAGGAAAGGGATAGATATGACAGAAAAAATCATTGCTGCTCTATAAATCTATGGCCTGTCCTCAACTTGAATACTGCATGCAGATCTGGTTGCTCCACTTCATAAAAAGGTATATTACAACAGGAAAGATACAGAAGAGGGCAACAAAAATGAGTAGAGGTATGGAGAAGCTTCTATAGGAAGAGAGATTAAAAAGACTGGGACTTTTCAGCTTGGAGAAAAGGTGATGGGGGCATGAGAAAGGTCTAAAAATTCATGACTGGTGTACAGGAGGTAATTAAGGATGTGTTATTTATTCATAATACAAAACTAGTGGTCACCCAATAAAATTACTAGGCAATAGGTTTAAAATGAACAAAAGGAAGCATTTCTTCACACAATGCAGTCCACCTAGAACTCCTTGCTGGAGAACGTTGTGAAGGCCAAGACTATGACACAGTTCAAAAAAGAACTGGATAAATTCATGGAAGATAGGCCTATCAGTGGCTATTAGCCAGGATGGGCAGGGATGCAGAACCATGCTTTGAAGGGTCCTAGTCTCTGTTTGCCTCCTTTTCCCCATGGGTCTTCTGCGAGCAGGCAACACTTGTGTGCATGAGCACCTATGTTTGCTGACAACGAGGAGCTCCTGAGTATCCCAGGGGTGATGCTGGTAAATGGGAATCCCCTATCCACCCCTCTGCTGCAGTCCCTTTGCTCTCACAGGAATTTAAAACTGGCAGTGCCTCCACCTTGCTGAATCCTGGACACGCTCGGTGGCATGCCTTGGGGCCTCCAGCACTAGACCTGTGCTGATAAGAGTAACAACGTTCTGTGCCATGAGTCTAATTCAACAATATCAATTGTGTATTTAATCCATATACTTAAGTAAATTTAACAAACTAAGGAAACTTGGCATAACAAATTAAGTCCATGGGGGCAGCTGACTAAATCAATTAACAAACACAGGATACAGCAATAAATGAAACTTATCTAACTGGCATTTTCTCAGCCACTGTTTCCCCACCTCCGGAGTGCACACGCCCCTAGAGCTGAGAACCCTGTTCCCTTTCTTGCGTGGGTGCAACAAACCTCCGGCAGGCTCTAAGCAGCAGCTCTGGGACCCCCAGGAGCAATCACCAGCAACTTTCTGCATGGGCCATGTTCTTACTCCCCAAATGGAGTCTACCATGCTTTCCCATGCTCTTTGGAGAAGAGGGTCTCACTCCCTTTTCCTAAGGCACGATGGGAGTTTAGTCTCCCAGCCAGGATTTGCAGCACACAGGTTCTTTCCAAATGCAACCCTCCTAATTAAATTCAGAGGCCCCTCAAGTACAGGGTACCTACTCTGGTAATGGGCAACAGGGAACAGATCACCTGATGATGACCTGTTCTGTTCAATCCCTCTGGAGCACCCAGCATTGGCCACTGTCAGAAAAGAGGCCACTGGACTAGATGGACCATTGGTCTGACACAGTAGGGCCGTTTATATGTTTCTATGGTGGATCACAGACTGAATGAGTTAACGCTGTAATGTTGAGCTGAAAAAGGCAAATGTCATTCTCTGGTGTGTTAACAGGAAAATTGTGTATAAGACAGGGAAGGTGACTCTTGCTTTTCTCCGCATCGGCAAGTTTTCAGCTCGAGTACTATGGTGCTCCGAATTAGAGATGCTTTGAGAATAACATGGACAAATTTGGAGAGGGTGCAGAGAGCAGTGACAGAAATAAGAGGTTTAGAAAACATGGCCTGTGAGGAAAGGCTGGAAGAATTGGACCTGTTTAATCCAGAGAAGAGAAAACTGAGGGGCAACCTTATAACTCCTCAAATGTAGAAATGGTTGATATAAAGAGGAGGGCGATCAATTGTTCTCCAGGAAGGTAGGACAAGAAGGAATAGCCCTAGTTTCCAGCTGGGGACATTTAGGTTAGATATCAGGGGAAATGTCTGAACTCTAAGGATGGTTACACTTTGCAATAGGCTTCCAAGGAAGATTGTGGGATCCCCATTGCTGGAAGGTTTTAAGAACAGCTTGGACAAACACCTGTCAGGGATGGTCTATATAGACTTGGTCCTGCCTTGGTGTGGAGGGTTGGACTAGATGACCCCCTGAGGTTCTTTCTAACCCAAATTTCTGTGATTTTAAAAATCTCATTAAGGCCAAACATTTAGTGGGACTTTAAAAAGGGTTAGACACTCACATGAACAGCTTTCAGATAGATTAGGATAAAAATATCTAGGGTATACGAGCCCTCCTGTTTGGGGCATAAATCAACCAACTTGGAACTATCCCAAGGGGTTATTCCATAATTCTCCACTAGGGAATTCTTTCACCTTTCTCTTGGAGCTTTTAAGTTATGGACTGCTTTCAGAGAGAAATGCCAGTGAGCTTGTGGATGAAAGTTGATAGGATTTCAACTTTGGCTTGCTTGTTCTTGTCTGTTGGCAGGTGAGATGAAATCATGGCATGCCTGGTGCCTGGGAGGCCAGACAAACCTTAAGTGAGTTTATACAGACAGATAAATGGATGAGTGGTGGCTGGGATTTTCTGACAGGCTAGATCAGTGGTTCCCAACCTGTGGTCCAGGGAACCCCAGGGGTATGCGGACATGTTGCAGGGGTCCACGGAGCCTTCCTCTACCGGGGCCAGAATCCAGCTACAGCCCTGATGCTCCCACCAGGGCTGCCTCTCCCCACCCATGGCCAGATCCTGGCAAGGGAATGGGGCCCTGGCAGCTCCCCAGCAGGGACAAGGGCAGGGGGCCATAGCTGCTGCAGCTTCACTCCCCAATGGTGTGGGCAATGGTGGTGGCAGCGCTGCTCGCTGGCTGTCCCAGTGGTGCGGGCCAGATTACATAATCAGCCGGGGGGCTGCAAAAATTGTTTTAGTTAAAAAGGGGTCCCCAGCCTGAAAAAGGTTGGGAACCACTGGGCTAGATGAATCAGTGAAGGTGGGTGGACAGCACAGAAAAGTTTTCCTGAATATTCATTCAGAATGAATGTCTCTGGCCATGTTCAGCCCCTTTTTCATTTCATTTTTGGAGCGTATTTGTGCAAATGAATTCGATCAGCGTAAACCCTTCTAGCAGGTGAACCATAAGGCGGCAGCTGGCCAACATTCTCAGCTCATGGGTCCTGGCTTGAGGAAACAATCTGGCATTAGGCATAGAGCAAGGGGATCCTGTTCAGCAGTGGCTTTCATGTATAGGGTCAGGACCCAGTACCGGATCACAGACCCTCAGGCACTGGGTCGTGACACCCCCCTACTGCTGCTGCCAAAAGACTAAAATGCATTGCTCAAAGATGGAATTGTTGGGTCACGGGCATAAATGATTTTTTTCAACTGGGTCCTGAAGAAAAAAGTTGAAAACCACTGCTCTACAGGAAAACACTCATTTGTACAGGTGTAATACCTGCCCTTTCCTGTTACTCAAGCGGCCAGTCCTCTGTCAAATCTATTTAATTAATAGATATGTATTAAAAGAGAAATTTCAAACCTAACCTAACTCTACCTTTATTAATCCTATCATTAAAATTTATATAAAAGGGCAGTTAAATATATAAATAAATCTGTAGCCAATGAACAGTAGTATAGCAGGACTATATCTCTTGTAAAATTTAAGATTTGGAGAATAACTAATTAATTTAAGGGAGCCGAAGGAATCCTGAAACTGAGAATTCAAGTTCCCATTTAAACTTTATCATTAAAAGTGCCAGCATATCAGCAGTAGCATACACAACCATCCTGCTGATACTCTCCTTAAAATGTTTACAAGAATCAATCCCTAAAAAATTAAATAAATCATCATTATCCTCAGTCCATTTACCTCTGGCCCCAGTTACAAAACCAAAAAAGCAGATGGTCTTACCTCCAATCACCATTCTTACCTCCTCTTCTAATATTCAGTCTTTCTTCTGTGGGCAGCCTCCAACCCATCAGCATTATCCTCCTGCCTAACAACCACATCCACCATAGCAGTGAGCCCATCCTTAACAAAAACCACATCCGGTTTATGCAACATACCACCCTTTTTTCTAAGTTGAGGTTCCATCCACACCTTCCATCCACATTTGCTTCCCTTATCTAGTAAATCCTTAACCACCCTAGTATGTCTTCTAATATGGGCCTCTTTTGTTTATACACATTGTCCAGAGATCTGTGGGAATAGTTTCTTCAACCTTACCACACCATTGACATAATACAACCATTCCAACTCTTCCTCTAGATAAGGTCTCTCTAGTGGGGAATACATTTGCTCTCATCTGCAGTGCACTGATAAAAGAAGAAGACCCGACCAAACAAGATTGTCTTAAAAAGGAATTACTAATTAACTAATTTT
Source organism: Podocnemis expansa (assembly GCA_007922195.1). Classification (NCBI taxonomy): domain Eukaryota; kingdom Metazoa; phylum Chordata; order Testudines; family Podocnemididae; genus Podocnemis; species Podocnemis expansa. The sequence continues at coordinate 4,079,104 of ML682073.1, read as the reverse complement.
TAAAATACCTAACCCCAACACCCTAACATTTCATTTGACACCACCTTTTATATTCTTCCTGCTGCCATGTTTTAGCACTTTGGGTAACAGCACTAGACATAATGATTTTATCCACCAACTTCTCACCAGCATATAAAAATGCCAAATCCAACCCATCATCTCTAGAAACAATGTGGTTCCTCCATTTATGAATCAATGTATTAGGAATCTGCACACTAAATTTAGTTATAGCTAAACCCCCATCTTTAACCTGCACATAAAACAATCCATTGGGTACCCATTGAGGTAGATGTGAAATATCCTTCAATGTTTTCCTCACTATAAGATCTAACTCACTTAAAACATAAAAAGGAGCCTCAATTAAAAGTAAACCATAAAATAATTTTGGTAACATATAAACCTTTAAAATAGTCAATTTCTGGACCAGCTTCAACGGAACTCTACACAAACCATTACACCATTCCTTTCATTTTTCCACTGGGGATGCTTTTTCAACCCCTATCCAGGAGTCTACCTTAGCCCCTAAATACCTCTCTGCTTGTCCTGGCTGAACATAATTATGCTCCTTGCCAATAAACCATTTCCTATGTGTGGGGCAATATGAAAACCTTTAGTTTTCCTTACATTGATTTTCAGGCCAGTATTTTTCCAAAAGCTATTTAAACTCTCCAAATTAAAATCCATACCCTGATAAGAACAACTTAAAATGGCCACATCATCAGCAAATGCCAAAGTAGTTATCTTCCTACCTTGAATTAAAAATCCTAAACCCTCCCTTTCTAACTTTGTTAAAAGCGAATCTAAGGCAATATTAAATGAAATAGGTGATAGTGGGATTCCTTGCTTCACCCCACTTTTCATAAAAATAGGTCCTGAACATTCCTCTCCATCAGTATTCTCCCCAAGACTTGAAATTAGGGGGAGTATAAGGTGAGGTATATGGGGGGGCGTGATGCTGTCTGGGTTTGGGGGACTGTTTATGGTTGTCTTTCATATTAATATTCCATATTTGCAATAATCCGTATGTGATACGCCATGTTTGGTACCAATACAAAGATTTCAATCTGCTAGGAATGATTATATGGCTTATATATAGGTGCCAAATCTGTATTAGGGATTAGGAATATGTTTGTTCTGTTCATGTTCCAAGTTATTTGATTCTAAGGCAATCCCAGACTGGGTGTCTGCAAAACCATTGTCCTCTTAATGGCCCATTAAGGTAACTCCCAGCTATGGTGGGCCTAAGAAGAAACCTTTTTGATGAGTCACCCAGACTGACCATGTGACTCAACTCCATTTTGATTTGGCAAGGACCCTGAGAGCATGGGGAAAGCAGAGGTAATAAAAGGCAGTGGCTCCATCTCCATTTTGTCTTCAGTCTTCAGTCAGTCTGCAACCAACACCCTTTTCTGGAACTATTCTTCTGGGACTGAGATGGTGCTGGATGTCTACCAGAGGAGTTGAATTAAACTGCAAACTGCTAATTCTTGAAGGACTTGCTTTCTATGGACTCTAAATCATTCTTATGTATATGATTCACTTTGACCCTTTAACTACTCTCATATTTTGTTTCTTTTTTTTTTACATTAAACCTTTAGTTGTAGTTACTAAAGGATTGGCTGGCAGCGTGGTACTTAGGATAAGATCCAAGCCTCTATTGTTCTGGGTGATGTGGCTGGCTCTTTGAGGTCAGGAGAACCTATTTCTTTAAGAGACCCAGGTGGCTAGGCAGGGATCAGAGGAGCTGATATGCAGTAAAGGGAGCTGTTTCTATTTTGTTATGCTTGGCAATGATCACAGTGGGAAATCAGAAGCATGTTTTGTTATGGACTGGGAGACTGTTTTAGGTACCACCCATCAGTGGTTTGAGGTTTTGGCCCCCGGTTTTGCAGCTTGCCCTGATTTTGGCACATTCAGGTTATCCCAGGAGGCCTGGGTCACAGGGGATGTTGGGGTGCTCACTAAATTGGTATAACTGTTACTAGCTGACAATTAGGGGGTGTTGAGAAATTCAGGAGGGTGTAAGGGGAGTGTTAGGGAAATCCCTGCTCTCCATTTTAAACCTTGGTTATACAGTTCTGACACAAATCTGTAACAACATCTATAAAAATTTCACTAACCCTAAACCTACGCAAGGCACTTAAAATATGACCACGTCCTATCGAATCAAAAGCTTTTGCCAGATCCACAAATACAACCGCCAACTCATTCCTATTTGTTTCAGCACCCTTAATCAGCTTTTCCAAAATAGAGATATTCTCCTTGCAACCTGGCACAGATATAAAAGCCCTTCTGTTGTGAACAGATTTTAAAGGCTGCTGACAATCTCTTGGCCAGTATCTTAGTATAAAGTCTAAGCCAAACTGAGCCAATCATCAGATATCTCCAGGAGGACATCTTCTTTAGTTCTTCTAGGTCCTGAACTTTTGGAATTAAAATAGTTCTATTTTCTTTAAGGAAAAATGAGGGGCTGCCTATTAAAAACCCAAATATTAAAAATCCTCATTAAAATCTTAGCATCTAGATTAAAAATCTCCCATAAATCTCCAATCAAAAAGCTATCTGGACCAGGAGCACTAGTCCTCTTAAACTCCCTAAGTGCATTCCTAACCTTTCTTAAAATCAGCCCCTCTAATATATCAAGGGTGGCTATCTTCTTTCACCATGAGGAGGTTGCGGTTGGAGTTACCACATAGAGGCTGTCCTCAATGACGGGTTTCTGTCAGTGTAATGCCTAGTCCTAATGGGAGGGTGGAAATAAGCTTCACTCTTGGAGAGAGGTGCCCCTTACGGCCCTGACTCAGTCATTAAGAGGGTCCTGAACAGAGCAAGGCTTACTGGTCTACCCACCCAATTTCCTTTCTTCTTTACGGATTGAATTTTCCAGGTCATTTTCCAAGCTCCTAGGGCATGAGGTTATGAAGAAAACTGTTTCTGCCAGTTGCAGAGTCATTTATTTATAGATGTGACCTTATTCGCTTAGTAGTAATCTGGGTTTGTGACGACCTGAAAACACAAGTTTCATATGAAGGTGGATGATGAAATAGTAGCTGTCCAGCAAGCAGGAGACCACAACTAGCTATCATACATTTGTGTTTAAGAAATGGTTTCCAACTTTCACCCCGACTCCCTGCCCATCACAGACAGTTCCAATGCGGGAGTGTTGCCATCTCCTAGTCAAAGAGTTTAAGGACAGAATGGATAAGACCTTCTCATCTGATCTGTATGTCATAGGCCGCCAAACCCACCCTGCATCCGCATCCTAAACCCAACAGCCAAAGTCAGACCTACATGTTAAACCCCACCCCGACTCTTGATATGAGTCACAGGCAAATAACAGGAGGGACCATGGTGTCCTAGGTCCCTTCAATGACTGGGAAATGATGATGTACAGTATACTCAGATATTCCTGGCCTCCACTTTTACTCTTTCTGCATCCACAGCCCCAAGCTACTGGACTTAATCAACTATTTGTATTACCATAGTGCCTAAGAGCCCAAGTCATTGACCAAGACTCCACTGTGGTAGGTGCAGTCCAAATGTAGAACAAAAAGATGGTCCCTGCCCCAAAGAGTTACAATCCGCACAAAAAACAATAGACTTGGCAGGGGCACAAGGAAACGAGAAGACAATGCTGGCCCACATGTTGGGTGATGGCCCAGCTCACCAGTGGCCTCATCACACCAGCGCTTTGGAGGCATCATGGCAGAGGATTGTTTTAAGGAAGGCTCTCAGCAGAATAATGAATTAGTTCTGTGAGTTTATGGGGAATCTAGAGAAAGTAGAAAAGGGGCTCGTTTGAACATTTAACAAGTGGATGATGGAAGCTTGGCTCAAGGGCTCATTGGAGGCAGGAGTTGATGTCTTAATAATGTCCATCAATGTGCCCTTATTGCCAACTGCATATTGGGCTCCATTAGTAAGAGCACTGCCAGAAGATGGAGGAATGTGATTTTTTTCCTCCATTTGGCACTGGGAAGGCCACATCTAGAGTACTGTATCCAGTTTTGGACCTTCCACTACAGGAAGGGTGTGGAGAAATTGGAGAGAGTCTAGCGGAGGGCAACACAAATGATGAGGTGGCTGGAGCACATGTCTGAGAAGGACAGATTGAGGGAACTAGGCTTGTTTAGTCTGCAGAAGAGAAGAGTGAGGGGGTATTTGATAGCAGCTTTCAGCTACCTGAAGTGGGCTTCCAGGGCAGATGGAGCCAGACTGTTCTCAGTGGTGGCAGATGACAAAACTAAGCAATGATCCCAAGTTGCAGTGGGGGAGGTCTAGGTTGGATACTAGGAAAAATGGTTTCCCTAGGAGGGTGGTGAGGCACTGGAATGGGTTACCCAGCGAGGTGATGGAATCTCCACTTTTAGAGGTTCTTAAGGCCTAGCTGGACAAAGCCCTGGCTGGGATGATTTGGCTGGGGTTGGTCCTGCTTTGAGCAGCAGATTGAACTAGATTCCTCCTAAAGTCCTTTCCACTCTAACCTTCTAGGAGTCTCTGAGAGAGGATGTGTTCAGAGGCAGAGAAGAGCCTTCACAGTAAAAACAAGGATGGTTCCCCCTTTGCAGGAAATCTGGCTTGTGCTAGGCAGGAGGTCAAATTAGTTGAGTTAATGTTCCCATCTCGCCTTAAAACTTGACAAATCTCCTTTCATTGGAAATGAAAATGCCAGTTTTATTTGCCAAAGCCACCGCCTTGGTCATTCTGCCTTTAGAACCTGTCCTTTGATTCCACTCTTTGATTCCAGCTAGAGACTGTGCCCCCCAGTGCTGGGAGGATTTTAGTCATGGCTCAGTGCACGCAGCCAGTTGGGTGAGTGGAGCATTTGTTGTCGCTTCCACGGCTGCTCCTTCCTGATAGCAAGAAGATTCTCTGCCCCAAGATGTCAACCTGAGGCAGGGCCAAGTAAACCTTCTGGGAGGTTTTTGTTTTAATCAGCTACCATTTGGCATAGCATCTGCTCCTGAACATTTTCAGTGAAAATCAGCAACTCCTGGAAGGTCTGGAAGGGAATCTCTGTTGAATAGATGGCATATTATCTTGGAATCATCTCTGGCCCAATATGGCCAGGGTCTCTTTGCAGTCTTGGATAGACTGGAGAAAGAAGCTGAATATTTAATACCCAGTGTGAATTTTCAAAAGGACAAAGTTAAGTTTCTAGGCCAGGTCGCTGATGGAGCTAGGGGTCAGACCACATCCAGAGAAAGTGATAACAATTAGCCCAGATGAAGGGCCCTCAGCATGCCAGTGAAGTGCATGAATTCAGGGGCATGGTGAAAGACCTAGGGAAATTCCTACCCCCATCTGGTGAAAAGGTCAAAGCCATCATGAGATCACCTGTGTCCACAAATTTCCTGGTACTGGGGAACTAAACAGCCAGATATTAAGCAAAATAAAGCAAGACCCTGAGTACTTCACCAGTTTTGGTCTCATGTAAACCCACTGAAACCACCATGGTTTCAGCTGATGTCTCATGCTGTGGGGTGGGGGTAGTCGTCCTTTAGAAACAGTCTCACTTACTGCCTGCCTCACGTACACTCTCCAATACAGAGCAGTGCTATGCTCAAATAGAAAAAAATACTGCCCACTTCACCTTAGTGTATGTGCAATGTGCCCCAGGTGGCATGTGACCAGGATTCACCACTGAATTTGGTCCACTGGTTGGATCATTAGCTGCCCCAACTTGGGCTGGGCACTGACGGGAAGTGTGACACGAACACCGATGAATGCTCTAATTATAGCCACTAAAGGAGCTTGTGAATGTTTCAGATGCGCCTGTGGCCAAAGAATCCATGTGAAAATTGAGCATAAATGGCTAGTCTCTCTTCTAGATTCAGAAAAGCTACATGAGATAGAACATCTTCGGATGAGACTCGTGAGGCTTTAGTCCCTATAGCTCACATACCCGAGAACATCTCACTGCAGCTGATATGTTCAGCAGGGCCCCAATACCAGACACAGCACAGTAAGAATATAAACAGGAAGATGTGCTCAGAGATGCTTTTCTAGATGCAGCACATGCAACTTTACTGATCACAGAAAAATGCCTGCTAGATCTGAAAAAGAAGCAAGGGGATGATTGGCTACAGTTGTCCCTTCTGGCTTTGGAACCTCTGAATTATTGAGCTAAGTTATGGCTCATGGCTAAGTAAGCTGTGCAAAACAAAGTCAGAAACTACTATGAAACCACAGTGGGTGATTTCCCGGGATCTTATCATAACAACGAGCCAAATCAGCTGGGAGGCAGTATTAATTAGGAAAATGTGACTGATTATTGGGAATAATTTATGAATATTTTTCCTACATACACCAAAAGCTACAATCTCACAACTGAGGAAAAAGACCATGACAGTTAAAAAACTGACCTGGTTCAGAGGGAAAAATAAGATAGCTGTAAAAAATAACAAGTGGAAGAAAGGAAAAATTGAGTAATGAATACAAATCAGAATTTTGGAATTGTAGAAAATTGATTAGGGAAACAAAGGGACCCAAGGAGAAATCTGTGGCCTGTAAAGCTGAGGACATTATGGAGTTTTAAAATACGTTAAGAACACAACAAAATCCTGACAATGGTATTGGTCGTTAATTGATGGAAATGACAGAATTGCCAAATATAATGCAGAAAATGTAGACATGTTCAATAAATATTTCTACTCTGTATTTTGGGAAACACAGAGATAGTAGTGGAATGGCATATCTCATCCTATGGTGGTGGTAACACTCTATCCAGGAGACTGGAAGAAAGCTAATGTCCCAATTTTAAAAAAAAGGGTAAATAGAATGACCCACGTAATTACAGAACTGTCAGCCTGACATTGATCTTGGGCAAATAATGGAGCAGCTGATATAGCACTCGCTTAATAAAGATTTAAAGGAACAGTAATTGATGCACATCAACATGCATTTATGGGAAATAGTTTGACAGGATCCAACGTAATTTTTATGAGATTATAAATTTGGCTGATAATGGTAATAAATAGTGTTGATATAACATACTAGGGCTTCTGTAAGGGGTTTGAAATGGTATCATGCATCATTTTGATTAAAAACACTAGAGCAATTTAAAATTTGCAGGGTGCATGTTAAATGGATTAAAAACTGGCTAAAAGATAGGTTTCAAAATGTAATTGTAAATGGGGAATTGTCATCCAGTGAGTGCCTGTCCAGTGGGGGCCTGCAAGGATCGGTCCTTGAGCTAGTTCTCATTTTTATTAATGACTTGGAAGGAAACAAAGCAATAGTTGATAAAGTGGGCAGATGCCCCTAGAAGTGGGGGAATAGGAAATACTGAAGAGGACAGGTCACCAATTAAGAGAATCCTGGATCTCTTGGTAAACTGGGTGCAGGGTCAGATTAAGACATGCTGAGGCCCTAAGCTATGTCAACATTTAGAGGCCCCATACTATAAAATATAAAGAGAAAAAAGTGCATTACATTATAACAGAAAGGGTAATGAACAATAAACAACAAACCATTATATTTGCATATATACATAGACAAAGATGTAACAAAAAAACAACTAAATAAAACATACATCTTGCAAAAAGCCTTATTTGCATTATCAATTACCTTATGATAAACTTTCTTAGTTATCTACAACATATTTAGAGGCCCCTCATAATGTGAGGCCCTAAGCCATGGCTTAGTTGGCTTGTGCCTAAATCTGGCACTGACTGGGTTCATGCAAATAATATGCATTTTAATATGAGTGAGTGTAAATGTAGACATCTTGGAACAAAGAACACAAGCCCTCTTTGTAGGAGGGCAGGGGACCCTATCCTTAGGAAGCAGCGATGCTCAAAAAGGTTTGGACGTGATGGTGGATAAGCAAATGAACATAAGATCCCAGTGTGATGCTATGAGCAAAAGTGATTCTGGGATGTAAGCAGAGGAATCTTGAGGAGGAACAGAGAGATTATTTTACTTCTGTATTTGGCTGCTGAAATCCTGTGTCCCATTTTGGGGGCCACAGTTTCAGAAGAATGTTGATAAACTGGAGGGGGTTCGGAGTATGATTAAAGGATTGGAAAACCTGCCTGGTAGTGATAAACTCAAGGGCTATGTTCACACGTAGATGCTTATTTTGAAATAAATTAATTTGAAATTAGCTAATTTGAAATAAAATCATTATTTTGAATAACTTAAATCGAAATAAGCAAAAACCTCAAATTGGAATAGCAAGTCCAGACACAGGCCTTGCTATTTCGAATCAGGAGAGGGGCACCATGGGAGGTGTGGCAACATGGCCCCCTCCCTGAGCCATGCCCCCACCCAATATATAGAAAAAGGAAGGCACCCTGGGAAGGAGAAGGGCAAAAGTGTAAATTCAAAATAAGGGTTATTTTGAAATAACACGTCCGAACGGCATTATTTTGAAATAACCATTTTGAAATAACAGGTATTTCGAATTAAAGTAGGTTTAAGCTATTTTGAAATAATGTCTCTTGTTTCGAAATGATGGAGCTCGTCATTTCGAAACAAGAAAACGTCGTGTGGACCTAATCTTTTTAAAATCAAAATAATCAGTGTTATTTCAGTTTAAAAGATACACGTGGACATAAGAATTCAATTTATTTCACTTGTCAGCAAGACAGTTTAGTGTTGACTCTCTTGCAATCTATCAGGACCCACACAGAGCACAAATATTTAATAAAGGGTTCTTCAACCTAAAAGAGAAAGGTTTAACATGAAGAGATGGAAGCTAAAGCTAGACACATGCCACCTGGAAATAACGCGCACATTTTTATCTGTGAGAATAATTATCCATTGGAGCAATTCACCAAGCATTGTGGTGGATTCTCCCTCACTGACAATTTTAAATCATGACAGGATGTTTTCTTGGGGCAGTTCTCTGACCTGTGTTATCCAGGCGATCAGACTAGATGACCACCCTGCTCCCTCCTGGCTTTGGAATCTAGAATCCTCTAAACCAAGGTTTGTTGTTGAAAGGGTCCGGGCTGGTTTCTCCCATATCAGTGCAACAGGGAATCCCAGACACGTGAGGGACACCAAGGCATTACAAAATGCAGGGAGACTGAAACTGTTGGGTGGTCTAGGTGAACTAACCTGTACGGCTAAGCAGCCAAAAATGTGATATTCTTGCTTGCAGGAGAACTGAGCCCCCAGAACAGGTACTACCCTCTGCTATCCAGACAGGACAGGGCAGAAAGTGGAGACCGATTCTTTCTGTCTAGACTGTCATCACAAAATACTACAACCTGACTAGCTCTCGAGGTCCATTGGAGTTCACAGGTTGCTCAGCACCACAGCAAGTGCAGTTGTGGAGGAGATGAAACCCATCTTACCTACTTTGGCATGCCAGAGCAAGTTAGCCCTGATACTGGGACCTTATCTGAGGTGTGCAGACCTTTTAGAGGTGTGGCTTCACTCATGTCACATCCAGTCCATAGTCAGAGAAAGAGTCCTTTGGATCTCCATCTTCTCCTGTTGGTGTATCAGCCAACACCTCTAGCAAATGGATTCAGCCACCTGGAACTGCTGTTAAGAAAGTTGAAGTCTGTAACCCCAGCAATCTCTTCCAACTGAGGGGTGTCAAACTCATTCAATGTGGGGGCCACGTTGGAAGGTAGCACACTTGTCATGGGCCATGTGGCTGCACAGTTTCCCCAACCTTTCCCCCTCCATTTTCAGAGCAAGAAAGTGTCATTTTGTAGTCCATTTTCTGATCATAACCTCCCAAAAACCGATCATGATCCGGCCTGCGGGCCGTGAGTTTGACACCTCTGCTTGTTTGTTGGCCTCATTTCCTGAGCTTCTGGAAGGCAGATCAATTTGGAAAACCATCCTGGGCCTTTAACAGTGGCATGAAATCAAATCCTTGAGGGAACTGATCCAGGAGATCATGTTTGGATGAAAGATTCCCAAGATAAAGGAAGAGTGCAGGGATGTGCCAGACCCTTTCAATGCAGCTAGTTTAAGTAGGAATTCTTGGTAGGGCCAGTAGGAATTCTCCAAAGGAATCAGTGTCAGTTATTTGTTTGCTTTTTGTTGTTGCTGTTGTTTTTGGTTTTTTGCATCCCTGGGTGCACCCTGATTGTAATCCTGAGATTGAACCTGAAAATAAAACCCTACTGGTCCACTCAGAATCACCAGCAAGTCCTTCCATTCCTCGTCCCGTAAGGAGATAGCCCGCTAGACCCGGACAGCCTCCCACACTTCTGGAGAACTATGTACGAACTTGAGAATTCAACAACATCTGGATCTTTGCAGCCAAATGTCCTGTAAAGGCACAGAATTAATCCCTGACCCAAGGCTGAAGGTTCAGGCCATCTACCTGCCTCTCACAGGGCTGTTTGTTCTTGTTTTGCATTGGTTTTTCCTTCCTGCAAAACTTCTTTACTAACAAGTTTGGACCAAGGTTTTATCGACCTTGAATGGGGGAAGAGGTCTTGGTTCTGAACGCTCACTAGGGAGCATGTAGCAAGGACCCTGGCTATACGGGAGAGATAATCTTGTTTCCCCCCATGCCGCCTCAACATGCTCAGCTACATGTCACAGGCCCCGCCTGGCTACAGAGACTCTCCTTTAGCACAACTGATAGGAGATGGTGTCTTGGGAGCCGAAGGAGTGGTGTTCTAGCCCAGGCTACTGACGTTCACAGCGCCTGCAGTGTATGGCACAGGGACTGTGGGGCTGGGAAAAAGAAGTTGTTAAATCTGACTCCAGAAGATACTGTGTTCCTGATCATTTCCCTGGGTCCTGCAGCCCATGTTCTGCTGGGATCCCTCTACAACGATGCTGTTGATTTGGGGTAGGTGGAAGATAGTAGGATACGCTCAGGCAATGCGAGAGCATCCCAAGCTCTTCCTTATAAAAACAATGGGCCGTGCCATCCCTGGCTCCTGAGCTAACTCAGGGTCCTGGTGATCAGCACAAACAGCCCAATGCCCAGATGCAAAACCACCCTGCAAAGTGGCTGGCAGGAAGCAATCTGCAAATTCATTGCGCAAATTCAGCTGCCTTTCTTCCATGCAAGGATATTATTAAATCATAACCTGGGGGAAACAACTATGAGGAAAGATGAGAGTCTCTCAGCTCCACCCAGCACCCTTGTTTTCTATGAGGCATCTCCTCCTCTAGTTGCATGCCCGGGTGCTGGCTTAGAGGTCTGCACATGTTTCCGTGTGCTCATAGAAAACAATTGGGAGAAAAATGCCTGAGCACAAATTGGGCCATAAATGTCGTGGTGGCGTATCTTTTTCTTTATTATTATTTTATGTTTTATTTGCTGCTGCGGTTTGTTTTCCTTGTTTGGTTGATTTGGATCTTGAATAACTGCATGGCAAATGGAGTCAGATCGCAGGCATTCATTATCTGCTTGCCTGGCACCCTTCACAAATAAGGTCTGGAAGAATTATAACTGTGATCGTTCATCTGAGCTGAAAGCCTCCAAGACCATTAAAAGCTTTCAAATGAGGGCTCAGAGGTGATTCCAGAGAGTGGGGGAGAATGAATATTTCCCATTGATCCTATGGTAGGTGAGTTAATAAATTTATAATAATAAATCTAAAGAGGCTGTCACCCAGTGGGAGCCTGAAAGCAGTGTGTTGGGCTGGTGTGTGCAAATTGGCTTTGAACTGCAGAGCAGCCCTTTGGCTTCTTTTTGCTTGATTTGGTTATATATTTTTGTAGGAGATAAAGAAGGCTGGATCAGATTACAAAGAGCCCAATAAATCACCCTACGCAGTTGGGTGACATACCACGAAAGATGTATTAGCCATGTCCCGAAGAGGGTGCTGCTTTCAGGGAGTCAATCTAAACCTCATTATAGCTTGGGCAATAAATTGCAGCAGGCCGAGGGCTTCCCGCTGGTTAACGTCAGGTCTTTGGGATGCGATACCAAGCTAAGGCAGGGTTTTTTAATACGAGGTAATAAGACTTCTCAGAGAAACCCCACAGAAATCATTGGAGTGTGCCAAGATTCTTGAAATGGAGGTAAGTATAAGCCCAAGTGAGGATTTCACCACTGCTTGTTCCCCACTCCCTAGGTCCCAGGGAACGGGAGGCCTGGAGAAGTAGTGAGTTCTGGTTTGAGCATTTTGGAAATCAGAGATTTCTCCAGAGAACCAAGTAGCTATTCTGTAAATTGCCAATAGATGGCACTTTCGCCTCTTAACTACAGCCAGCTGTTGGCCCAATGAAAGATACAATCTCACCCACCTGGTGTCTGCTTCTCTAACTTCCTCTCTCCATCATGCTTTAGATCAGGGGTCCCAAACATGCCGCCCACATGCAGCCCCTAAAGCTATTTCCTGCGGCCCACAAGGACACTATCATTACCGATATTTGCAATATTGTTGCACGAAAAGGTTTCAGTGGTGCGGCCCTCGGGCTAATGTACTAGTCCTCATGCAGCCCTTGTGGTGATTTGAGTTTGAGACCCCTGGTCTTGATAAGAGACCTGGGTTGTGACTAAAATGTGGGGCTTTGGAAATGGGCAGAGGAGCAGGGTTTAAGGTAAGCATTGGGCAATCCTCGGCTTCTAATGAGGAATGTGAGGGATCAAAAATGCAATTAAGGCACAGCCAATAACGTAGGAATTTCCAGATTCAGATCAGACCCTTGGGCCATCTAGTCCATGAGTCTGGAAGTGGCCAGCAGCCAGTGCGTCACTGCCAGGTGCAAGATTCTGCTGTGTGAACAGTTATGGAATAACCTGCCAACGGGGGAATTTTCTTTCTGACCTCCGATGGTTGGTTAGTTTATGCCTGATGACAAGGTGTATCCTGGGGCAATAGCAATTTATATTCTATAGCGCTTTTTGGCTTATGAGGCTCCAAATGCTCAGATACATACATGCAAGGCACAGGCACCATTTCATGTCTGAGTCACAGCCACGTGTGTCTAGCAGCACAGTGTTAAACCACAGGAATGGAGAGGAGTCCAGGAAAAATTTCCAGAGGGGTAGCCGTGTTAGTCCGTATATAGCAAAAACAACAGAAGTCCTGTGGCACCTTAAAGACTAACACATTTCTTTAGGCATAAGCTTTTGTGGGCTGCAGCCCACTTCATCAGATGCAGGAAAAATCTGTGTCTTACTGAAAGTAAATGTGAATACAAGGCTGGGAAGCAGAATGCTATTAACGAAGAGGGAATTTGCAGTGGCCAGACCCTTGGAGCAGAGACTGCCCCCACACCCCACCCCATCTCTTGTGAAAATTGCCATGGACTTTTCAGTTATCCGGCCTCAAGAGCTCAGCAAGTGTCTCAGTGGAGAGACAACACCTCCAGTAACACACCCGACTGGACCATTGAATCAGCCCTGACCCAGAGAGCAGGATCTCATGCCAACTCATCAAGACCTGGAGCACCCGGCTTTTCCTTGGCAGGTTTCCCATCCAAACAGCGAGCAGGCCCAGACCTGCTGAGCAGACAGGATCACAGAGCGAGGTGCTCTGACTGCAAATGTCTACTGACCAAACGCATCTGGATTCAAGCTGACAGGTACCTAACAACTAAGTCCCCTGCCTGGTGTATAAGTGCCTCCATATCCAGCTGGCTTTGATTAGTGAAATTATGGTTGCCATGGAACCTGAACACTTGTTCTGAAACAGCCAGCCTTCTCCCAAAATTTCTGGATCAGCCCTGCAGAGAGATGCATGTGGTAATGAAGGCCATTTCCCTTCCCTTAATGCTGATTGACTGCACCTTGACAACCACAAAAGGACTTTCCTTTCAGTGAAATATGGAACAAAAACCCAAATGAGTTACAAGGATAAATGCATGCTTGTACACCTGCTTCTGCATTGGTGATTTCAGTTGCTGGATGCCTCAGAAATGTTCTCAAGCAAGCAGGTCATTCTCAGACTGTGCCATAGTATCGAAGGCTAGAATCTCCTGAGAATGTCTATGAAGAGGAACAATTTATGCAGCTGTCATTAACTCATATTAACTGCTTCCTGAGGTATCATCCCAGCTTTGCAGCGATGGCAGTCTTGGGAACTGGGGCTAGGGACTCTGAAAAGAACTTGGGATAATGGTAGTTAACCAAAACAAGGAGTCCTGTGGCGCTTTTAAAGACTAACCAATGTATTTATCACATGAGCTTTCATGGGCACAATCCCACTCCATCAGATGCGTGAAATGCAAACTGCAGTATGAAGATGAGAGACGAGTAAGTCACAAAGTCAGTTCAGACTTTTTCAGCAAACCATGGAAGTTGTTTTGATTCAAACAGAACATGAGCACCCTGGGTGATGCTCTAGCTAGGAAGGGCATATGTGATTCCTGGGTTACAAACAGACCGAGTCGAAGTAGAGCGGTGGTGTGATGATGTTGCACACAGAGCTAAGACTCTGCCTAGATGCCGTGTCCTCTTCTGGTGTCCATACTTCATAAAGGACATTGACTATTTGGGAAAAGGTTCAGAAAAAAGTTACAAGAATGAGTTGAAGTCTGGAAAACCTGTTTTGAGAGAATAAAGAAACTCAATCCATTTAAGTTATCCAAGAGACATTTAAGAGGTGACTTGAAGACAACCTACAATTACAGTCATGAGAAAGTTCCAAAGGAGCAGCCGTGTTAGTCTAGTTCAGCAAAAAAACCAAAGAGTCCTGTAAAACACACAACTCATCCTGTGGCACCTTTAAGGGCTAACACATTTATTTATCTCATGAGCTTTCATGGGCACAATTCCACTCCATCAGATGCATGCAATGGACAGATTTGGAGGGTCTCTCTGCAAAAGAACAAATGCACACAAATCAAACACCAAGAATGGCAGCATTCAAAAACCAGCAGGGGAACACCTCAACCTCCACACCCACTCTGAAAGATGTGTATTGCCGACAGTAAACGGGTCTTGAATCTAGCTAAAAAAAGGAATGACATCCTTGATCCGGAAGATGGAAATTGCAGCTAGACAAATTCACACTAGAAGTAAGCAAGGGTAATTAATGACTGGAACAATTTACCACGGGGCTTGGGTGATTTTCCATCATTAAGAGTCAAGAGTGGATATCTCTTTCCAAATGACCTACTCTTGCTCAGCTTGAAGTGATGAGCCCATGCGGGAATCCAGGGCTGTGTTTTTTGACTGGTTTTGTGCAGAAGGCCAGACAGGATTATAATGATGGTCCAGGCGTGGTTTAAAATCTGTGAAAGTCAAGTTCTCCCTCCAAGTCTCTCTCCAAGAGGAAGAATGGTCAGATTTTTTCCATATTGTTGGTGCGATCCCCTCCTGAGAATCACATAGAAATGCCATGCAGGAGCAGATCCATGATCTGTCAAATGCCCTGTCCAGGCCAGCACTGAGTGATTCAGAAAAAGATGTGAGACCCCCACAGCTGGCGGTTGAGGGATAACCAGGAAGTTTCTTCCTTAATTCCCAATCAGTAAAAGGTTTTATACTCTGGTGCAGTAACACTCACACCCCTCCCAAAATTCTTGGGAGACTCTAATCCTTATTATATGGTTACCCCATAATATCCAGTATGTGACTAATGCACCAAGACTAGAGGTGCATCAGAACTGACAGAAAACCACAGGTTGGGTCTTGTCTTTCCAGTCATGCTTCACTTTTCCTGAATGAGAACTATGACAACTGTCATCATTTCCAGGCCTGGGCTGGAGCTGTGTGAACTGGTGGGTCAGACTGGGAGAGGCTGTTGGAGAGACCTTCCAACACAGGAGATGCTGGGCTGGCCAGGGGAAGGCACGTTCTGTTCTGCCCTGTATGGTAGGCTGAGACTAAAGCGGCAGGAGTGCCGGCTGTGGTTTGTTTTACAAGCCCTTTTTCTCTCAGAAATGCTTTGTTTGAACTAGTCATAGCAGCCCTTTGTTTGAAGGAGGCTGTGGGGCACCCTTCAGGAAAAGGACAGGAGCCTGGAGAGGGTCCAAAGGTGGGTGGATGAGTGCGACACATGACGCTATGGCAGATGCCTCCAAATCTGTGAGTGACAAGAGTCAGTGGGCTGGAGCAAGGCCCAGTTCAAGGGACACGAGCCGTCATTGCAGAGAGCTGCCCCAGCACAGACCCTGACTCCTGTGCAGATATCTGGGCAGCCCTTCAGCCTGAAAGGGCCCAGGCTGTACTCAGTTCACACTCCATGGTCTGCTCCCAAAGGCCATAGCCGTGTGTCCTGGGCAGACACCTTCATCTCTCCTGCTTCTTCCCTGCTTCAGAACATGAGTGGGTGCCTTGGCTTGCCACAACATCCAGGTGGCTATTTTAAAGTCTTACTCTGTCCCCTCAATGGCTATTTCCCCCTGTTCCCTGCATTTCTAGGCACTGGGTACCTGGGGCAGAGCTCTGGGGTCCTGGTCTGGATGCAGGAAAAGCGTGAGCTCTGAGAGGGTGAAAACCAAGAGACCAGAAAGGAGACCCAGGGGCAGCTAGCCCTGTTCCCGTGCCAGCAAAGTCTCCTCTGGCGGCAATAAAGCAGGGGTCTCAAACTCAAATCAGCATGAGGACCACACTAGGGCCGCATGAAGACTAGTATGTTAGCTTGAGGGCCGCACCTCTGAAACCTCTTCATATAATGATATTGCAAATATTGGTAATGATAGTGTCATTGCGGGCCACAGGAAATAACTTTAAGGGCCGCATGCGGCCCACGGGCCATGTGTTTTTGAGACCTCTGCAATAAAGCCTATAAGTCATGCTCTTGCTGTGCTTCCTGCCAGTGCCTCCCTGCCCCACGTGCATACGGTCCCTGCCCCAATTCTGCTTCTCTCTGGTAGACCCTTGCCAGGAGACAGTGGCTGGTGGTGCTTTGCTCCCACAGGCCCAGTGTCCCATCCCTGGACCAGGCCTTGGTTTCCAGCCAGATGCCTGCTTCTCTCTCTCGCTCCAGGCTGCTTAGCTAGATGCTTAGGAGAGAGCTCGCAGCAATGGGTGCAATAAATGTCTCGCCCTGTGCCCCCCTCTCCCCCAGCAGTAAATGTTTCCTCTCCCAGGGCACTAGCTACTGCTGCTTCCTATCTGCATAGGGCAGCAGCCACCCAGCAACAGCCCAGTGCATCAAAACTCATGTGCGCTGCTCTCGTGCAGGCTGGCTGGGGGAAGGGACCAAGTCCAGGTCAGCCCGAGACACATCAGGCACAATGCTTCCAGCCCAGGACACGCCATCAAGGTCAGAGCTGCAGAGTCGTTTCTGGGGCGTGGGGCCATGCAGACGCTGAGGTTCACCTGGGGGATAATTGGGGGGGGATGAACAGCCAGAGGAACAGAGGAAGCCAGAGAAACGGAGCTGGCTGGGACACCGATGGGCTGGAGGGACAAGCATAGGAATTTTTGAGCAAGCAAACTTTGCAGGGTTGGGCCGCATCAGTTGCTCTTCATCGATCACATGCAGAGCCAGGTGAGCTGCACCTGTTCTTCAACCTCCAGCACCCTCTCTGGGGAACCCCACAGGGATCCACCTTCTCCCATATGCCAAGTCACAGGAGGATCCTATGATACAGCATAGCAATGTCCAGACGGCACGCACCTCTCGCCCACTGCATCCCTGCATCCAGGAGGGCCAAAGGTGGTGCTGAGGGAAGAAGGAAGCACTTGGAAGAATTTGCGGCCCCCATAATGTCTCTCCTTGGTTGAGAGCCAATGCCCTCAGAGCATCGGGCCTGCCATGGTGAGTTTCCTGGCCTCTTTGCTACATCTGGATGCCAAATAGCCATGGGAAATATCCTTCCTGTCTGCTCTTGCCCCCAAACTGGTGAACATAACACACTGGGCCAAGGAACAAATCCAGCCTAAATAAAGCATGAAGCTGTGGTCCGTCTAAGAGATGCTGCCAAATCTCCTCCCCATTGCGGGATGCCAGGTCCCTTCAAGGGCCTCCGTATCTCCCAAGTGCTCGTGGGAGGTTGGCTTGGGCCAGGACAGCAGTTTGCCTGGCTGGTGCCTGGATCTGCCTGTTGTCTCAAGTTAGGCTGATCCAGAAAGCGCCCTGTGCTCTCTTTAAAAGACAAGGCTGAATAATATATCTCGTTAAACCCAACCAGCTGCTCCCACTGGGCTGAGATTGTTGGAGATGATTTGTGAATGTCTTTAAAGCCCAATCAACTCAAATGGGTTTCATCAGCAATCAAATATATTCCTCTCTGTTCCTGTCAGGCAAGAGTCTGGGACTGTTTGTCACATCACTTGCCTCACTGATTTCCCCCTCTGAATTCTCCCAGCAGCAGCGCCTGGGATCTCCCTGCGGTGTCGCTGGCTGCCTGGAAATGAACAGGAATGGCTGAATTATACGGTGGGTTTGCTTCTGCTATAAAAAGTGGAATATTTAAGGACCACATTCTGTCTCCCATGCACCAGACGGAGCAGAGCAGGACCAAAAGGAAGATCCTGGGCCAAGCATATTAGTCGTTTTTGTTATCTCCGCTGCTGTAGTTTCTGTGGGTGATGCAATTTACACCTGTAAGTAGACAAGGCAGGGGATGTGCCTGCCTGCGGAGAAGTGGCTGCCCATGCGCACATGCAGAAAAATCACTGTCAGATCCATGCAATCTTTGTGCTGTGATGGCACCTGTGGACTCCACTAACAGATCAGGACCTTCCTGCACTAGATGCTTTACAAACCTGGAAAAAAGACACAGTCTCTGCCCCCAAGGAGCTTACAAGAACCCCATTGGACCTTCCGGCTAATCACCTGTCAATAGTCAACAAGGGATGTTCAAGGGGGCTAAGCCCCCAAATCTCTCTGCACTGAACTCCCTTGTGGGGGCTTGGAAATTCCCAGCCCATGTGCTTTAGAGGGTGTGCCTATCCCAATGGCGGGATGCCTGCGCAGGATAGGCGGATGCCATTGAATAGCAAGCTTGTCTGTCTTCATTTAACCAAACAAACAAATTCGTTTTGTTTGAGAAGTTTGTTCTCCAGCTGAATGGTTGTATACAGGCGGATTCTCAGGCAGGGGCCTGTTGATGCCAAGCATTCAGCAACTCAAGAAGGGTCTCTAAGGAGAGATTGTTCCCAGACGGCTTTGCTCACTTCACATGTACTCCAAGGGATCACTTCATCCATAGCTAGCATGCAGCTGCTTCTGGGGTTGAATATGGTCCTGGCAGCTGTTTTAAGACCCCAAAGCAGCACTGCAAACTGTTTAGGACAAGGAGAGAGGGACAATTTTGTATCCAACGGGAATGGCAAGAGGGGGCCTTTAAAGAGACCAAATTACAGAGATATGCTTGTAGAAGGGTGTAGGGGGCAGTGTTGTGTGACTGGGGGACCTGCCCTACAGGTGATCTAACGTGGTTCCTCCCGCTGTACACCTGGGAATCCCTCCTGTCCATGCTATTAAAGCTCTAGTCCTCACTCATTTAATAGTGTGGTATTTGCTGAACCTTCAAGATCGTTATTCCAGTGAAATTATCCAGACTCAAATTTCACTAGGTCTTGGAGCTTTGTGCCCCAAAGTGTGCAAGAAACGCTGCAGTGCCTTCCATGACTACAGCTTGTTCTGTCTGTGCTGCTCTTTTTCACGTTGCCCGCTGCTGAATCCCATCCATCACTCCCCAGGGCCCCCTGGCCCTGCACTGGGGCACTCGGAGCAGTGCTAACTGCTAAGTGAACAGGCTTTGTTGGGGTGAGCAAAGCGGCCCTTCTGGAGGCCACCTACCCCGCTCGCTGCTGGAGATCTCCCAGCCATGAAAAAGGCAGTGCTAACTCTCTCAGTCACCATCAGCTACACGCATCAAGTCCTAAGGTTCCTTTAAAGAACGATCCATCTCCTGCATGGGACATAAAACCACTTTGTTGCACATAGATCCTTAACTGATGGAGCTGAGGCCACTAGGAAAATCTGTGTGGTATGCCTTCAGAGCTGTGAAACAATCCTGCTGAGTAGACGTCCTCCGGGAGGCTGCCTTTCCGCGAGCAGCAGAGCAGGGAATTCCCTGGTAACTGCAAGGATTAACACAATGAGCATCCATCGAGCTGTATTGATGTGACGGCCTGTGCTGCTCTTGCCTGTGCCTACCTGGGCCCACTGACTGCTGTGAAACAGCTGCCGTGCATGAGTGTTAAAGAGCCTTCCCCGATCACTCATCCTCGCATCGCAGGCGGGCTTCGACTAGGAGCAGTGAGTGGCACGTGATAAATCCACCAGGGAGTTTGGTTTTTCAGCTCCTCCCCAGGTAATATGCTGCCCTTGAGTTGTATTGTGCGGGCGTGCAATGAAATATAGGTGCCGTTTACGTGGGCATGGTTTGAATCACATCTCAATGTGATCTCTGGGAGTTTTTTTCCATGTGCAGGCGGCTGTCTAAGCCAGATGATCTGGGCCCTGAAACGTGTTGTGTGCCACTCCCGCTCCAGCTCTCCAGGCGAGCCGTCTCCAGGGGAGAAGTCACCCCAGCCTCTTCTAGCTTGGGCCTCACAGCTGAGACAGAACTTGACAGGGGAAGGGTTATTGATGCCCATTGCAGGGGGTTACTATTTATCCACTGCGATTTGGACCGAGACCCACCAAACAGTCATAGAATTTGTGTTATGGGAGCACATGTTGGCCCCAGTTCGGGTCCCCTTCATGCAAGATGCTGTACAGAGGGAGAATGGGAGCCATTCCTGAACAGGGGAGCTTATGGCAATTGGAATGAGCAAGAGAGACAAAAAGTGGGAGGGAAAATGAGGCAGAAAGTGATCTGACTTGTCATACTTCATGCAGACGGTCAGTGGCTGAGCTGGCAATTGAAGCCTAGGCTCCTGAGTGCCATAACCATTGGATGACCCTGCCTTCTCCTACCAGGAGTTAATAACCTCTGGTCACTCGTGACTTAAGTCTTGACATAATGGTGCAATTCCACTGAGCTGTGAACAATCTCCAGAGACTCCATTCTGCCACGTCACTCTCATCCCATCCCCTGATGCAACAGTCACACAGCTCCCATTTGCGAAGCTATGCCCTGATCCCTCTGCCCGTTTCTGTGCTATTTCAGTACCTAGCGAATGAACGGCTAGTGGAAGTTTTCCAGGGACGAAGTGTCCAGCTGAGCTGAGAGCTTATTAAATTGGGCCCTAATCAACACTGCAGTGAATTTGTCTCCTCTGCTTCTGATACCTGTCGATAATAAAATGGAGCAAATAAAATGTTTTATAGAGGCCATCAAACCAGGCCTTTCCAACTCTGGGATCATTACGCCCATAACCATACAGGCCGGTGCTTTATGCACTGTTTTTATTGGCATGAATAAATCAGAAAACAAAACCATCCCAGAGGACAGAAAGGGGTAAGAAAACACAGCCATAAAAAGTTATGACGCAGTGTGAGCCCATCATGTTACAGACCTACCATCCAGCTGGGCTCCTCTTGGTTCTCCACGCCTGGGCAAAACGAGCCTGCTTGGCATTTGGTTGGAAAGCCCAGGGTGCTGCTGGCAGTGGAGCCTCAGGGAACGCTTTTCTTTCAGAGCCAGTTCTCCCCCTTACTCTTAGGGTAACACCTTGGGCCCAACCCAGAATGCGACCTGGGGTGCTGGGCGCTGTATGAACCCTGCATTCATGCCCTGATTTTAATATGAAAAATTGTCAGCTGTGCTAGAGGATGCTGGAGATGCCTATTTTTTCAGGTGGGAGAGAACAGCGAGGTCCCAGCTGCTGGTGGTTATCGGAGACTTTATTGCTAAGAATTGGAGAGTTAGCCCCACTGTCCTGGCTATGATTTGGGCTATTCCTTCTGTGCATCTAAATGTTTCCCGCAGCATCAGCTGGATGCAATGTTCTTCATTTCCTTCCCTGCACTATCGCAGAGCGTTCCAGTGTGCTGGGGAAAGCTGCCGGCTTCCACCCCAGAGGTGGCTGCAAGTAAGCCCTGGGTAAAGTGATTCCTCGTGGTGGGTTTCTCCTCATCCCCCTTTGCTCCCCTCAGTGATGCCAGCCCTGATGCCCCATTTGTTCCCTCTTTTATTCTCCCACTCCTGCTACACTAGTGTCCTTTCCCCCTTTTCTCCTGTAGATCCTTCTTAAAGGGACAATGCCCCTGTCGGACAACCTTGCCACTCTCAGCAGGGTCAGGGTGTACAAGGAGCCAAACATGGGTGTGAGTAATAAAGCAAACAAGCAACTCACCACCAGCCTGGGTGTGGGCCAAGGTATATGGTGGTCTCTATCTGCGTGTGAGCATGATACTGCATGATACAACACCAGTAACCTCGGCCTGGATGTGTACAGCTTTGTGTCTCTGGCAAACAAGCAGAGCGTGCCATTCTGCAACATGAGCAGTTAGTCAGAGCTCCACTGCTCCGGATGCTGACTCTACCAAGGCCTGTGGGAGCTGGGGTCTGACACAGTCCAGTGGGTCCCTCGTGAATCCCAGGCTGCCTGAGCTGCATCTGCCACCAGTTCCCCATATCTGTCCATCTCATAGGACCTCGCTGCCAACTGGCCCCATCTCTGACTTAGGGTGAAAAGGTTCCACCCCAGAGGTGGCTGCATTTAAACGCTACCTGGAGTCGCTCCTCACCCCTTTTACTCCGCTGCTGCCAGGCTGCAGCTCCACTTGTGCCCCTTGCATCTCTCACTCCCCTCCTTATGCTGCCCCAGGTCTGGCCATGTGCGTGCCTGTGTCCCGTCATTTTTGACACAGCCCCTCCCAGCTCTGGAAACACCTCCAGCTGCCTTTCAAATCTCACCTGGACCCACTGCTCTTCCCCCTTGCCTCTGCGGATCTACCTCCCGCTCCTGAGACTGGACACTGACCTTTGGAGCTGACTGGGTTGGAGGGGTGGCCTCATCTGCCAAACTCATGTCACCTAGGCCAGCAGCCACGCTTGGGTTGGACTCCCCACTGTGCAGTGTGTCCGGCTGCCCGTCCCACAGACAGGAGTAATTGCTACTAGCTGAGACAGACGCACGAGCCGACCAGAAACTCGATCTGTTCCAGCCCAGACGCTTCATCTCTAGCGGGGGTCCCAGGGCGCATTTGC
This sequence comes from Podocnemis expansa, assembly GCA_007922195.1. Lineage (NCBI taxonomy): Eukaryota > Metazoa > Chordata > Testudines > Podocnemididae > Podocnemis > Podocnemis expansa. The sequence continues at coordinate 4,056,220 of ML682073.1, read as the reverse complement.
CTACGAAGATTTATTGCTCTCAGTATCCTGTCAGTGTGCCTCTCCTCCCATCCACGAACACCAATACAGCCGGGGAGGCTGGTGAATGGCTGGGCTCTCCCCAGTGGCCCCTCATTACTGCTGAGCTAACGATATGAGCCGGCACATGCCTTGCCCAGGTAACCAGGCACTGGGAAGTGGATGTGATTATGGACAGAGAAGAGTTAAGAAAGCAAAGGGTCTCCTGGCAACTCTGGGGCCTTTTATTTCTCCTTCTCAAGGGCCACAGGAAGGAGGCAGAGGAGGGAGCCATTTCAGGGCTCTCTGCGGATTGGGAGACCCAATTTAAAGCAGACGTGCTCTTCACCCAAGGCCGGAGAGGAGCTCCTGCACCCCTGCAGGCTCTTTGGTGATGAGAAAAGGGGCTGCTGGTTCTTGACATGAGAGCAAATGACATAGGGACCCTGCCACGCTGAGTGTGGGACAACAAGGAGAGCATCAGAGCTCAGGATGAGGCAGGGGAAGGCGCCGGGCAGGTGGCAGGCACTCCTTTCTGTAAGTTCACCCATCTTCGAAGCATCTGAGGAAGTGCGATCTTCTCCCACGAAAGCTCATGCAAAAAATAAATCTGTTAGTCTTAAAGTGCCACACAACTGCTTGTTGTTTTTTCACTGGACTAGACTAACACGGCTACCCCTTTTAAAATTGATGAGACAAATAGAAATTCTTGCTTTGTCTTCTCAGCCTGCCCTAGGGCCCAATGCTTGGAACAGGAGAACCTCAGCCCTTCGCTTCCTTCCTATGCGGCTATGAGGGTCCCAGCTTTGCCTTGAGCTCCGCACCCCGCTAGGGACGGCCCTGCTGCTCTCCTGCTGTCACATCTCCAGACAGCCGCAAAACGCCACTGAAACCAGCAGCAGGAGTCCCGGCAGATCGGCGACTCTCTTTGCATCCCAGGACCCCACCAGTTCCAAGGGGTCATCCTCACCTGGGAACTGGAACAAGTCAGCAACATGCCCCTGCCCCCATGTGTGGCATTAACTATTGGCCAAACCCGTAGCATGGAGAACTAGCTGCTGAAAGAGCCACTGGAGCCCCGTTACATCCCCTCTGGCTCCCATGGCGGGTCTGACGGAGAGGCACACAGCATGGCCTTCTCTGTCCACAGCCCCTCACCTGGCTCCTGCTTGGTGCTGTTGTTGGCCAGGTGACCTTCTGCCAGCGCTGTGTGCGTGTTGGGGACATTGTTTAGGGCGACTGCATGTGAGTTTCTGAATGGATTAGACCCGGAAAGAGGAGGGAGCGTACTTTAATCCCAGAGATAGGCTAATCTTTCCGATAAGGGCTGCTTTGTTCCCCTTTTCCCCCTGCTATTTGCTTTCCTAATGATTTGCTTCACCCCTTACTGCCGGGGGGGCAGGGAGAGCTGGACTGGCCCTTCTCCAGCGCCCTGCTCCCTGAGGGCTTCTGGCTGCTGTGCATGGAAGAATCACAAAGCATCCACTGAACTTTCCTTACCAAAGTACCCGGCTCTCTGGCCAGCCCTGGAAGAGAAGGCAAAGCACACGATAATCCACTGCGGAGTCCCCTGTGGACAATGTTCTGGGCGGCTGATTACCGTGCTCAGCGCTGATGCTGTTATTGATCCAGCGCAGCGAGATGGACAGCTGAGAGAGATGCCTGAGGAGGGGCAGATCAATCAGCTGCTTAACCGGAGGCCATACAGCTCAAAATCCTGCTCTACCCCAAGTAATGACCTGAATACAAGTCTCCAGTGATAGGTCCATTCGCCTTTGAGATCTATCTGTGGACCCCATCTACAGCTCCACCCACACGCTGGAAGTGGAGTGGATCCGGTTCTACCCAAGACACCCGGCGGGGTCGGGAGTCTCAGTTACTCTGGTCCTGTGCTGGGGCACTTTTCTGATCTCTGCTGGAAAGGAGGAAGTATGAGAAGGAGGACATTGGAGGACACATGGAGAAATGTAGTATTAATGTAATATTCTTCTGTTTTTAGGGGGCCCTGGAATGCTCTCCCCTAAAAATAAGGTATTCTATGGCATTCCAGCATACTTTAACCCCTGTAAGTAAAAAGGCAGACAAAATCACGTATTTTAAAATGCCTGCCAGGCGTAGGACATGAAGGTAACAAGGAGGACATGTCCTCCTTTTGCCTGACGTCTGGAAACCCTAGCTCTGGGAAGCACAGAACAACGGGGGTGCAGTGCCGTCTGCTCTGCTCGTAGGTGGGGTGAGGAGGGGGCAGGAGCAAGGCTGAGGTTACGTCCTGCACAGGGGCAATTCTCAAGGCTCTGTATCCACCCATGTTTAGGTCCCATTTACCTTGCTAGAGTGGCCCAGAGTGTGACTGGGAGCTGAGTCCATAGACTGGATCAGCCTCTGTCCTGCCCCTCTCCTGCAGCGTGGGAGGGTGGCAGGCAGTGTCTGCTGGTCTGTGGTTTGTAGCATCTCACTGAGGCGTCTGGGTGAAGTCCGCTTCCTGGGGTGTCCTGAGCTCAGCAGCAAAGCTCCTGTTAGTCGCACTTGCCTGCTGCAATGCACACGTGACCAACAGCAGCCAGGAGCCCTGGAGCAAGCTGGATTTAGTACCCGTGGATGCAGGAATATCCTCATCCTGGAGGCTCTGTGCTGCTTTGGGAGGGACGCTCCCCTGCCATGAGACCTGGGTCCTGGAGAGCCCAACCTGCCAATGCCTTTATAGAAGCAAAAGATGGCAAATGAAACATCCCTGTTAGCACTGTGCCTACCCAAAATCTGCAGCCTTCAATATGCTGCTGGCCCATTCCCCCTCTGCCACTACCTTTAGATCTGGGGAGATCCCTCCAGCTGGCCTCCCCATTACAAAGACAAACTGAAATCCTCCTTGCCCTCTGAACATGACCACAGATCGCAGTGGCAATCAGCAAGGGAGGCAGTGACAGCCACCAGGCGGGGAACCAAATAATGCAGATTTCTGCCTACACAGATGGAATGAGAACCTGCCCCACCATTTATACATCTACCTGCCCCAGGACTTGTCATACAGTCCTAGAAAGACTGTGGAAGCTCTTCCACTGGAAGTTTTCAAAAGAAATGCTGGGTAGCTTTAAAAACCATAAATCCTGTATCTTGGCAGTGGGTTAGATTAGAAGACCCTTGTGATCCCTTCAAACCCTATTATTCTATGAAAAAACAGCAAGGAAGATTGGGCCAGTTTTCTGAGAAAAATGCTGATTAATTGAAACCAAAACTGTTTGCCAGACAGGCTGGACTGGACAGGTATCCCGATTCAAAACATGTTTTGAAACAAGTTTCAGTGAGGTTGGAGTGTCCCATTTTAGCATTTTCTAAATGAAACGTTTTGTGGTTGGATGCAACTTTTTGTTTGGAAACTTGAGTGACTTTACACTTGAAAAGAAAAGTGGAAACTGAAATAAAATGTCTTGACAGTGTTGCTTGGCTTAGGGGATTATGAAAATCTCCAAGATTTCAACTTTTTATCCTCATTTGGGACTGGGAAAAAAACATTCAAGGCCTCAGTCGCCCAGGTCTGGAAACCAATTTCCCACCCAGCTCTGTGGTTAGGCCTTCTGCATGTGATCATGTGGGAAACTTGTGCATTTGTCCCCAGCTCCGCTGGCGAACAATGGCCCCCAATCGGACGAAGGCTTTACAGTTATTAATCATTCCTGGCTCTCTTGTGAGCTCCATTGGGAAAGCCGCACTGTTTGCCATCCCTCAATAATGCTTTCTAAAATTGTTAAGTAAATCGAGCGGCAGATAAATGTTTAAACACTTTATGGTCTATCATTCAGCTGAGCAAAGAAACCCATGGAGGGGAGGGTAAATGAGTTGACCCCTGTACTTTCCCTCATGACCTACTTTGCACTCCAGTGGGAGCTTCCAGGAGACAAGGTGGGGGGAAGCAGGCACAGGGGGTGCAAGCGTGCAACTCTACTGCCGCCCCTTAATCCTAACTCAAAGCACCGTGCGACCCCAGCCTTGGGTTCCCCCCATCCAGCTCTGTGGACACCCTTCATTTCTGATCCACAGCCCCCTGCTGTTCCAGCCTGGCGCCCCATCCTCATCTGTCAAACGTATCTCCGTCTCGACCTCTTGACCTGCCATCCCTGCTATCCTAGTCCAGGGCCTCACAGCTAGAGTCCTGCACAGATACAAATCTGTGGATCCGTATCCGATCTGCCTCTGCAAGAAATGGTCTGTGGATATCCATGTTGTATCTGTGGATGCGGATATAATTCAGATATCCGTGGACATCCACATATTTGCAGGGCTCTAGCTCTGTGAAGATAAAAAACTTGTGGATCCGTAACTGATCTGCATCTGCAGGAAATGGTCCGCAGATATCCGTGTTGTATCCGCGGATGCAGATATAATGTGGATATCCACGGATATCCACATATTTGCAGGGCTCTACCCACAGCCACTGTTCCCCAGCTAGTCTTGATATCCCATGACCCCAGAGGAGGAAAGCTCAACAGCCGACCTGAGATCTGCTTTGCCAATTAAGGACAAAAAGGTTTGTCCTGTGCATCCTGCCTTCTCGGATCTCTGCCTGCGAGACAGATAATCTGCTCTTGGCTTCACGTTATTGTCCTTCCCTTGCAGCAAATTCCTTGCTCCTTTCTCCTTTGCAGCCTGTGCATTCTTTGTTTGATGCTGCTGCGCACAGCTAGGGACCTGGCAGCATGAGTATCTCCAAGACTGGCTGAGGCCGACCCTTTCCAAAAAAAGTGGGCGAAGTGGGATGGCTGGGATCCATCACAGCCATACCTTTCATGCCCAGCTCCAGCCTTTGTGGGGAAAGAGCAAAACGCCATGGGTGCTGCAGCATTGGGGAAAGCTTCTGAGATCTCCCAAGGCCCATAACAATCAGGTGGCACTGCCCTGCGCTCCCAATAACACGTGCAAATCTACTTTCTTATCTACCTTTCATCCTGCCTCAAAATCCTGGTTTGCCATGATCCTGCTAAACAATGGTTAGTCTGCTGATATGTGTGAGCGCTGCCAAATACGCTGACCAGCTCCGTCCAACTGTTTCCTTTCACTCCCTTGTCTGTCTTTCTCTTTTCTCATGATGTATACTCAGTCCCTGCTCCAGATGATTAGAGCTTTGGTCTGTTTTTGTACAGTGCCCAGCACAACAGGGTGCTGGGCTGCGATGGGGGGTTCTACAGTGACCCACGCAATAAAAATAAATGGTGTGTTTGGGACTTCCTTGATTTCTCCATCTCTCTATCTTCGGGGACAGCTCTGTATGGTGCCGCTGGCGTTCAGCTTCCTGAGATCTGCCTCTTTAAATGTAGAGGAGTTTCTTTTGCCAGTGTACAGGGAGCAGTTGTGGGGCAACACTTTGGCAGTGGGTCCAGCCACAGACTGTTTCACAGGGACTCGCTGTTCACATGGAGACTTTACACTAGTTTTTTCTGTCTTGTTTTCCATAATCTGCAGTGAAGTCTCCCTGACTGATCGTGGCCTCTTCTGCTCTGGGTTTTGGGAGAAAAGTAACTCTTTGGAGTCCCTTTAGAGTCCTGTGAAGGGTCCAGTCCTGCCCCTTTGGCATCATTAGTTCTGTTTCTTACTTCAATGGACCGTAGACAAACTTTGACTATGTATCTCTTCCCATATTTGTCAGACTTGCAGGCATTTGAGGTGGGAGAGGCTTTTTGATCCTATTAAGCCTTGGGGTGTCTGCAGCTATTTTTTTTGGTTTTGTGCCTTTAAACATCTAAGCCCTCTGCTTATGGGCAGAGAGAGTGGCCATTTTGCCTCCAGACTGGGCATGGCATGTTGCACTGAGATGTGCACACTGTGCTCTCTCTTCCAGAGATTTGACTTCTGTTGTTTCCCTTAACCTCAAACAAAAGCCATTTGAATGAGATCCCAGGGCTGTTCTCTGTGTATGGTATAGACCAGGTCCCTTCCAGCTTGGTCACCTGGTTTCTCTTCCCCAGGACACAGAATTTGCATACAGTACCAGGTTTTGTAAATTCAGTTGCAGGGCCAAGCCAGTTGGGCCAGGCCCTAAGGAATCCCAGGCGGTGAGGTGACTCAAGGCTGTGTTGGCCAATCCAGCAACTAGTCTGGATTCTCAGCCACATAGTCCTGGGTCTTTTCTACATTGTGAACCCACAGCGTAGGGGAACCTCGCCCCCACATGGGCATCTAGAGGTTGGGAATGCCTGCGCCACCAGCTCTCACCCTGCTGGCAAACCGCACTGGAGCTAATCTCAGTCTGATTTACACCGGCACAATGACCCTATCTCTCTGATACCACACCTCTCTGCTTTGAGAGCTGCGCTCAGCCTCAGAAGTCCAGACGCACCATGTTGGACCGCACCCCTCTAAAGCTCTCCAGCAAATATTTGGGCAGCCTCATTAAATAAAAATTGACTTTGTTCACTTTTCCCTACAAAAGGGCTTGGTGCAGCACAGGCAACAACCGGAGAGTGAGAAGGGGACCTGTGTTGGAGGCAGTGGTGTGCACGGCTTCACCTGAAGTTCCCCAACTGAGATTCAGGTCCAGGATTCCAGTAGCAACAATCATGGAGGTGCAAATAGCAGGTAAAACATGTTCTATTAGCCGACAGATTACTTAACTAATACCCAGATAAAGTGATACACCCAGAGTTAAAAACAAAGTAATATAGACAGGCTTACGACCCAATCAGCAGTCGGGGATCCCTTTGTGACCATGGGCTTCAGCTGGGGAGTGATGTTCTCCAAGGCACCCTTCACGGTCCTACGGCAAAGTGCAAGGAAGTTAGGGAAACAGGCTCTTGTTATAGCCCATTACTCACTGGGAGGGGTGGCCCTTTCCTGTTCATGGAGACTGCTGCTAATGGGCATTAACTGTTACTATTAAAAATCTAATAGCTACTTAAACGCTATAACTTTTACAGAATGTTACTTAAATAGTTTTACTATATAGTCGCAGAGTGAAAATGTGACCCCGGGAGGGGGGTGTCCTCCATTGCCTCCTATTGTTATACCATCACAAAATCTTCTGTTTGCCCTACACCCGTGTGTGTGTGTGTGACTGCACACGCTCAGGCTGTGACATGACCCTCACCATTCACCCCAAAGGCAGTGGGTGCTCCTTGTTATAGCGGAAGAGGGCTGCTAACCAGAACCCTTGATCTTCATGCGTATGACAAAGTGGAATTTTCTCCTGCTATTTAGCTTGACCGGAAGACTTTCCCAGCTCTGGAGAGCTCAGATCCTATGACTTACACTTCCCTGAATTTATTTTGCTCCCATTCTGTAAGTTCCCCCTTTTCAAGCTTTTGACTAAGGGGGATTTTCTCCCATGAAAGCTCATGTGATAAATAAATGTGTTAGTCTTTAAAAGTGCCACAGGACTCCTTGTTTGATTTGCAGAATTCTTGGGCAGTGGTTCCCAACGTGGAGTCCAGGGACCCCCAGGGGTCTGCGGACATGGAGCAGGGGGTCCACAGATCTTCTCCCGACTGGGGCTGGAATCCAGCTATAGGCCTGATGCTCCCCACCAGGGCTGCCTTTCCCCTCCCATGGCCGGATTCTGGCAGGGGGATGGGGCCATGGCAGCTCCCCGGCAGGGGCAAGGGCAGGGGGCCATAGCCGCTGCGACTCAGCTCCCCAGATGTGCAGGCCATGGTGATGGCGTGGGCCAGAGTCTGCCTGTGCGGGCCAGATTACATAATCAGCCAAGAGACCGCAAAGATTTTTTTGTTAAAAAGGGGCCCCCAGCCTGAAAAAGGTTGGGAACCCCTGTTCTTGGGTTCTCCTCCCAATGCAGGGGGAGTGGGGTTGAGTGGTTAGAGAAACTGGGATGCATCTGCCACCAGCTCACTGCCATAGTTAGCAGAGCAGGCTATAATTAGGGCAGGCCGCAGAGCAAGCCCAAGGCTGGAATAGCAGAGAGCTTTGGGTCAGACCAAGGCACATCGGCAGAACTGCGGCCGGGGTCCCCGTCCTAGGCTGGCGTAGTAGAGGGGCCCATGGGCCACGAGCTGGACATGCGTATGACAAACTGGCAGCCTGCAGAGCAGCCACGTGGCTCCGAGAGGAGGCTCTGACGTGGCGGGAGCCAGGGTCCTGACCCTGCAGACTAGTTCACACATTGGGATGAGCCAACTTTTCTGGTTCCACCCTGGATGAATTCACCGACTGTCCTGATGCATCCCCAATTGGGCCAGAACCTCAGATGGGGCCCAGGCTGCAGCCTGAACACGCTAATATCTCACACCTCCGGCTGCGGCGCACCAGAGCAGGGCAGGCTCCAAGGCCAGGTAAATCTATCTCGAGAGAGTCTAGAGTCCAACCCGGCTGATCCCACTTCCCAGCTGCTGGTCTCTCACTCTGCCCAGTTCTGCTGCCCTCACTTCTCTGGCATGGTCCAAAGGTCCCCGGCCCTGTGCTGCAACACAGACAGAAAGATGCACAAAAAGCCTCTTTTCTGCAGCTGCAACTAGATGGGGAGGTCCTGCTGGACGGCAATGCCCCCTGGTGGTGCTTGAAAAGCCAGCAGCTGCAGACAGCCCCCCCCCCCCACCAACCCCCCCTTCATCCCAACCCTGGCAGCCTCCCCATTCATTGATGCTTTTTGCCTCCAGTCTGTCACACGCTCACACGCCCCAGTGCCGAGATGGAGTGAAGACTTCCAGTTGTCTCTTCTTTGCCTCCTTCAAACTCTCCGAGGGAGCTTGGAAAATGAGCAGGGCTGGGTAATTGGGAAAGTCTTTCTCCAGCTGGGCTGCATAGCAAGGTGAGCGTTCCCCTCTGCTCTAAACAAATCTGGATATTGCTTTTTTTTCCCTCTCTTTTCAGGAAAGGAAAATGAATGTCGCTTTGAGTGCCCAGCTTGCAAAGGGAGCCGGGTACCCTGATTGCTCCACTTCATGTAGTTAAATGATGGAGAAAATTTGGCTTGGGGAAAACAGACACTTTTGGGGGTAACAGGCAAGATTCCTAAAAGATGGGGCAGAGTTTGAAATTGGGCAAGAGGAAAACCCTGCTCTTGCTTTAACAGGCTGCATGGAGAAGAGCAGTGCAGGGGAGCCGATGGGCTGGGGGTGCAGCTGGAACCAGCGAGACACATGCCATTTCAGGTGTGGAGTAAATGTGATAAAACTCTAAACCTGCAGCCTCGAGGGACGGACGCTGTGCATGTGTATATGGATGGGTGAAGATCCTGGGGTGGGTGGGTGGCTGTCTGGATAGACAACTATCAGGTGTACAAATAAGTATGGGGCGGATGAATAGATACTGGATAGCTCGATAGATGCCAGGTGCGTACTGAAGTGCTAGATAGGTTTGGAACAGTGCGTGGACAGACGGAGAGGTGGATGACTAGACAGACGCTGGCTATAGGTTCGGTAGACGAGCAGGTGAGTTCGGTGCATGAGATGACTATTGAATGTGATCGTTTTAGTAGATTCCTGTTAACCAGCCTCGGCTTAAACTTTCCTGAACTGTTAAATCAGACTGTGCCTAGAGCTTTGAGCTGGCTGTGAACAGCGTGTGGGGTTAGTGGTGTATACACAGCCTTGCCAGGCCAGTGCTTTCCATGCAGGTGATGGTTTTGGGGTACAGGGAGAGAAGTCTGCTCTCAGACAAAGGGGGGACCATCCCAGTCAAGTGTCTCTGTGCCAGGCAGAAGAAGGGAAAATCTCTCGGTCACTCACTCAAAGAGGTGATGCCTCCTATACAAGGTGATTTGCTTTCCTGAATACGTTAGACTGTGCCAGGACGGAAGTTGAGTTATTTATGTCTGCTCTGTCACCGAGCACAAAGAAAAAATTGTAACTCGATTAATTCTCCCATCAACAGCGTAGGCAGCCGTGTCGGCATCTCCCTTAGTCTGCGGGTCTCTTTCTAAGCCACCTGATTTTCGTTTAGAGTGTCTAGTGCGAGCTGCACCCTGGGGCTGAGCTTAAGGAGCCAAAAATCTGTTTCTCTGCTGCAAACAGGTGCGCTTGAGCCAGACAGGATGGAAATGAAAAACCACAGCAGTCCTGGCTGGGACTAAGCACGAGAAGTGAAGGGAAAGGCAAGATCATTGGCGGAGTGTATCTCAAAGGACAGGGAAGCAAAGTTGAAAACACTGCAGGTTGTTGTCCAGCCTGCTTGTTAAGATGACAAAGTCTCTATCCGGTGGAGTGTTTTAATCCAGAACCACCGGGCACAGTGTGAATTGCCCCCTGGACAAAAGAGCACTGGATGAAAAGAGCCATTTTCCCTGGCATGGTTTTATGGTCATCCGTGCATCCTCTCTGTCCAGCTAGGGAAGTTTGAGCTGGGGCAGTAACTCAGAGCTTTTCTGGGCTGGCTGTGAAATTGCATCCCAGCGTCAGCTCTTGGCTTTAGGACTAGGAGCGTGTGTGTGGTGGAAACGGAGGGAAATGTCACCAGAGGAAGATACACATTTTGCCTGGCCCCATTGAGTGGCATGTGGCAACGGTCACTGTGACGGCTCTGTTAGAAAGAGATGGTGATAGAAATTGCCCCCATGGGCTGAGCCATGCCTGGTTGATCTTGCGGAGTTAGGGAAAGGCAGCAGGCTCTGGCTGCGTGGAGGAATGTGTATATGTAAACCAGGTTCTGCAAGGCACAGGGTCTCCTGGAGACAGATCTGGTGATACTTTGAGGACCACCAAATTTGTGCTAGAAAGAAGGCTCTGCCAGGTCTGGTTTTGGGGGAAGGGGGGCAGGTGGCATAGCGAGGAGTGAGTGAAAGCCTGGATTGGATTGCAGCCAGTGCAGAGTATGGAGCGCCAATCTCCTAGGGACTGGGCAGCTTTTAAAAACCCCACCTAGATGGCGCAGGAAGATTCATCCGTTGGCCCATCCATCCCAGCCACCCTCTGACTTTTTCTCAGGCCACAGAACTTGTACATGGCCTCAGGTTTGGGGAATTCAAAGGCCACATTTTGAAATAAGAACATGACTCCAGGCCTCCTTGTCATAATGCCATGTGCCCAGGTGGCTCAGCGCAGGGCAGGCGGTGTTAGCTCAGGTGTGGGAAGTAGGGTCTGCATCAGTGAATGTGGACCGGGTTGGATTTCAACCTGCTGCAGTCCCGCAGTGTCGTGTTGCAGGGGACAGCGATTCGGCTCACCCCATGCCAGCCACTTGCCAGCATCATAGACAGTTCTCGGTCTTCATGCTGGGCCATTGACTCCAAACCGCTCAAGGCTCACCTAGCAGTGCTAGTCACTGGTCTCTGGCAGTGAAGAGATGAAGGTTGAGGAGCTGCTGAGGGGAACAGGACAGGAATGATGGTGGTTTTATGGTGCTCTCTAATCCAGTGCAGTTTCTTTGCAGCCGAAGCAACCATGCATCCCTACGCCAACTGCTCCAGCCTGCAGTTCCCCCTGCCCCACGAAGACCTCCCTGTGGACTACCAGGATCTGTGCAACAGAAGCCAGCAGGAGGCCACATTGGGGCACTTTGACCCTGAGGATTTGAACCTGACTGTGGAGCAATTGCGGGACAAATACCTGGGCCCCAGGAGATCCAGCGTCTTCATCCCCGTCTGCACCGCCTACCTGCTGATCTTTGTGGTGGGTGCTGTCGGCAACACACTCACCTGCCTCGTAATCATCCGTCACCGGTTCATGAGGACGCCCACGAACTATTACCTCTTCAGCCTGGCTGTCTCTGACCTGCTGGTGCTACTTCTGGGAATGCCATTGGAGCTCTATGAGATGTGGAGCAACTACCCCTTCCTGCTGGGCGCTGGAGGCTGCTACTTCAAGATTTTGCTCTTTGAGGCAGTCTGCTTTGCCTCCATCCTCAACGTGACAGCGCTGAGCGTGGAACGCTACATCGCTGTGGTGCACCCGCTCAAGGCCAAGTACGTGGTGACCAGGAACCATGCCAAGCGGGTCATCATTGCCGTCTGGGTGATGTCTGTCCTGTGCTCCATCCCGAACACCAGCCTGCACGGGATCCAGTCCCTCTACGTGCCGGGCCGGGGGTGGGTGCCAGACTCGGCCTTGTGCATCTTGGTGAAGCCACGCTTGGTCTACAACCTCATCATCCAAATCACCACAATCCTCTTCTTCTTCCTTCCCATGGGGACCATCAGCATCCTCTACCTGCTCATTGGGCTGCAGCTGAGGAAGGAGAAGATGCTTCAGGCCCTGGAGGCCAAATCGGCCGGTGACCATGACTACCACAGCTTCCGTGCCCAGCAGAAGAAGAGCAAAAGGAGGCAGGTGACTAAGATGCTGTGTAAGTGGAGCAGGGTGAGGCAGGGCTCATAATTCCCCGTTCAGACAGCGCTGCAAGGGGATCCCCGTAGTGGCGGATTAATCCTGGCTCCAGGGTGTGCCAATGGGAATTGTGGTTCTGTAAGGCTGGGGGCAGAGCAGAGTGGGTGCCATGCAATGTCTCTGCAAGCCCCTGGCCTAGCAGTGCACTAGAAAGTGTGGCGGGATTCCCCTCTGGCAGCTCTCCGGTGGAGAGTCTAATGGCAGCCTTAATCGGGTGCCAGTCCGAGAGGAACCGGCCATGGGATTTGAGCCAGGGATCTTTGGGTCACAAGCTAAAGGTGTTTCTGCACTCAGATCCACTCAGGCCTGCTAAATGGCATGTAAGAGTCCAGTGTACCTTTACAGAGATCCCAGCAGTTAGGGGCATCGCGGCAGGAGATCTCCAGCTCACCTAGGTAGAGCTGGGATGCAGCCCTTGGTCTCACTGCTGTCTGCCATGCATGGTCCTAGCAGCCTCATGCAGTGAGGACTTCCAGGGGCGATCAGGGGCTGGGTGAAGATTCACCAAAGCTGCCCTGGAGATGGCCAGCATGCCAGATGTGACATGCTCCCTCCTCAGTCTTGGCAAATTGTCCGCTCAGACCCTTCAACCTCTGTCCCCTACCTGCCCACCAGGACCCTACCCTTTCCCCTTCCCAGTGCACGACTCTGTGAGTGCAGCCGGCCGGGGCGTCAGAGCTCCCAGCCCCTCCTGATCCGAGATACCCCCTGCCTTGGTATAACCCAGGAGTCCACGTACAGATCCTCAGTGGGAGAAATCAACATAGACCCAGTGAGATCACTTGAACTCTGTGTGTGTGTGAGCATGTGTGAGAAAGAGAAAGGGAGAGAGATGCACTGTGATTGTGACTTTCCTGCTACAACATGTCACTGAACAATTGTCTTCCAACACCTATTTGCAGGCTGGGCGTGTGCGTGGGGACAGCAAGGTAGCGCTGCATTAGTTGGCCACGTATGTGGCTGGATATACAGGGAGGGGGCATGCGTACAGGGTGACCAGGTGTCCTCATTTTATAGGACAGTCCCGATGTTTGGGGCTCCTTTGTATGGGCATCTATTTTACCTGCATCCCGGTCCCAGTTTTTCACAGATACTAGCTGATCACCCACCGTGCATAAGAGTGGATTGTGATGCTCGTACATCACAGAGGTTTATCCTATTATTACTTGGGTTTATTGAATTAAATACGCTGAGCCAAGGAATGCATGGTGCTTTAGAGAGGAGATGGGCTCTGGGTCCTGTCCTGAGGAGCTGCCCGTCTGGGTTGTACCTGGGGCTTTCTTTACAGGATCTCGGCACCGTGCTGTGTTAGTAGCCGAGCGGCACTGTGTACTGCGCTGTAGGGATGCAACTGTGCTGTCTCATGCTGGGGTGCGCTGGTGGCGTATTCAAGGCAGGTGCATTGCAAGGAGGTGGCTGTAGGTAGGAGCAACACAGCATCATCTCCCCGGGATGCAGATGCAGCCCTGCATGTGAGAGAAGCTCAGCAGTGGATGCATTCTTTTAAAGTGAGTTCAGACTAGACAAGGCAGGTTCCAGATCCTGGACCCCATTCTCACCTCTGTCACTTTCGTATCCAACATCCCCCCAACTGCACCATGAGAGAGGACGACTGAGCCCACGGGGCAGGGGTTGGCCTGGTCCATTTGGGAAAGTCCCCTGCAGCGGTTCTGGGTGGCACGGAGTTAGCAGAGCAGCTAGGGGAAAAGGCTTTTATTCCTATAGCACTAACTAATTGGGAATTGGCCAGGGGCTGCAGACAATAGCTCACAGCCGGCAGCCCTCCTAGCAGCTCATTAATCTCTGAGAGGGGCCCGGCCCAAGGTGAGGATAACTCCATTAACGAAGGGCTGTTTCATTTTGCTAATCAATGCACTGGCCTGCCAGAGAGACCTGACGGGTAGGTGCATTTTGCTCAAGCAGACAATCAGGAAACATTTCTCAGGGAGAGACCTAGACAGCCAGAACTTTGTATATCTCTGCGTGGCTGCAGTGCTCCCCGGGCTGAAATGCTATGGTACTAGGCTGTGTGAAGACCCCACACTTGCCAAGAAGCAAAGCCACGTGGCAGAAAAATGTCTGGAGCAGCCCTGGCAAGACACAGAGAGAAAGATCTTAACCAGACCTCATGTCCTTCTCTGGCCGCCCCCAGAGAGCTGATCAACAAGCTGGAGGGAGCTGAGTCCCTTTTCTTCTGGCTTTGCTCTGCAGAGAGTCAGCAGCAGGGCTGTCCTAGCATCACAAACCAGTGCTGGCCGGGATAGTCCTGAGCTCAGCATGAGGCACAAGGCTGTTCACAAACCCCAGTTTGCTTGCAGTGCTGGGGTTTTTAGCACAGGCTTGGCGCGGAGCCGCACTGTGTGCAAAGGCGTCTTGTCTCCAGGGAAGCCACAGACATTGCAAGCATGGCTCAGCAGGTCCTCCAAGCTCCATCCCACAATGGCATGTGTCACGTTATAACCCAACTTGTTTCTTCCCAGCAGCTGAGCTAGAAGGGTTGCAAGTACTTGGGAGGCCAGGATTAGGAACCAAATCCATCCTGAAGACCTGGACTGGAAAGATGGTGTGAAAAAATCATTAAGGGCCCGGCAAAGTACTCCACAAAGGGCAGAATAATCAATTGCATAGGAACAAAATGGGAAGAGACTACTTAGGAAGCAGCATGGCAGAAAAGGCTCTGGGGTTAGGTGGATCACAGACTAACTGTGAGTTGTCACAATAATGCTGGGGCAAAAGTGTGCCCCCTGCACCCTTTCTGTCTCCTGCACGTGGCTATGTCGGGGCAGCCAGCACGGCCCACATGGCTCAGATCCACTGCTGAACTTGGAGAGCATGTATCACCCCGGCAGCCAGGTGTGTGCTCGAAGAAAGCAGCAGGGCCATGCCAAGTTGAGGGCCACCTGGGCAGCTTAGACAGCATGCAGCAGATTGCAGCATCCTGAATAACAGGCAGACTTCTGGATCCCGCATCTTTGGCAGGGCAGGAGCCAGAGAAGGATTTCAGGAATTCCAAGGCAGGGGCAGAAATGTTCCAGCTAACGCAAGCATTGGTTAGTCAGGATTTATGCTTCTAGCACCTCTTTCCTAAATGCGGCTGTTCCTGGGGTGCAGCCCCATCATGATGCACTGCAGATTTGGGCCAAGGCCACTGGGACAAACCACTGTTCTGGGGGGGCCCTGGGATCATTAGTGTCTGTGCAGATCTTCAGCCACGGGACAGGTCTGGAGGAGCAGAGATGGAAGCCAGGTTTTCTCATGACCCTATTGCTGTTGCTGTGAAGTCTTCAGGACGGCACATTTCGGCACCAGCCACCATCCCTGGGTAATCCATATGCAGGCTCCTTAACCCACTCTTGGGGCATGGAGAGCAGTGACGCTGCTCTGTCCTGGGCGGTGCCAGAGCCATGAATTTAATCAGGATAAACAAAACCTTTGAGAACAGGCCCCGATTTCTCCCGGGTGTGTATCCTGGGGCAGCAGCTGCTGCCCTCTCTGGGGCTGTGGGGCAAAGAAGTCATGCTTGCCAAGGTGGTTGGGATGGTGAAGAGAAACAAACACTGGAGGCAAACAGAAAGGGGATGATGGCCAGTGCTGGTTAATGTGACAGCAAACACCCTGGAGCCGGGTGACAGCAGTGAGAGAGGAAGAGATCAGAAGGAAGCGGAGAGACTGGCTGGAAATGAGAGTGACCCTGGGACTGGGTAAAAGTCCAATAAATCAAGGGGGTGGGGTGGGGGGGCATTAGCGACAACCACAGGGAAACGCACAGACTGCCAGATCCTGCGACTAAAGGACAGGGGGTGGATCACTCCAAAATTGACCTGCTGTGTTCATTCCTCTAAAGCACCTGCATTGGTCACTGTTGGAAGACAGGGTATTAGGCTAGGTGGACCATTGGTCTGACCGTTCTTGTGGAAGGTGGAGGCTGGGAAAGACCTAGGTCACATTTTATATTAGGGTTCGATTTACGGATGGTTTATAAAGGGTGAATAGATGTTCTAAACATGTGACAGCAAGCGTAGGAGGTGTTACGGGTAGGTACGAGCAGTCTGTTGTCTTGCTGGATTCCTGAACACCTGGTTAGCCAGTTATTAAAACAACTAACACTTCCTTAACTTTTTATAAGCTGTTGATTTTATCAATGCTATTGAATACTCAGCATGCCTTGTGGGATGTCGCAAACCATGTGACTAGGTTGTTAAAACCAATGAACTGCTGTGACATGGCGTGATAGCCAGTGATATGTTGTGACACAAAAGCCACATCCTTTCATTGCAAATTCACACTATCTATCTGACTTATCATGCCTATCAAAGTGGTATTTTGGTTTCATTTCAACAGCCAGCCAGCCACCCCTATTCTTGTGCCTCCCCTTTTGTCCCCATATATGGTGACATTAAAAAAAATCAGTAGAATAGATCTGAGGAAACACAGGCCTTGCAGACAGAACCAAACCATATCATCTGACTTTTTCTGTTGCCTCTGTTCCCATTTTATAGCCACCAAAATCTTTTGTGTCTCATTAACCATAAGGGCTTCTTTTCCTTTCCATGGCTGTACGATGCGGCAGTAAATTATGAGAAACACGCAGCGAATCAATCACCACGAGGATTATGAAAAACATGGGTACTTACCATAGGGTAGCAAGATAGATTTATAAACCCTCCCCCAAATGGGTCACCAGCAGGGAAAGAGCCCACAACTTACAGCACTTTATCACTCAAAGTAAAGGAGTAATTCCATTAGGTGGCAGCATCAGTAGGCTGTTATCCCTCTGTGGTAGAGCCAGGTTAGGTTACCTAAGGCCCAACCTACCCCACTATCCTTGGGCCACTCATGCTGTCCTATATGAGCCGACATTAAAAAGGGCACAATGAATGTTTTTAACAGTGTTGTGCAGTGGCCGTATTTCCATTCCCACAGCGACTGAATGGGCAGTGAGGGCAAAGAGTAGGAGGCAGGTAATAACTGAATCAGCTGATCAGCGATGGGCAGGGACCAATGTGCCCCCCACAATGGCCACGTAATGCCCTGTTTCTCTGCTTTCTTCCAGTCGTGCTGGTTGTCGTATTCGGGATCTGCTGGGCCCCCTTCCACACAGACCGGCTAATCTGGAGTTTCATTACCAATTGGACGGCCCAGATGCAGCAAATGTTTCAGTTCGTCCACATCATCTCCGGGGTCTTCTTCTACCTGAGCTCAGCCACCAACCCCATCCTCTACAACCTGATGTCCACACGTTTCCGGGAGATGTTCAAGGAGGTGATGTGTCACAGGAGGCTGGGCTCCAGGAAGTATTCGCCCAGCGTCACCCGGGTCACCACCCGCAGCACGGTGTGCGAGCACATGCCCGCTGGCAATGGGCTGCCCCCGGCCAACCTGGAGGAGGATGAGATGGTCATGGAAGGGGAGGATGCCAAGACGCACAAGACATCCTTCCCCTAGGACCTCATCGTCAGGCCCTCCACTCGAGTAGGCCTCCTGGAGGGATTCAGTGACAGAGAAGGGATTGGAAAGACTGTGTCTACCCACCCACTTATGTGTCCCATTGCTGTGCCCCCTGCTAGCTGTGCCCAAGCATCATCTCTGCTCCCACCCTCCGAAGGCTGAACTCACCAGGGACTGTGCCATTAAACAAGGGTACAAGCAAAGGCAGACCTTGGATTCAGAGAGTTGGGGCATTAACTCTTCCCTGGCCAGCGTCCCCCTGCACGGGCCAACCCTTTGGCCTCTGTAGGCATAGCATGGCGATGATGCCGTCTGGTCGCAGATTGCTTGGCCCATTTGGCAGCAGTGGAGTGGCTTTATACAGGGAGGGATGCAACCAACAAGTGAAAGGTTAGTGAGAGGTGGGTGATCTCCACTGATCCCAGCTTCTTCTTCCCTGGGCGGGGACTGAAGGCTAACGGCAAACTGGTCTGCATCAGTAGGAGTGTTGCCAACAGATGGAGGAATGTGATATTCCCCTTTAGTCAGAACTAGCGAGGCCATGTCTGGAGTGCTGTGTCCAGTTTTTGGCCCCCCACTACAGGAAGAATATAGAGAAATTGGAAAAGGTGCAGTGGAGGGCCACGAAAATCATTAGGGGGCTGGATGCAGATGCAGGAGCTTCGCAGCGGCTGGAGTCAGCACCCCACAGATGCATTAGGAAGCAGCCAGGTCTTTGACACTAATGAGGTGTGGTGTTGCTCCCCACTCCTGCCCATCCATGCCAGACTGGTTGTGTGATGTGCCTCAGCCTTAGCAGCTCTGAGCAAGGCTGCAGCTGGGAAGACCTTTGCTGAGGCTCCCCGGCCCAGCAAGGCGTAGGGAGCTCGGTCTGACACCTGGCTGCCCTCACTTTCCCCATCTGCCTGCCAGCGAGTAACTGCAGACAAATCAGAATGAAAGGGCCTGGCCGAGCTGCAGAGGCCAGGCCAGAGGAGCTGGTTTTCCTCCTTTCCTTGTGCACAAGGAAGGGCCGGTGTGTGTGAGCCTGACTCACCATTTCCCTGGACGGCTCCTGTGCGCTGGAGCGTGTAAACCACGGAAGATAATTTTCCCTCCCCACATAAACACAGGAGGGGAGCCTTTCCTGACAACAGAGACGTCTCTTCTCCATTTGTTAGCCGCTGACACAAAGTCCATGCTGGCACCCGTGCGGCTGTAGAGCAGACGCTCTCCCTCCCTCTCCATTTCCCTTTTTTCCTTTCACCACCTTGCTCCCTCACCTCCCTCCACCGTCGGCAACTACCACAGGCATGTCCAAGCTGGGATGAGTTTGGGGGTTTTCTATCTCAGGGTCAGTCCAGGGTGCATGACCTGATACTCACTTGACTTGAGAATTAAAACAAACCCACAACTGTTCTTGTTTGTTGGTCTCCAGGTATGTCTCTCTCGCAGCTATTCCCTCCCCTGCTCCCACCCACTGCAGTATTTCTATTCAATACTAACCCAATTGTACTGTACCCTGCTTGACTGTGACCGGAGGAGTGAGAGAAGAAAGGCTTGAAATGAAATCTTTGCATCTGTATTCATGGCTGAGGCTGTGAGGGTGGTTGAGCCATTCCTTTTAGGTGACAAGTCTAAGGATCAGACTGAGGTGTCAATAGAGGAGGTTTTTGGAACAAACTGAAAGAAGCAAGGTGTCCTGTGGCACTTAAAGATGAACAGATTTATTTATCACATGAGCTTCCGTGGGAGAAAATCCCACGCTGTCCTTGCTTCTTTTCCTGAACTAGACTAGCACGGCAGCCGCTTTGTAACTTGGAACAACTTGGTACATTCAACAGTAATAAGTCCCCAGGAACTGATGGGATTCATCCCAAAATTCTGAAAGAACTCAGATATAAAATTGTTTGGGATGTAACTTATTGCTTATATCAGCCTCTGTCCCAGATGACTGCTAATGTGACTGTTTTTTTTTTTTAAAAAAGGCTCCAGAAACCATCCTGGCAATTGCAAGCTGGTAAACTGAACTTTGAAAGCAGGCAAATTGGTAGAAACCACTACAGTAAAGAATGGAATGATCAGACACATTGACGGACACCATTTGTTAGGGAAGCCCCAGCAGGGGTTTTGTAAAGGGGTATCATGCCTCGCCAGTCGATTACAATTCTTTTAGGGGTCAACAAACATGCGGACAAGGGTGATCCAGTGGATACAGTGTACTAAGCTTTTCAGACAGTCTTTGACAAGGTCTCTCATTAAAGAAAATTAAGTCATTATGGGCAAGACCCTCCCTGGGGGGGCAGGGGCCAGGGCCAATCAGAGGCCAGGCTCTGCTTCCTCACCCCAACCCTTGCTTTTGGCTTGCCGCAAAAGGCAATGGGGAGGGTGAGGGGGGCTAGCAGAGGCGGCTTTTGGGGTAGGAGAAGCAGGCGACCACCTAGGGCCCCTGAGCAGAAAGGGGCCCCTTTGCCTACCCCAAAAGTGGTGTCAGCCTCCCACCCTGCAGAACACTTGGCAGGGGACCAGGGCCGGGGCCAGCCATGGGGACGGGGCTCTGTGGGGAGGTGAGGCCGAGGCCAGTTGGTCTGCAGGAGCCCTGGTGCTTGGGGGGACACCATGGGGCAGAGCGCACTGTCCCAGAGGCAGGGCTCCTGCCCCACCCCGGGCCGGCTGCTCTGCCCCCAGGGGCATGGTGGGCCAGCCCAGAGGCCCTAGTCTGTGCTCCTGCCCTATCCCTTGGCTTTGGCAGTGGGGGGGTGGGGCCCCCAGCAGGTCACTGGGGCCATTTTTGGGGCTCCTGGCAGGATGCTGGGGCCATGGAGGGAGTTGGACACAGGGAGAAGGGGACATGGAGGCAGGGTTGGGGCTCCTTGAGGGGTGCTGGAGCTGCAGGGGGGTTTGGGGGCCCCTGGTGAGTGGGGGAGGCTGGCCCCAAGAAGCCAGAGCCATGGGGATGGAGGTGTCATGGCTGCGGGGGGGGCACGAGGAAGTCGGGGCCATGGGGGGATCAGGGCCAGTGGGGAAGGAGCTGGGGCTGCAGGGGGGGGAGCTGAGACCATCAGGGAGGCTGGCGGTGTGGAGCTGGGGCCATGGAAGAGGGGTTGTGGGGACCTATAGGGGGCCCCACAATGGGCCTTTGCTAGGGTCCCAATTGCCCAAAGCCGTCTCTGGGGAGGGCAGCATGGCTGCAGGGGGGCCCACAGAACTGCAGGACCCAGGCCGGTCGCCCCGCTCGCCTCCCCAGAGATGGGCCTGGTCATGGGGTAGGAGAGAAGGTCCTCTCACAGATCAGTTATTGGTTAAAAGACGAGAAACAGAGTAGGACTAAATGGTCAGTTTTCAGAGAGGAGAGACATAAATAGCGGGGTTATAGCTGTACTGGGACCAGTCTTGTTCAACAGAAATGATCTGGGTAAATGAGAAACAGTGAAGTGGCAAAGTTTGTAGCTGATAGTAAGTTACTGAAGATAGTTTAAGTCCCGAAATGACTGTGGAGAGTTACAAAGAGACCTCACACAATTAGTAAAACAAACAAGGAGCCCTCTGGCAATAAAAGACTAACAGATTTATTTATTGCATGAGTTTTGGTGGGAGAAAATCCCTCTTCGTCAGACACTTTGAAGATGGGGGAACTTACAGAATGGGACTGTGGAACAAAATGACAGATGAAATTCATCATTGATAAGTATAAAGTATAGGACTTTGGACAACACAGTCCCAACTATCCTTTCAAGAAAGGCTCAAGGAAGAGATTTCAGCATTGTCGTGAATAATTCTCTGAAAACATCTGCTCAGTATGCGGCAGCAGCCAAGCAAGTTAACAGAATGTTAGGAATGATTAAGGGAAGGATAGATAACAAGACAGAAAATATAGTGCCACTCTATAAATCTATGGTACGTGCACACCTTGAAAAATGGGCACAGTTCTAGTCATCTCCTTTCAAACAAGATAAATTAGAATTGGGAAAAGTACAAAGAAGGGCAACAAAAATGATTAGGGGAATAGAACCGCTTCCATATGAGGAGAGACTAAAAAGACTGGGACTTTTCAGCTTGGAGAAGAGACGACTAAATTGGGACATGATAGAGGCCTATGCATTCATGAATGGTACAGAGAAAAATGAACAGGGAATTGTTATGTACCCCTTTATATAATACAAGAACCAGAGGTCACTCAATGAAATTAATAGGTAGTAGGTTTTAAATGAATGCAAGCACTCAGCACTTCGCACAAGCAAAAGTCAAGCTGGAGAACATCTTGCCAGAGAATGCTGTGAAGGCCAAAAACATAACTGGGTTAAAAAAGGACTTAGATGAATTCATGGAGGTTAGCTCCATCAATGGCTATTAGCCAGGGTGGATGAAGAGACAGCCCCATGCTCCAGGTATCCCTAAATCTCTGATTGAAAGAAGCTGGGACTGAGCGATCAGATGGATCACTTGACAACTGAAGCACCTGGCATTGGCCACTGCCGTAAGACGGATATTAAGCTAGATCAGGGGTCAGCAACCCAAAAGATAAGAAGAATCATTTTTAAAAATTCCTTCAATAGCTAAGTGTTTTCAGAGCCTCAATGGGTGTAGCCACCTGGAAGTGGGTAAGGGGAGCTGGGACGCGGTGCCTGCCGCAGGGCGCTATGTCCGGGGGGAGCCTGGAACCAGGAATGGGGCCCCTGCGGGGTCCCCCAGTGGTCGTGGTGAGCCTGGGGCCAGGCGCAGGCCAGCTGCAAGGTCCCCCAATGGCAGGGGGGGCCTGGATCCCACAAACACAAGGGGGCAGCCAAAGAGCCACATGTGGCCAGCCACTGGGCTAGATGAACGTTGGTCTGACCCCATTTGACTGTTCTCATGTTTTCAGGGTAGGAATCCTGCTCTTTTAAAAAGCCACTGCTCTTGATGTGTGGTTAGATCACATGCATTGCTGCCCAGTTTGGGCTGTAATAAATGGACACAGGCAGTAGAAATGTCCATGGGATTCCTAAATAAATAAACTGATGGAGGCTGTGAATCATGCTGGTCTTGCTTGCTCGTACCCCTCCAACAACTGGACTCAGAATTCCTTAATTTATTCCTACTTCTCACTTCGAGCAAGAACCATTCAGTCGATGGGAACGTTTCCAACTAGTTTCAGTGGGCTTTGGATCAGGCCCTCCTTACACCGTCGCCTTGTCCAAGTTCACCAACTCACAGTTCAGTGCCTGGCTTCGTTTTCTGACTTCCTGTTTCTAATGATTATTACTGGCATGGAGAGCTGTAACTACAGCGGTGCGAATGGGGCTTTGCTTTAGGCGCCCTGGAGCGGCTCCATTGAGCCACTCTATTAAAGGGCACGTCCAACTTCTGCGCCGCTTGCTCCAGGCACTGCTGATTGTAAGGGGTGTGTTGTGAAATGCATAGTTACAGCTCTGCTGGCATTATTGTTCATCTGAAGCGAGGCAGCATTACCCAGTAAGGGAGGCACCAGGCTGGGAGTAAAGACTCCTGGAAGCTGTTTCTGTCCCTGCCGCTTACTTATTGTGTAACCTTGGGCAAGTCCCTTCATCTCTGTCTCAATTTTTCCACCTATAAAATCGGCCTACGATTATGACGTGCTTTTAGATCTCTGGGCAGGAAGTGCAAGATGAGTCAGCTCATACTTTGGGCCAGGTGCTGGCTAATCGGTTGTAATTCACAGTGCACAGACCACTTCCCTACGCCATGCCAACCTTTGTTGCTATCCCTTCCAGAACCCAGATCATAATCCACAGTATCCTGGGGCTGTGACCTCAGAACTACGCCCATAATCCAGAGATGTTGCAAATGGACTGTGAATGCACAATCTGCATCCGGCACTTCAAATGCAGCATTCAGGAAATGTCACCAAATGTCAAGGAGCACAGTTCAAGTGGCTGCCTTTCTCTGAGTTGGAAGGGGCAATCAATTATTTCTTCTGATCAATACCCTTGATTCCCCTGTTATCTCCTTGCCCGCAGAGAGGAGGAAATAGTCAGACACTGAAATGCCATCTCCACTGCCCCCCTTGCTCTTCTTGAAGACAAGAACTCTGCCAAATCTGTGTGCACCACAGGTGATTTTTGTGAAACTCCCTAATCCCCTCTGAATTTTGGATGTCTCCACCACTGAGGTGTCTGGGGAACATCGACATTGTAAAGAGCATCCTTCTCATCTAACTGGAGTCCACTAGGCCCTCCTAATCAGCACCTTCTCATCTCAAAGATCCAGAGTCTACGGTCTTTGTGCTGACTTTGGTGCGTGTTGTCTCGAGCCTGTGGCACACATCCCAAATCCAGTTTTCAAGTCCCAAAAAGAATGAGGGAAAGCGAACAGAGAAAAGCTGCTCCCTAGCTTGTTTCTGAGTAGGGGTCATTTGGGGGAAGAGTTGTTGTGAACCTATGTGGGGCCTGAGTCTCTGAAGCCGGAGCAGAATCAGGGCATGGAGATCCCTGTCCCTTCTCTCTCCTCCTTGCCTGGGTTCACAGCACATTCCTCCAGAAATTAGGCCAGTGGTTCCCAACCTTTTCTCTGCCGTGGCACACCTTAAGACCTTTAAATTTTTCGAGGCACACCGCCATTAAAAACTCATGAATATTCAAATTAACTTAAATTACTTATGAATATTCATGAACCATGGCACAGTGTTTCAGAAATGCTATGTAGGGTAGTAGGGGTAGCAGAGCAGCGGTGGCAAAACAGGGGAGGTCAAGAGTTGTGCAGTGGCAGGAGTGAGTGTGGGGAGCAGAGCAGGGCAGGGATGGCAAAAGAGGACAAGGGCAGCCATGTGGGGAACAGCACAAGGGTGACAAGAGAGGAGAGAAGAAGTGAGACCAAGAGTGGTTTGTGGGGGGGCAGGGGGGAACCTGGGGAGTGGGAAGGTAGGGCAGGGGACCATGGCACAACACCCATTTCCCCCTTCTCTGCAGTGGCTCCCTGCCACCCAGGGCAAATCCTCACCCCGCTGCTGCTCCCTCCTGCCCCAGTGGGTCCCGTCCTCCCCTCCCCCAGCCCCCTGCGATGGACCCTCCAGCCCCCAGCTACACCCCCCCACAGCCACCCCACCTGCCCCAGCTACACACCCCTAATCAACCAGCACCCCACAACCCCAGCCACACACCCTCTGCTACACGTCCACTCTCACCCACCTCTGCTACACACACACACACACACACCTGCCCCACACAAGCCCCAGCAGTGCCTTCCCAAAGCCCTCACCTGGGCTGTTTGCAGGCTGCCTGACACAAGCTGCTCTGCCCCGAAGGGGGAAATTCACACACTCCCAGCCTCCCCAGCTCTCTGCTGGCTGGGCTTAAAGTGGAGCCAGGTTTAAGGCAGAGCCACCTGAACGGTGCGTTTGGGCTGCTCCTGCTATTTTTAGAGGGACCCCTGGAACTCCCCATTCCAGCGCCTTCCTCTATTTTTAAGGGGCCCGAATGCCACCTGCCTAAAAATACAGGGCCCAGAACTGTGCTCCGCTGCCTTCCCCCTTACTTTAACCAAGTGGCTGGGCTGAGCAGGGAAGGAACTGTAACTCCAGCTCTCAGGCATGTTCACAGCACACCAGTGTGCCCCGGCACACTGGTTGGGAACCACTACCCTAGGGGATGCATGGCCCAGGGCAAATCTCACTGTGTGGAGCCCCTTAACGTTTTGGGGGGCTGTCATAGTTGTCAATTTCACTGTTCAGCTGGAGCAGTGAAATTGACAATTAACCCTGTGGGCAGAGCCCAGCTCCTGACCCCAGGACCAGGCGACCCCTGGGCTCTCCAAGTGACTTTCTGGGTGCCGGACTTCAAGCCTAGGAGGGAAGCTGACACAGGGGCAATTTGGAGGCAGCTGCCAGCCTATGTGGTGGGAGATGCCCCCCACTGAGCTGAGGTGAAGAAGACTGCTGCATCCGGCTGGGACCCTGGGATATGGGCAAGTCACAAGCAACTGCTGCTCATCTTCAAGCTACAGTACAAGAGGCTGCTGCCTGGCTCCACGCTGGAGCACGGGAGGTTGTCCCCTAGCTCTCACAAGCCAAAGCATAGGTGACTGCCACCCTGCTGCAAGCCCAGCTTGTGGGGCGCAGAAAGCTGCTGCCCAGCTTCCAGGGACTCCGGTGGCTGCCAGCTGCCACTTGCCTTCCCGTTGGGAGCTGGGATCTGGTGAGATGTGGGCAGCTGTCTCCCCATGCCCCAGGACTGTGAAATCAGATGTCCCTGAAAATTGTTCCAAAGATCTGGTCAGCCTATCACAGAGAGCCTGGGCTGCTGTGACCGTGAACTCCCCAGCACTGTGACTGGCACCTGCAAAGATCCCAACCCTCCAAAAGGAACCCCCTGGCTGGTTACAAAGCAGACGGCCACTTCTGGGATCACCCAGAGCTAGGATCACCCAAGCTGGGTTAAGAATTGCCCCAGCAGGAAGAAGTCACTTGGGGTTTAGACCCTAGAGCCCTCCATCAGGAGAGCCTTGTGACGTGAGCTAGGGTGTGGAGCCTCTCCATCTTGGGATTCTGGGTCACGCTCATCCCTGCCCACTGGCCAGAGGCATAGCCAGAACTCATTTTTTATGGCAGAGCCTGTGATTGACATGGGTGGGCACAAGCTTTGTGTCACAAGTGAAACAAAGGCTGATAAAAACACAGGATGAATTGCTTAAAATCTGATTGGATGGGCTGGCTTTCAGAGTGGGTGGGCTGTGGCCCACCCAAATCTACGCCCCTAATGCTGTCCTTTGCCTGTCAGAGCAGATGCTGGGGGATGTTACCCTTGCCGCTTGTAGCTGCTCTCTGAGCCCCCATGCGAGGCTATGTCTCTCATGCATCCAGCCTCAAACCTGGGAGTCATAGTGCTGGGAAGGAGGACCCACCTTTCCCCTGTTCTCCTGCAGCAACTGTCTGCAGCCACACAAAGCATCCTAGTGCAACCATAAACCTATCCACTGTGAAAGGGAAACCACCACTCCATGGGCCTTGGGGAGGGGCCTTCTGTCTTGTGATATACCTCCCTGGCTTTGCAGGACTGGATTAGCTGGCTTCTTGTGCGCCTTGGGGCTATCAGATTTTGTGCCCTCCCTTGTCTCTGGGAATGAGAGCACTCAGACCAGCCTACAGCAGACAGACAGCCTGGGAGTGAGGCGGCTCAGCACTTTGGTGCGGTGCAGGCTGGTGATGCTCCAGGGGCTGGAGCACTCAGGTTGGAGGCACTCTGGGACCCAGAGCAGAAAGGCCAGCTCAGTGGTGGGGTGGGCCAGCTCCCTGGTTCAGCATGGGCTGGCGGTGCTCAGGCTAGAGGTGCTATGCTGCAGGGCTGGATTTATTTTTGTAGGACCCCCTTAGCCCAAGGTGTTGTTCCTGAAAAAAAAAAATCTAATAAGATCTTATTCAGGGGGACACGGCAACATGCCACATTTGTTATGAGAAAAACACAATTATGTTAATAGCTTATATCCAGTACCCATACACAGACCCCAGATGTTCTGCTGTTGGTCATGTATAATTACCACTTACCAGGCCTGACTGTTGCTTGAGTTTGCAGCTCTTGGTGGCTACCTGGCCAGGGAAGCTGGGCATGAGGAAGAGTGGAGTCGCTGTTGGGCACATGGCTGTGCAGCAATGCTTTTGGGTGCTGTAAAGAACATTACCCCAAAGCTATGTAGTTGCAGTCTCACCCCTCTTTCATCCGTGGATCTGGCTGTGTCCACACTGCCTCAAGGGACTGTATGACCATGAGTTGTCACTTAATGGCAAATGTGACTTTGAACTTATTCTTGATGGGGCTTTTTGTCCCTTACTTTCTTCAGAGTGTCTGACGAAGTGGGATTTCTCCCACGAAAGCTCATGCAACAAATAAATTTGTTAGTCTTTAAGTGCCACAAGACTCTTTGTTTTCTTGGCTGCCCCTTTGGAACATGGTTTCTAGGGTGGATTCTTTCTGCTTTTGCAGGGTTTGTCTGCAGTGTTCTTCAGCCATTAAGGTGGAGCCAGCGGTTTGTCATCTGGACAGGCTGAAGTTGGAGACTGATCCCATCACACTAACACCCTCATTCACACATCCAGACTAAGTTCCCACAGCCAAATGAAGTTTCAGCAAAACTTAGGCTGGGCAATAGAAAATGAAGTAAACAATTCAAAATGGAGGTTTAGTTACAATCTGGGTTACATCAGGCTTTGGTTATGATGTTAAAGAAAAAGTGAATGAGTAAGCATGGCATTTTTATCAAGCGCTAATAAGCATCATTCCTGATCGAATTCTTGTTGGAAGCAATTCTATGGGATGAATTCATCTTTAGCCCCACAGAGGACCTGGGCAACAGCCCGTAAGGCTCCTGCATTCAGGGGACGCTGATGAACTGGCCTGATGAATCCAGCCCTCCCAGCGCTATTTCCTGGCATGAGCCTCTCAGCTTTGTGCTGGCATCTCTCAGTTCCCATCACAATCAGCAGGCCGGGACCCTGCAGCTGCAAAATCTCTGTGGGAGGAAATCTTCGTCACTGGGAGCATCAGCACTGATCTTGTTTCCTGCCCCATGATCTGCCTCCCATCAATAGCGCAGAGGAGAGCTGGAACTCTGGGCGGGAACGCTCCAGCCAAAGGTTCCCATCTCCCTGCCTCTTGCCCATTTCCAGCCAGCTGGGTGATGAGTTTAGCGGAGAGTAATTGCACCTTGATGACTATTATCCAGCCATTTATTGCAGGCAAGCGCTTAGAGGTGATATTCGCCTGCCCTCAAGCTGCAGAACCTCGAAGGAATAGCTGTTTAATAGTCAATCAATACCATTTCATTAAGCAACAACGGCTGCTCAGATGAAGCTCGAGGGCGTGGATGCAATTAATTGTGATGTAATTTCCTTCATGGCCAGCATCCTCAGTGCAGTTTGGGGTCATAAAGGCCCAGCCTAGCTCTGCTACCCAGAGCCAGGTGCTTTGAGGGAGCTGGGTCTGAGGGAGCTCACAGCATGAACAAAGAGCACTGGACCCCTCCAGCTTCTCAATAACCCTGCTGGTTTTTTTCATCCCGGTTTGGAAGCTCTGCCAGCCCAGGGCTCATCCCTGCCCAGAGCAGCCCTTACAAAGCAAATGCCTCTGAGTCCCCCACTGGTATTTCCCAGTGGGGTTGGAGGTCATGTCTGGAGTCCAGAAATAAGAATTTCCTACCCATAATGGCCACCAGTACATCCCAAAGGAGCTGTTGTAGAGACCAGTCAAGAGTTTAGGGATCTAGCACAAGAGTGGGTGGCAAGGTTCAGTGGCCGGCAATGTGCAGAAGGTTGGACTAGATCACTGCTCCCCAAACTTTTTTGCTCTTTGCTCCCCCTACCTGGTCCGTGCCCCACCAGAGCCAAAGCTGAGACCAGGGCCAGGAGTGCAGCTGGGAGGACCTGGGGCCAGGAGTGGGGCTGGGGGCTGGAGTGGGGCCAGGAGCAGGGTTTGGGGCTGGACACAGTGTGGCTGGAGGCCAGGACCCAGGAGCAGGGCTGGGAACAAGAGGGGTGGCAGAGGAGGGCGGAGTGGCGCTCCCTCCCTGCTCCACATGGGGGTTGGCCTGAGCCCTGCCGCATGTTCTTCCATACTCCCCTGGAGGGGTACGCCCACGGTTTGGGTCCAACTGGGCTAGATGATCATGATGGGTCCTTCTGATCTTAAAGTCTGTGTGCCTGCTGTGAGATCCAGGATTGGCTGGAGGGGGCCAGACGGCAGTAGAAGGGGTAAGTTTTCTGGAGCGTTGATGATGGTGGTGGCGGCCGGATGAGCTCTCCCAAAGAGAGGGTGTAGAACAGAAGGAAGAGGAGAAGCCAAGGTCTGATGCCCTGGGGCGGGGGGTACAGAAGAGAGAGGCACTGGGAGGGAGGTGGACATTGATGCCACAACCAAAGTTGTAGGATACCCAGCGGGGTTGGACTCCTGAGAGATGAGGAGGAGCAAGTTCTCCTGAAGTGTGACTGACCATGTCAAAGGCAGCTGGAGGACGTGGACGGCCTGGATTTGGCTGGGATGGGGACCAAGTGAGAACGGGACAGGCAGTGGGTCTCCCAGCCAGTATGGCCTGAATGGACACCAAGTATCCCCATGGAGCCTGTGCTGTCTGGCAGGCAGTGTCCCAGGAAAATGGTCGTCTGGGGGGCTGGAACCCCCTTTGCTCTGTCAGCGCTTCCCAAGCCCCATCCTACCCTGCTGACTCCCCCCTGTACCCCTCGTTCCAGCCCTGGGCTCCCCCACCCAGCTCTGCCGATGCTCCTCAGACCTGCCCGTGACTCTGCAAGTCTTTGCCATGGATCGACACATGGCATGCCATTGGCTGACGATCCACAAACCGGAAAGAGCCCAGCTTGACACTCAGATCCCAAGTTTGAGACGCTACCGTAAGGCTTATGTGGCTGCCCATTGCCAAAGTGACAAAGCATCCGAAATGCTGGGTGAAGAGGAACTGACCACATTTCCCACAGGGGTGCCACAGACCTAGAGACCCGATGCCAGACTCACGGTCCCTTTTCAGGACCCCGCTCCCCTGCGTTCTGTGAAAGCATTTTAGGCCCTTGCAGAGGGAGTGAAAACTGATGCAAATCAGAATTCTCCACTTGCTCACGAGGGATAGCATTTTGCAGGGGTGCCAACAATTATACAAAGTGCAAAGCAGAGATAAAGAGGTCAGGCAATGATTTCTTCCCACACCTTCACAATAAGAATTGTGGTGGGCTGTCCACCCTGCACAGGACTGCAAGGTGTTGAGGTGACCAGATAGGCACCTAAGTCTGCACCTGAAGGAGAAGCCGGGGTGGGCTGGGATCTAATTGCAGACAATGCCCACCTGAAGAGAAACAGGCAGGATTTATATAAGGCAGGAAGCTGGCAAGAAAAGAAGGCTGCAGTTACTCCCCTGGGGTGGGCAAACCTCAGTGGAGTGGAGAAGGCTCAGGGGATGAGCAGCAAGGGATAGCAGTGCAGACCTTAGCCGGACAGCCTCTGAGCGGGAACCCAGAGTAGAGGGCAAGCCCGGGTTCCCTGGCTAGGCAGAACTTGGCTTTGGATGATTTGTCCTGGGAAAATTTTGTTACGCTGCCCCCAGACAGGTACCGTGAGCTGGCCGGGGGCTGGGTCACACCGAGGAGACTGTGGTTCCTGCAGTAAGTGGGGTCTGGGTGGGAAGATGTTAAGGAAGACCCTGTGCGGGGAAAGTGCAGCTTTCATCCAGGACAGCCAGTAGCTCCTTTTTTAAAAGGATCATCCCAGCTACTGTAGGAGCCAGTTCTGCGCCCCCTGAATTAAACTAGGGTCCCTGCAGTTGCAGGCAAGAGAGAGCCCTGAGGTGGGAATGACGTTCCTTTATCTATATAAATGGCACCTAGCCTATAGGGTCCTGATTTGGTGGAGCCTAAAGGAAGGAGGGGTCGCCCGTCTGATTCCTCCCACCGACTCACCGTGCAGGGATTAAATGAGTTGCTACAGAGCAACTGGTGAGCAGAAGAGGCAATGGAGGCCCTCACTGGGTGGTGCCTTGAGACAGTCGTGAGCCCCCCCAGCAGTTTCCAAAGGCCAATTGCCTTTGGTTCAAACAGTTGTGGTCAGTGGTTAAGTTGCTGAGCGCTAACAGCGATCAGCAAAGAGAAACGTGGAGCGGGTCTACCCCCATTTTCCAAAATGAGTCTATAGAAAGCAGCAGCTGGTTAGGACACCAAGGGCCCAAACTCTGACTGACAGCTAGGGAGCGATTACTATCTCACCCTCTCTCCTAAAATGGGTTTTATTTGGTCTTTGCTGTTACTTGCACCTGGGTAACTTAACTGACCAATCAATGGGGTGGGGAAAAAGCTCTGATGTTAAAAATTCAACTATTGCTTCCAACAATGTGCTCTCAGTACACAAGAGACCTCTCCAGCAACAGCAAGGAAGTCAAATCATCACAGACCTGACATTTCCAAGGGGAAAAGTGAGCACAGGGATAAAAACCAAACCTTTCAAGTCTTCTGCCATCCTCCTAAAGGAGCCAAGCATGGCAGCAGCCCATTTATTTTCCTCTTTGGGTCTCCATTATTGATCTGCCTCTGGAGGGCTTGTCTAAATCATTTGAACGATGCAGAGCAGACATCACAGCTGCAAATAGGCAATTCTACTGATGTGGCCAGGTGCAGAGTGGTATATTGACAAAAAAATAAAGGAGCCCAATAGACTCCAAGGGTAGATGATAAAAGGCCGTTCGCTGGCCCCGCACAAAAACGTCTGCACTGACAACGAAGCCTACTTCTGGGCGTCGTGCCAGCCGGGCCAGCTTATTTACGGATCTCTCGGAGAGCGCACGCTGAAATGGGGAAAAGATCTAGTGCTGTTATTTATCGGCTCCCCAGTGCCGGAGCGGCACAGACTCTTTATAGACCAACAGAACTGTCGGGCTCCCAGCTCTGAGAAACTAGCGGGAAGTTGATGAAGGCTGCAATGGAGAAGGCCTGTATTATGGGCTGATCCAGCTCACGTCCCTGCTGTTTGTGTTGAGATTTGGGATACGGGACAGGTGGTCACCCCTTAGATAGCTGGGTGAGCAGGAAAACCCTAGAGATAGAGAGGAGAGAGTGGTGGGCTGGTGCGAGGAGAAGGCAGATGTGGCAGTGCAGAGGGGGAAGGCATTGGCCTCCCTTTACCTGTTTCCTGTCCCTGCCAGGGGTCCTGGGAAGGATTTGAAGGGACAGGAGGTTGTATGATGCACAGGACTGGAGAGGGAGTGCCAGGCCTAGAGGAGGCACAAAGAGGAGTCTTGGAGACGTTCTTGAGAAGAAACCAGGACTGTCTAGCTCAGTAGCAGGATGTGGGATGGATCCACTGGGGGAGACGAGGTGTAAGACAGGCAGGGGTCGTGTCTGGTGGGTGCCGTCAAGTTGTCAGAATCTTCTACACTGAGAATGGCCAGGGATGCGCACGGGGGATCGTGTCTCTTGATGTGGAGCTGAAGTGAAGCTCAGCCCCCACCTTCCCATCTCCACCCCTCCAAGGCCAATCCCCAAAGTGTCAGAAGAGGCTCGTAGGAGGAGCTTTGGGGGTGAAAGACTAGAAATCTGGGCCCAAATGCAGTTATGGTTCCACCCATCTCTGCACTAGGTGGTGCCAGGATGCCAGATCTAATCCTCTGCCAACCCTCGCAGTGCCCAGAGGCTGAGTCTTAACAGGGACCAGATATAAATGGAGTCTCTCTTTATGTCAAGGCCTCATAATGCCCCTCAGTCTAACTCTCCTACCCCCAAGGAGCTCTGGGATCCCAGAACTCAGCCCCTTGGATAGTACGGTGATACGCTAGGGAGAGCCAGAATCCAAATGTCCAGATCAGTGCCTCGGTCTCAAATGGGCCAAGCAAGGATCTCAAAACAAAGCACCCCAAAATATAATGGGGAGGGTGCCATGATCCCGATCAGAAGTGAGATCTGAACCTGGGACTCAGCCCCATCTCCAGAGGCCATGCAAACTGCAGAGGAGACAGACACACCGGAGAGTGTAGAAACGTGAGGCTGGAAGGGACTGTGGGAGGTCACTTAATCCATCCCCCGGCTCTGAGGCAGGACCAAGTAAACCGAGACCACCCCAGACACGAGTTTGCCCAACTGGCTCTGAAAAAATCTCTAGTGACAGGGATCTCCTAGATGGCCAGTTGCAGGCCTTGTTAGAGTTGAAAAGCTCTTCCTAATAGCTAGCCTAAATTTTCCTTTGCTAAAGATTAATCTGGTTAATGCTTGTAATACGAGCTGGCTCACTGGGGTGCAGCGGCAGCCGTGTTGGTCCCCAGATATGAGTGAGACGAGGTGGATGAGGTAATATTTTTTATTGGACCAACTTCTGTCAGTGAGAGAGACAACCTTTAGAGCTTAGTACATGGAGCTCTTCTCAGATCCAGGGATCGTAACCAGGGAGTCTCAGCTCACTGGGAACAGATTGCCAAACAAGCATATCAATTATGCCTGGCAACTCGAATTAACACCTTATGCTTAACAATCTGTTCCACCTTGAGTTTACCCAAGCTGAGCAGCTTGGGGAACCTGTTGTGCGGGGCTAATGGCTGACGAGCGGGGGGTGGAAATGGTCCCAGGGCTACAGGAATCGATCTGAGATGGGCATGGCTTCTTCACTGTGTCTGAGAGGCCCTTTGCTGCATCTATCTATCTATCTATTCCTCCACACCTCTGACCTGAAAGAAAAATTGACTTCTCTGTCCCCTGGATATGGCAGGGCATGGAGACCTTGCAGCTATTCCCAGCTCCGCTACTGACTCACACTGCAAGCTTGGGCCAGTCACTTAGCCATTCCATGCCTCGGTTTCCCTGTTTACAACAAATGTACAGTGACTGTCGCTCGTGTTCATGAAGCACGTTGGGATCTATATCCATGTTATGTGTCCTTGCCATGCACAAGGAGAGCTGCCGGGGGTTCTCTGTGCCAACTTACAGCAGCATAAGGAGCGAACAGCATGTCATGGAGCAGTGGGAAACAGAGATGTCAAAATTAAAGAGCTCCGAGTAAGACGTTCAGCTGCTCAATTAGCCTTTGCCAAAGAAGAAGAGGGTCATGAAACCTAGTCAAATCAGAACTGCTTTTCTGAGGAAAGTAGGATTAGAGGGGAGAGTTTTAATTTTCCCTTCTCAGGGTCCCTGGAAACCCAAGTGTTATAGCGGGAGCAGACCCGGGAAGGGAAAGCTACCATACGTAGGAAGAGAAACCGACCTGTCCAATTTCACAGTCCCCCAGGAGCCTCTGTTCAGTTCTGTCACCTTGTTACCAAAAGCAGGCAAAGAAGGGGTCGGGAGATGGGTGGTGAAAATGATTGGAAGCCTGGAGAGACAGCCCTAAGAGGGTGATGATCAAGACAGGTTAGTTTAGAGATGAGGAGAGTCAGAGAAGCCATGGCAG
This sequence comes from Podocnemis expansa, assembly GCA_007922195.1. Taxonomy (NCBI): domain Eukaryota; kingdom Metazoa; phylum Chordata; order Testudines; family Podocnemididae; genus Podocnemis; species Podocnemis expansa. Next base: position 4,021,668 of record ML682073.1, on the reverse strand, counting down.
GGCAGGTGCGTCTAGGCATGCCTGGTTACCGAACAAAGACACCAGAACAGCAAAGATTATGCACTCAAAATGAGAAGGTACCTGTTTGTACAATACATTGTGAACCTGTGAAACTCCCTGCTGCAATGTCTTAGTGAATTCCTAGAGGAGGATTCCAGAAAGAGTTAGATTTTTATTTATAGGGATACTTTGAACATCTAGAACTATGGAAAGACAGGATAAAAATGATAAAAGATCAAATCCTTCCTAACACAGGGTGGAATCCAACCACCAACTGCTTGAGGTTAGGCAGGAGTTTCCCTGTGGCCAGGGTACTCCACAATTACCCCTTTCTTAGACTGAAAGCTCATCAGGAGAGGGCCCAGGTCTATTCTATGGCCTTGATCCTACAGGGCCTACATCTGTACAGGGCCTAACACAAGGATCCCAGTTGGAGCTTCTGTGTGCTACTGAAATATAAGGCATGGCAATAACCATGCGGCTGGGGAGGCTGAAAACAGTACAGCATTGTGGCTGGAAGGCTGGACAGTAACTCAGCAGATGTGGGGTCTGGTCCTGACTCTGACACAGGGCAGCTGAGTGCTCTTGGGCAAATTGCAGCCCTGCTCTGTGCCTCGGTTTTTCCTTCTGAAACCTGGGAGCAATGCTAGTGGCCTCCCCTGTAAAATGCTTTGAGATCTATTGAAGAACAGCAATGGATGGTAGCTAAGCTGTTGTCTGCCAAGAGATGAGGGCAAAATATGAGAATATTTTAAATATGGGGCAAAACTGGAGAGACCCACGAGTATCTATAAAGGTCTTTTCTAAACCCAGACAAAGTGATGTAGAAGGAGGCTCATCTGGCAGGCAAGGTCTGTCGAGGGAGAGAAGCATTTGAAGGCAGCTGTTTAGCATCGTTAAAGGTCACTCTCCCCATTTCTAGACGTTCTCCTGGAGAACAGGCGAATGCAAATCTCTGTCAGCATCTACTCGGTGCATTTCTCCGCAGCTAGCTGCTGTCTGGGATGCTAAGGAGCTGTGGAAAAACCCGGGACAGCCAGGGACTTGAGCTGGAGAAAAGCAGGATCTGGGGCAGGGTCGAGCACTTCTAGGCTTGGCAGTTCACCACCCTGGCCCCTCTGGACTTGCTGCATCAAAACTTGCTTGAGTTCCAGCATCTAACTGCAGGAGGCCTGGCACGTCTTTCCTTACAAATTAAGCACCAGTTTGGGATCAGAGAGCAGGAGCAACCTGTGGGACACAGCAGGGAGAGACTGAGAAGGAAGTGGTCAGAGAGTCCGGTTTCAAAGGTTGAACAGGTGTCTCTACAGCTAAGCTACCCCACCACGCTAGCACCTTCGTAGGTGGTACGCTGTGATCTGGAGCCACACTGGCACAGGAGAAAGGCAGGAAGCTGCCGTGGCCTGGGTCATTTCCTGCAATCTGCCTCACTTAAACCGAGAAGGGGACGGGCAGAAATGTTTGCAGCTTCCCCAAGGTGCCAGTCAATGGGTTGTTCCCCCCCAACCAAAGGGTTGCAGTCAAGGAGACACACCTGCAGAGGAGCTGTTCATGGGGGACACAGGTGACATGAGGTCTTCACCTTCTTCTGAAGCATTTGGGGCTGCTACCAGTTGGGGATAGACTGCCAGGGCAGGCAGGCTGCTCCAGCCTGCCAAGTCCTGTGCTCATAAGTTGAGAGCGCCATGGAAAGGGGGAACAACCAGTGGGGAGAAGGATATTTTCCTTTTGCAAATGCATTTGGCTCCAGAATGTCCAGCAAAATGGGCATCAGAAGAAAAGATTTTTAGAAAGTCAACAGATAAATACCCTCCAGACAAGGGCACCAATTCAGTGAACTACTAAAAATAGCTCTTTGGAGTCTCAGCTCTGTATTCAATTAAGAGTCCCAAATTCTCACCTGGGGGGCTTTTGCTGTCAAGTGAGTACAGATGGGTAGCAGGCCGGCCCAACCATCTAGGTGAACTAGGTGGTTGCCTAGGGTACCAGGCTTTAAGGGGCACCAAAGTAGATGGAAGTGAATGTTTTTCACCTGTGGCACCAAAATCCCTTGGGACAGTCCTGATGGACAGCCTTGGAATCTGAGATCCTCAGTGTGTGCACAAAACAACCACAAGTGTGTGGGTAAGTCTGTTTTCCTGCTCTGGAAGGGCAATATTAGGAGTGGAGTTCTGGCTTCGTGACCCAGTTGGTCACTGGCTTCTTTGCAGACACAGCCAACAAACAGGCCATCAGTAAGAGCTCGTGGTGTCATGGCATTGAGACCCACCAAACTCGGTTCACATCCCTGAAGCTGGGTGACCACAGTGCAGGACAAAAGACATCATGTGGTATTGTTTGCCATCACCACATCTGAACGAGGATTCAGAGGAAACCTTCAGCGACTAGCGAAAGTGGCCTCTTGAGAATTCCTCTGTGTCTTCTCTGAAACACCCCAAGGCTGTTGATCTTGGCAGCCACACCTGCTTGCTCTCTGAGCATTGCAACCAAGGACGCTCTTATGGGAAAGCCTTCCAGAATTTTGAGTAGCCAGTTACCATAGAAATCACCCTGCCAGCAATTGCAGCAGCGCCCCGGAGAGAAATTTTAGGAACTCTGACTATATAATTGACCGGATTGGCTAGTCTTCTAGCAGATTCTCTACACCGCTCAGTTTGAGCGTCTCTGGAGTTCCCTTTAGAACAGTGTAATTGCAACCCAGGTTAATATGAGCCACAATGAGCAATCTGTTAAGGAAGATCTGAGTGTTTGCACCAGTCTTTTGGCAAGTCCCTTTTAACATTACTTTCTGCACTAACAAATAAATGAAAACTGCACAAACACTGACATAAAACTCATTTTCTGAGCTACCAGATGTAATCAGGGAGCACTTTAAGTGGATACCTCTCAAGAACTGCTCACAGGAAATAAAGGGAACAAGAAAAATAGACACGTCAGCTTGGAGCTGCTTGCTGGTGCAGTTTAGTGTTTAAGACGAGAGCTGGATGGCAGTGGGCAGAAACAGCAGCTCCTTCAGGGAGTGGCATGCAAGCCGGTTTGGGGAAAACAACGGCTCACTTCTGTGGCTTTTTGTTCATTATTGTTTCAGGCAGAAGAGCCTGTACCTGACCAGCGAGGTCTCCTGTGTAGCTGCCTTTCCTTTGGCAGGGCCAGTTCAGAGAAACAATGCAGTATGGCTCTTATTAAATCCCTCTGCCAGGCCACTCTAGAGGTCGTGGTTTCAGGGGTACCCACTGGAGGGAGGCAGCGTGAGAGGAATGCACGTTAGTTTAATAGGTAGCTGAATGATATATAGTAACATTTGCATCCCCAATCACGGATCAGGCCCCCATTGCGCTAGGTGCTGTACAAAATCAGGTGTTGCTAAGTCCCCTGCTGTTCCTGACAACCCCTTTGGATCAGCCTAAGATCCTGCCCAAATCTATCCCAGGCTTTACAAAAGCGATGCGAGGCATGAAAGGACGGGGAGCTCTGGGGGGGCCAGCTGACTTCAGGTCGTTGTGCCCCATCAATGCTGGAGATGTGCTGAGCACACTTGAGTGGAGCCTCTAGAGCAGTGGTTCCCGGTCTGGGGCCACTATGGGTCCACAGACATGTTGCTGGGGGTCCGTGGCGCCTCTCCCTACCAGAGCCGGAATCCAGCTGCAGCCCCGATGCTCCCCGCCAGGGCTGCCTCTCCCTGCCCGTGGCCGGATCCGGGCAGGGAGATGGGGCTGCAGCAGCTCCCCGAGAGAGCAAGGGCAGGGGGCCATAGCTACCACGGCTTAGCTCCCCAGCAGTGTGGGCCATGGTGGTGGCAGCGTCTCTCGCCGGCTGTCCCAGCAGCACCATCAGAGTGGTGCGGGCCAGAGTCTGCCTGCATGGGCCAGATTACATAATCAGCCTGGGGGGCTGCAAAGATTTTTTTTTATTGTTAAAAAGGGGTCCCCAGCCTGAAAAAGCTTGGGAAACACTGCTCTGGAGTTCCTAAAGTTTAGCTCAGAAAAACTCCAGCACGAGGGGTGGTTCCTGGCCACACCCTCAAATTCTGTGGATCTTTGCCCGACTGGGCTGGCCTTCTCAGGGAAACAAGCCTCTTCTCAACATCTGGTCCAAGATGGGCACCATATAAACGAAGTGGGCATCGTCTCCTTTGCATGGCCACACCCACACCAGTGACATGAGTCCTGAGCTGATAACTGGGGTAGGGGGTGGTTTGGGCAGGTGGGGAGGGTCTGGGTCAATATTTAATCTGATTGGGTTCACCCTTCCTCAGGTTGGGACAGAGTGTATCCCAAGAATGGCAGAACCTGTCCCTTTCTAGTCCAAAGGGGGTTGCAGCTGGGACTGAATACCAAGGGTACATCCACACTGAGATAAAAACCCTGCAGCATGGCTGTGGATGGTGCAGATCAGTGCACTCAGGCCCACAGGAACTGGGCTGTAGGGCTAAAAATGCATTGTAGATGCTCAGGACCTGAGCCTGGATGTGGGACCCTCCCTCCCCAGATCCCACGTCTAAGCATCTACACTGAAATTTTTAGCCCTGACATACCAGCTGGAGTCAACTGACCCAGCCACTAAGACTCGGTGCTGAGGGTCTTCGATTACAGTGGACAGGTCCCCTAGGCCACCCCAGAGCCTTATTGTGCCTAAATCTCCACCCTTTCCTTGTGCAGCAGCTGGGTGCAGAACTGGTTGGCTTTGTAGTAGGTCAGGCAGCCAAATGCTCCTCCACTGAGAAGTTGCTGTGTCTGCAAACCCTAGGGGGGAGGCCCTGGAAGGCCCTTAGCACGAGGGCTGCATGGGGGGTGGCAGCCAGCGAAGGGAAAAGTCTGCACCGTTCTAAGGCCCCATCGTCCTGGTGCAAGTGGGTCCTGCAGCTTTGCTCTCCCACTGCTTGGGAAGGAGGCAGAGGAACGAGTAACGAAACAAAGCAGGGTGACAAGAATGAGGCAAGTAGAAGAAATATGAGGAGGGAGTGATGGAGCTGAATTTATATAGTCTAGCAGTGAGGCGGCTGGCAAGGTGAAGGGGGACTTGATCACTGTCTAAATCCCTCCAAGCTGGTGATATAAATTAAAGAAATTAGTCAGCGTCTTAGGAGGACATATGGGAGCGATGGCTTGACGCCAAGGGAAGGGAAGGTTAAATGAGCAATCGGAATAAAGTTCTTGACAGTCGGAACAATTTGTCCACAGTCAACACTGTGGCTGGGATTGAAAGAGAGGGCTGGAGGCTGATAAGAGCGTCTGCGGCAGTGCAGCGACATGAGGGACAATCGGGCACCACGCTTCAGAACAGCTGTGGGTCATTCCGGCCACAGGCAGGAGTTTCCCCTGGTTATCTCCCGCCATGACTGACCAGGTGATTTTGGACAGACTTGACGGTCCTTGAGGCATGGAGGGGGCTCGATGGAGCTACCAGATGCAAATCACTGGACCGCTGAGACTTGGGGAAGGGTGGTTGACGCTTGGGACTGGATCGCTAACACCCTTGATCTTTGTCTAGCTATTTCTGAAAACACCAACCTCTTAAGAGTTAGGCGCATCCTAGGGGAGCCATCTGATAGTCCCACCACATCCGCAGTGGGACCCCCCACTTTGAGCTACTCGCCCCCATGGTACAACTCAGCACCTGAGCTGGCCACAGATGTTCCCTGGGGTGACAGGATATGCTGGGCCCCAGGGGATCCAACCTCGGACCTCTGCTTCTCGTCGCAGGACCATCTCCCACCAGGGGCATCCCCCTCTGCTTGTGACCCAGCTGCTGCCAGCGGGGGACAGAGTGCCACGCTGAGCAGGAGGGGCTTGCATCCACACACTTTGCCTGAGTGGCCAGTTGATTTAGGGGCTTGGTGGGAAGTTGGGATGAAGCCGTCTCCCCTTGAGCTGTAGATCCCTGAGATGGGAGTCCAGGAAAGTCGGGTACAGCGAAGTGTCTGCTGAGCCATCAACACACTCCTAAAGAGCCCGCTGAGTGGGAACGTTAGGGCCGGATGAATCCCAGCCCTTTAGGAGATGAGAAGCCAGATGCGGAGTATTCAGACCGAAGCAGCGTGCCACACCTCTTTCCCTGGAAATGCTGGGGATCACAGGCCAGCACAAATGTCCCGGAGAGACAGGGTGAGCCAGGGAGGGATGGAAAAGGGATGCTCATACAGGGACCACACCCAGTTGCGTGCACACGCAGCGAGAAGAGAGCTGGTTCTCCAGGCCAGCCGCTCCAGATTGGTATTTGCACCTGTGCCAAGCAGCTTGAAAGTGCTGGCATGGGAGGAGTGGAGAATTCAGGCCGAGGGGTGTTTGACACCCTTGGTGAGTGAGCAGTGATACAAGGTGCAGGACTCAGCCCCAGCTACACTGTTAACCTTGCTGATAGCGTCTGGCTTGGATAAAAGGACCACGTGTACCCAGGAGGTGCCAAGGGGCCATGGCTGCTGAAAGTGCCAGGGGCCAACAGTTCTCAGACCCTCAGACTCTGCCACGTCTCTGCAGTCAGGCCTTTTTCCTGCCCATAGTCCTTCCCCATTGAAGTCCAAGAATAGTCTCTTCATTAACTTTAACGCTTGGATCAAACCTGGAGTCACCAGCTTCTCTCCTACAGGTTTATCCACCTGCCCCCATTCTCGACCTTTGTGTCTTTTGATGAAGCAAGAAGCTTTGAGAAGCCTCTCCTGAGCCCAGCCTTGGATTTGATCTGGTTCATGCCAGGATCATAATCTCCAGGATGCAAATCAGGGAGATGAGGGGTACTCCCTTTATCCAGGATCTGCTACTTACAAGGACTGGGCCCCAGGCAGCAAAAAATGAGCCCACAGGCCTACAAAACAATACCCAGTGCCTGCTGGTTTGAGACCCACAGATCGGCCCCACCATCTTGCTGTCAAGATGACTGCTCATGTCATGTCATGTCATGACCAATCCTGGCACCAGCTGACAGAGGGGCCACTGCGAAAACAGAGGCACCATCTTGTCACCACCTCCATTGCACTGCCACTTCCTCACCACCCAGACCCCGAAGGATCACTGCAGCCACAGGGCCATCAGAACAAGGCTCCGCTTGGTCGGGTCCGTGTCACCAAGTCCCCGTGCTGCAGTGCTCTCCACTCAGCATCCTGGCTGGCGCTTGCAGTGGCAGGCTGTGTAGTTACATTTCTGCTCTGTTCCTTTTCAGGGTGCTGCGTTGTGCCTGATCTGTAGGTAGGCAGAGGGTTTCTGCCTCCAGCGGCTGCCATCCAGCACTATCTGCTCTCCAAGATGCTTCTTTGTGTAGACTCTGCCATCCTGGGCCATGCTTGTCTGAGCTGTGATCCAGAGGAGGCAAAGGGAGACAGAAGCAGGCAGTTCTCATTTGGACCCTGCGTGCAACCTCATGCCGCACGGCAGCTGAAAGTCTTTGGGAGAAGCTGGCTATCACACTCTCAGATGAAAAGAAACTAGCCAAATCAGCAAGTTCCCCCCACGTTATCTAATCCCTCTGCTCCAGGATTAGTCTCTGCTGTGGGCAACTGGAGCAAATACTGTATAGCAGAGAGCCAGTGGCCTTTCTGCACCGCTAATGGGCAGGCTAAAATGGCTCCCCCACTCTCACAGTGTCTCAGCAACCCAGACCATGGCTTAGTGACAGCTTTCTGTTACCCTCTTCAAAGCATCTGACGAAGTGAGATATTCTCCCATGAAAGCTCATGCGATAAATAAATCTGTTAATCTTTAAGTGCCACAAGACTCCTTGCTTTTTTTGCTTTACTAGACTAACATGGCTGCCCCTTTGCAACTTTCTGTTACCTGCATGCTAGGGCACTCCACCTTTACCCCACCAATCTGATCTGGAGGAATATGCCTTCCCGCTTCCTCCGTACAGCAATTGGTTAGACCCTTGGCAAGTGGATGAGACCCAATAGCCAGACATCTAGGGCAAAATTCTCTGTAGTAACTCAGAGCCCTTGCCAACTAGTGTCCCATCACCAGCCACTGGAGAAACACAGTGGATGCCATGTTAGTAGGTATTAAATGCATGGTATTAATATCATATACATTATAAAAAGTGTGTGTGCGTGTGCATGTGCATGCATGTGTGCGTATGTGTTAGTAAGCGATGTTAATTAAAAGTCTTATGCTCTTCTCACAATACTGTTCACCCACATCAAGCATCCCCCAAAACTTGGAAAAGCTCAAGTCAGTTTTGGCCCTGGAAAACAGGAAACATGCCAAAGCAAAGATGCATGAACACTTCGTACCACGTACACTTAAGGCGTTTGTTCGTGGCTCATTGACTTTGGAATGAAGGATTCAAAGTGAGGTCCAGAAAAGATACCTCTGCTAGCCTGTCCCTGCCATCCTTGAGTCCAAACAAAGATAAGAAAAGTATGGAATGAGAAGTTAAGGAATTGGCACAAACTGGATTTGGACTGGTTTTAGTGGCGTATAAAGAATTTTTGAACCTTGTAAAATCATCTTATAAATAGCTGAAAAGAGTGTCTTTGGAGCACACCTGTGTAAGATGAACACGGTGTGAGAATTTACTTCCCAGAAGAACAGTATTTATGGCTGCTTTTTGTATCGTTCTGCATTGTCTTCAGACAATAGGTTTGACTAAGTTTGGTTATTTCATCTCTTGAACATTTTTAAGAATGAAAAACAATTATGCGGAACCAATAGACTACACCTTTTGGTCAATATCCTGACAACAGTGTTAAATCATTATCTCGCTGCTATCAAAAGGTAGCTATTAGTTATTCACAGAACCGTAGTAGCTCAGGGTCTTAGTCATGGACCAGGGTCCCGTTGTGCTCGGTGCTGTACAACCCTGAAACAATAAATAGCTCCCGGCCCCGCAAGCCAACAAATGAAGTCATCGTGTCAGAATTGTGAAGAAAGTTCTCTGTGATAGGGAGAGCGAGGTCTGTGTAATTAGTTAACACAAAGAGTGCCATCTGCTGGAAAATAAGATGTAGCCTTCAGAAATGTGTGGGGTCAATAGTGCAGTTATTATGCTGTACAAATGACTTCTGCATGGAGCTCTTAAAATTGTGACCTGTGATCCTCTTGCAAGCCCAGTTTGGGGGTTCCATGGCTGCCCCATCAAAACCAGGCTGGTCCTAATGCCTGGCCTGGGGGTCACCACACTAAGTGCCATCTCGCTGAGGTGTAGAGTCAGTGAGAAGGAAACAGGACATGGTGATAGGAAGCTGAAGCATGGAGGCTTTTCTGTCTGAGACCTGGTAGCAGCACAGGGGTCTCTGAGCCGTTCAAGGGGAGGGCACAGGGAAGAAGTTCCAAACGGCATCTCCTCTCTTTGCACCCTCTGGCTGCTCCGCTGTAGCAGCGTGCCCGGGTTGTGGGTGACGGCTGGGCTTGGGGAGCCTTGAACATGCAGAGAGATTGATATGCTGCAGTGGCCAGGTTCCATGGATTAAACCCCACCACAAACAATTTGTGTAAAAGACTCTCCTCCCAAAGCTGGCCATCAATCTTCCAGGATCTAGGATGGCGTCGTCCCAGCAAGGGGCATGAATCAACACACATCCTGCACACCCGGATTTCACCCCATCCCATTGTCTAAGGAGTCACTGCCCTTCCCGGAGTGGTTTATGGATCTGTCTCTCTCCATGCTGCTGGACAGCATGAGTGACACTGTCTGTGGCGCTTCCAGTAAGCAAATTTATTACATCAGCTTTGGGATTAAAAAGCCATCAATTCACCAGGCTGCCTCAGCCTTGTAAGGCTGTTTTTACAGCAGTTGTTTGCAGTAGACATTTTTTCCCCCTTCTGGAGCAAAAAGCAGCTTTATTTTGATTGTCTTGTGTATTTTGACCAGTGATAAATGAGCCATAAGAACGCCGGCTCCTCCCCAGATTTCCCTCCTGAACACCAATGTCAGGGTTTTGTCTGTTCTCCTTTAGCAAAACCCCAGGGTGTCACTGCTTGCGACGAGTGAAACTCAGAAGAAAGAGGATGGAAAAGGGAAAGCACCCAAAAGTTCTCAAAACTGTATCTGAATTGCATCATCTAACTCTCTTCTAACCAGGTCTGGGCACTTGGAGAGAATTTGATGAGTTTTTCTCCTTCTGTCTGGGGTGTAGGTACCATCAGAAGAGGTTTTCCTATGCAAGCTGAATCCTTCCTTCCAGAATGGGGACATGCAAAGAGTGTGAACATGAAAAGTGATCCAAACCTCATAATGTTGGTTTAAGTTTGGAGGCAATATTCAGGTTGGTGTAATCATATCCCAAGTACTTCTCCCATCTGACAGATGACAAATCTGTCTCCAATGCCTAGTTACTATGATGGTAGCCACTTAGATAGACAGATCAAAGGGAGAAGAAAAGGGATATATATTTGATTCAATTCGGTTCTCAGTTACACGGGTGTAAATCCACAAAGACTCTATGGGAGTCAAGAGAGTTTTTGTGGATTTGCTGATCTCAGCAGATGGCCCTTACATGTTCTAAATTAGCATCTCTTCTAGTTCTCTCAGTGCGTCTTGTGCTTGCTGCCTGTTTTCTTTAGACTGCAAATTCCTCAGGGCAAGGGTTATTTTTGATCTATGTCTTACTCAGCACTTTGCTGATGTGTGACCAAGAGAAAGCAACAGCAAGAAGCGTTCTGCTTTGATACATCTCTGTAGGATGGCAAAGGGGCTAAGGTGAGGAGAAGCGCGGCGATGCACTGAGTATATTACTAACAGTCAGCAATTTTTCAAAGGCAGCCCGTTGCCTCTCCCAACTCCACATGGCTCTGAACAATCTCAGACAGCGGACTGAGTGGATGCAAACTAGACTCCGCTCACAGTGTCTCTCTCAAATGACCTCCAGACTGAATTCACTCTGTCTTGTGGCTGGATTCCTGAAGAGATTCAGGTAGCGGTGGATTTGCACCTGACACACATTGCGGGGGCCGTATGGTGGCTGTGGAAATCGGCACATGAAATACACCACCACCTAGAGGCATGGAGACAGGGCCGCCAGTCCTGCAGGGAGTTTCTTCGTGTCAGATAGGGCTCAGGACATGTTCCGGTAGTTTCACACACACACTCGCTAGACGCAGTGTAGCCATCTGGGCAGGAAAGGACATGCAGAGCCTGCCTGGACACTAGCCGCTGGCATAAGGGAAATGGAAAATAAACCCAACGTGGAACTCACTCACCAAACTTCTCCCCGAGCCTTCATTTGTCTTTCATTCCAGATCCACATTTGCCTCCACGACAAAGAGACTGTCTGTGCCTCCATGGGTGTGTATAACCTGTACTGCCATTGGGATTGTGCATCATTCTTCAGCTGAGGAGCTCAGAGCACATCATCAATGTTCAAGAAGCTTCACGATGCCCTTTTGGGGAAGGTGGCTCTTACCCCTGTTTTACAAGTTGGGAAATAGAGGCATAGCGCTCAAGCCATAGAACGACTAAGTAGCAGAACATTGAACAGAACCCAGGCGTCCTGCCACTCATAAAAATGGTTTAACCATTAGCCCGTGCTCCCACTCAGTGCCAGGAGGAAGTTCTAGATTTCTTGATGTCCAGTCCGCGGCTCCAGCCACTACTTTCTTTCTTCAGCTAGCAATAGACAAGGCCCCAAAGATGTTGGGCTCAGATCTAAACCAGGCAAAGGCCCCAGTGTTGTTTGAGCCAAACGTTTCTTTTCCACGTGAAGCCAGAATGAGCCTGTGAAATTCCACGTGCCATGTGCACCAGTGCCTTTATTCATCAGCCATTTGGTGAGAATCCTGCAGCCATGAGACAGCTCTTTAGCTGGACACAACTAAAGGGCACTTACCTTGTTTCGGCAGCAAAGATTTCTGCAGCCAAGCAGTTGCTGCAGGTAACTAGTCTTTCGCTGCATGGAAATTAAAGGCTCCGAATGATCATGGAGCTAACAATTGGTGCATTTAATTTAAAACAAACACAAACCCATCTGTTCCTGGAACTTTGCTTGGCAGTAAAACCTGAATTCAATGGTTTTATCTTTTCTGTGTTTATTGGAACAGTCAGAAAGATTTTGCCTTTTCAGTTCTGAAAGCCCAACACATTCAAAGAAACCAAACAGCATACACCTTTTTGGCTAGCCCTCATGAGGCTGGGATGTGATGCCATCAAATCGAATGCTTGTTGGCATGACATGTAAGAGATTGGCTGATGAGCGACATATTTTACCTGATCTCTTTTTGTGATTTGACATCCTAATTTCCTGGATTCAAAATCCCCTTCTGCAATAATCATTCCAAATACAATAGCATGGAGAGCTCCAGCCCAGCTAGACACTGTACATGTGCTGGGGAAGAAACAGTCTCTCTCCCAGAAAGCTCACAGTTTGAAAGGATAGATAAAATCAGGCCTATTATCTCCATTTTATGGATGGAGAACTGAGGAGAAATGAAGTTGACTTGGCTAAGGTCCCACAGGGAGGCTATGCTAGAGCTAAAAACAACGGGTGTCCCCTGGCACCTTAAAGACTAACAAATTTCTTTCATTTCTTCTAAGATAGAGGTGGAACCTGAGCAGAGAGCCCACTTCAGTGTTAGACATCTAATCAATCTTGCTCTTGTCCTAGGCTGAAATAAATCCTTAAGGGAGGTTGGGTTTAACCCCCATCTATGGGTATGTCCACACGTCTCTTTTATTTCAAAATAACACTGGTTATTTCGAAATAAAAAAGATTAGGTCCACACGACGTTTTCTTATTTCGAAATCATAGAATCATAGAATCATAGGGTTGGAAGGGACCCCACGAG